>SSNS01000005.1:904378-919762 GCA_006937985.1 Aphyosemion australe | reverse complement strand
CTGCTGTCTCACAGCTTCCTGCTGTCTCACAGCTCCCTGCTGTCTCACAGCTCACTATCTGTCTCACAGCTTCCTGCTGTCTCACAGCTCCCTGCTGTCTCACAGCTCCCTGCTGTCTCACAGCTCCCTACTGTCTCACAGCTCACCGCTGTCTCACAGCTCACTGCTGTCTCACAGCTCCCTGCTGTCTCACAGCTTCCTGCTGTCTCACAGCTCCCTGCTGTCTCACAGCTCACTATCTGTCTCACAGCTTCCTGCTGTCTCACAGCTTCCTGCTGTCTCACAGATCCCTGCTGTCTCACAGCTCCCTGCTGTCTCACAGCTACTTGCTGTCTCACAGCTTCCTGCTGTCTCACAGCTCCCTGCTGTCTCCAGCTCACTATCTGTCTCACAGCTCCCTGCTGTCTCACAGCTTCCTGCTGTCTCACAGCTCCTTGCTGTCTCACAGCTCCCTGCTGTCTCACAGCTCCCTGCTGTCTTACAGCTTCCTGCTGTCTCACAGCTCCCTGCTGTCTCACAGCTCACTATCTGTCTCACAGCTCCCTGCTGTCTCACAGCTCCCTGCTGTCTCACAGCTCCCTGCTGTCTCACAGCTCCCTGCTGTCTCACAGCTCCCTGCTGTCTCACAGCTCACTGCTGTCTCACAGCTTCCTGCTGTCTCACAGCTCCCTGCTGTCTCACAGCTCACCGCTGTCTCACAGCTCACTGCTGTCTCACAGCTTCCTGCTGTCTCACAGCTCATTGCTGTCTCACAGCTCACTGCTGTCTCACAGCTCACTGCTGTCTCACAGCTTCCTGCTGTCTCACAGCTCCCTGCTGTCTCACAGCTCACCGCTGTCTCACAGCTCACTGCTGTCTCACAGCTTCCTGCTGTCTCACAGCTTCCTGCTGTCTCACAGCTCACTGCTGTCTCACAGCTTCCTGCTGTCTCACAGCTCACTGCTGTCTCACAGCTTCCTGCTGTCTCACAGCTCACTGCTGTCTCACAGGTTCCTGCTGTCTCACAGCTCACTGCTGTCTCACAGCTTCCTGCTGTCTCACTGCTTCCTGCTGTCTCACAGCTCACTGCTGTCTCACAGCTCCCTGCTGTCTCACAGCTCCCTGCTGTCTCACAGCTTCCTGCTGTCTCACAGCTCACTGCTGTCTCACAGCTTCCTGCTGTCTCACAGCTCACTGCTGTCTCACAGCTTCCTGCTGTCTCACAGCTCCATGCTGTCTCACAGCCCACTGCTGTCTCACACCCCTCATTCATCTTCTGAACCACTCTAAAGCCCTTTTATAAAACAATGCCACTAATTTGCTGCAACGCCGATGAGGCATCAGGGAGCGTTAGGTCGTTTATAAGAGCTCAGACCGTGGCGGTAATGTTGCGCAATCATGTCCGTTTTATAAAAGATTACGCGATGGCGGCATAAAGAGGGTATGGGGGCGGTCTCTGCACTTTCGCGGACTTTCGTGTACTTTGGACATAACTTGCTTTTTATTGCGATCGAAGCCGCGCTCGTTAAGTTTTTATTTTAACAACCAGCTACAGGTGTGTCCTCCACCATCCCTGTGAGCTGTCAGATGATCTGAGCTGCAGATCTAACGGAGAGAAGCTCCTGGAGCTCCGCATCGGTCCAGTTTATCATCTCAGCTGGTTCTGTTCACAAAAACTAAACTTATGGTCGTGTTTACTTTCATTTTCTATATAGTTCTTGGCCGGAGCTTGGCATTAATTCATCACGTGGTCATGACACCTCCCTCTGTTGCACCAAGGCTTAATGTGCATTTATAAAACCGCAAAGCCGCAATATTACTATCAAGCGTGGCGGCACGAATGCCACAAAATTGCAGTAATATTACGCTGATTTGCCGGCACCGTGTGTCTTCTAAAAAGGGCTCAACATACTCCTCTGCCACTCCAGACCTCCTCATGCACCACAGCTCCTCTCTCAGCACCCTGTCATATGCTTTTTCTACGTCTACAGACACAATGCAGCTCCTTCTGACCTTCTCTGTACTTTTCCATCATCGTCATTAACGCTAAAACATCATCTGTTAAACTCTTCAGCATGAAACCACATCGTTGCTCACAAAAGCTCAAGTCTGACCTAAACCTAGATTCCACTACTCCTCCCTAAAGCTTCATTGTGTGACTCATTAGCTTTATTCCACTGCAGTTGCCACAATTTTGTAAATCTCCCTTGTTCATAAAAATTGCCACCAGAAGACTTTTCCTCCATTCATCAGGCATCTTCTCACTCGTCAAGATGTTGTTGGACAACCTAGTCAAAAACTCTACTGACCCCTCTGTTAGATACGTCCATACCTCCTCAGGTAGAGAATGTCATCAGGACCACCTACCTTTCCTCTTTTCATCCTAATCCAAGCTTTTCTCACCTCATCCCTAATCATCTCTGCTACTTCCTGATCCACAACAGTCCAACCTTCTACTCTACTCTCATTTATTTTCCCATCACAACAATAGACTGTAGTATTTTACATGAAGCGCGTCATGTTTAATCTGTCTCCAACAGCAGCTGAATCATTCTCCCTGAGATAATCCTGACAAATGCTCTGATTCCTTTAGGCCAAAAATAATTATTAAGTTCATGGGAAAAAGTTTGATTAATAAGTTAACGAATAGTACAAGTACATTCATGTTTAAAGGGTTAGAGTGTTGGGGTTTTGAAAACGGATCAAAGTGAGACATCGCTGTTACAATCTATGTTCTATCATCTGTGCAGAAACGAGACAGAGTGAGCGCTCTCACCGCAGACCTATCTTTGACGTATTTTTCTTTATCCCCATTTATCCTGAGAGAATAAACGGCTCACGAACACGATGAATGTGATTTATACGTCTGTGCCTTGGAGAACGTTTGTCTTGGTAATTATCGATGTGTTTATCGATTGTTGTATGTAGAAGCAACAGTAGTCATACACGCTGTAGCGCCGTGCTGTCTCCATGACTGTGATTGGTCAAATGACGACTCGTGATCCACTAACAAAGATGGTTTGTGAACAGGATGAACTCCCTCCTTTCTCTGAAAATGGATTCTTATAAAGATCGACTGAAACCCGACAGAAGACCCACCCTTCTTCAAAACAAAACTCTTCCATTCACCAGAACGCCATATTTGGCTTCAAAAATGGCAATTTTTGCCATAAAATGACGAATTTGCAAGTATAAGACAAACGTATTTTAAATTCACGTCAATACTAACCAAATTTAAGACTTTAAATCGATTTAGGACGTTTTAAAACTTTTCAAGACCCTGCGGATACCCTGCCAACCCAGGTCCCTGAGGTCCAGTGATCAAAGCCTACTGGTTGTGCAGCACCAGGCTAAAGACCAAAGGTGACAGATCATTTGCTGCTGTGGCCCCCAGACTCTGGAGCTCTCTCCCCCTGAGCCTGAGATCAGTGGACTCAGTGGTCTCCTTTAGGAACTCACCTGTTCAGGTGGCTTTGGTGGGACCTGCTGATTTCTAGCTTGAAAAGTGCTACAGAAATAAATCTCCACAGAGCTGCTCTCGGGTCACTTTTAGACCGCTGACGGTGACGGGCGGTGTTTAAACAGCTGAGGCGTGGCCAGTGGAGGACGTGGATCTCAGGATTTGTGCAACTAAAAATGTTTCATAAAAAAGACTTCTGTCTTCTGTCAGATCCGCTCACCCTTACATACACTTCAGTTACATCATGTCATTTCTCCTATAGACAAAGAGACTCCTGATGTTGTTTCTGTTTAATGTCAAAAAGAAAGGGACGCAGGTGTTTGGTTACTACTGGTTGTTACCGTGGCGACCTTAACACGTGCCAGCTTTAACATTTCTTCGGATCGTGGTTCTCTTTGGTACATGCAGCAGAGCATACATTCAGTTATTAAACAGTAGCTCAGAAGCTGCATTTCTACCCTTTAGTTTTTATTTTTCATGAATTGAAGTAAAGTTTGAGCCAGAGGTTTTGCCTCCAGAGTACCATCTACATGATCCTGGACACTCCTGCATCACTAATCTGATCTCAGATCTCTTTCCTTATACCCTCTGTCTCTCTCTTTTCCAAGCAGCCTGGCCTGTTGTCTGCTAAGGAGATGCTTATGGCCCTGCAGAAAGCCTTCCTACACTTCCACAACATACTCTCACAGATGGCAAATGGTTTGTCCTCATCTTCTTCCATGTCCTCCCCACAGCACCCACATTCCATTCCTGTGGGCTCGGAAAAAGAAGAGCGTGTTGCAAATTTGCCCAAAGCAAGATGACATATTGTAGAGTGAGCAGAAAAATGCTGCAGCAGGGGCACCCCGTCCATTAGCCCGGTACACATAAGCACTCATTTCACCACAAGGAAAACACTTCCTATCAGCGCAGATGGGATGGTGGTGACGGCACAAGTGGGCTGACTGGGCTGCCATTATTACTGGCAAAAGGTAACAGACTTTGGTCTGAAAGCTAGCAACGCTTAAAGGACCTTCCCTCCTTCCTGGAACTTCCTTTCCATCCCAGAGTCTCTCGTCACATCCTCTCCACCGGGACACAACGACACTCAGCTGGAGCATCTATGGCCAAGCTGGCATGCTAGCATGACAACCTGCTATGATTCCATCAGACGACTAACACGTCTCACTCACACACGTGATCCAAACGGTACGCTGTCATGCCTGCACATCTGCACGTCGCATCGTACAGTATTACATGTGTGCTGTGTGTCTGGGGAATACAATTCATGCTGATCCACACACACACACACACACACACACACACACACACACACACACACACACACACACACACACACACACACACACACACACACAGAAGGGCTGTATCCAAAGCAAAGGAAGAAAGGAGATCAGGATAAAGGATGCGGGACAAAAGGAGCATCTCTCTCTTCCTCTTACCTTCCAAGAGGAAACAGCTCACCTGGATGCCTCTGAAGAGCAGACAGAACGCATTCAGGCCAACCTCTCTTCCTGCAAACCAGCTCAAAACATCGTCCTCCCTCCCTCCCCCTTTCTCTCTCTCACACACACTCTCTCTCTCCCTGTCCTCTCTTCCGTTCTCTTCGCAGGCTGGAAATGACAAGATTGTACTACAGCAGAGGGGGGCGAGAAATCCGAGCCGACAGAAGGAATCAGCAGCCAACCTCGTTTCTGGCCGACCGCTCTGAGATCACGGCTATTACGGGATGCAGGTGGGGTAGTGTGGGGGGGGGGAGTTGGTGCGCTGCAGCAGTTGGGTGAGAAAAGGAGAACCTGCAAGTGAGGATTGTCTTGAAACCCAAGAGGCCCCTGCTCTGCTGTGCAATGGTTCAGCCCAGAGGAGTTTAGGGAAGCAAACAGCAGCAGCTATCAGTTAACAGCGCTACGGCAACAACACCACCCTGTGTGAATCTGAGCTCAGCAACATTAAGTAACCATGAGCCATGCAGGTAACCGGGCCTGGTGCCTGGCCAGGCCAACACTCACCGTCACTGTAAAACACGTCAAACCCACTGGAACTGGGAAGGGTTGGCTGTGTGTCGATGATTATTATTATTACTTCTTTCACTGCCTCAGGTTTCAACGGAAAAATAAAAAAAAATGTAAACGGCCTGAATTTGATACAGCACCTTCTAGGGTTAACAGCCCCCCAAGGTGCTTTACAACACAGTCATTCACACGCTGGTGGTGATGAGCTACATCGTAGCCACAGCTGCCCTGGGGAGCTGACGGAGGCGAAGCTGCTGAACACAGGCGCCACCGGTCCCTCCGACCACCACCAGCAGGTGAGGAGGGTGAAGCTCATAAAAGGTATGAAACCACAACAAGAGCAGAATAAAAACAACCTCAGCAATTATTACTCTAATTATTCATTTAATGTTGTTTCCTCAGATTCATCATTCCAGATGTGTGTTTATTTATTTACTGTATCAAGTTCAAGACAGCAGAACAGCTGATTGTTCTGTGTTTAGAGCAGTGAAGGGGTGGGGGTGTGGTGGTTGTGACGTATGAAGGCTGTGTAAACTGTTGTGTTTCAGGCAGGCTGCTGTTCGTTAGATACGATGAATGGAACATGACACTTCCTGCCTAAAGCCCCTGTGGGTGAAAGTTAATGTGACGTTTATCTCGGGATGTTCTCAGCGACCCCTGAGCTCCGTAATGCTTCGTTTTGGATGGCATCATTAAATATTGCCATCTTCCTCTTTGCCTCCATCTGACCATTTTTTATGTTTAATATGTCCGCTGTGATCGCTCTGTGGTGCTGTTGGAAAATAATAAAATGTTCTGCCATCGATTTCAGTCTCAGTTACCATGGTTACCCGTGAAATGCCCTTCATCCAGGGAGCAGACATTGAGGTGGTGGACACCTTTAAGTACCTGGGTGTTCACCTCAACAGTAAACTGAACTGGTCCCACAACACAGATGCTCTGTATAAGAAGGGCCAAAGCCGCCTCCATCTCATGAGGAGGCTGAGGTCCTTCAGAGTTAACTCCCAGCTGCTAAAATCCTTTTATCACTCTGTTGTTGGCTCTGTTATTCATTCTGCTGTGGTCTGCTGGGGTGTAGGCAGCTCTGACCGAGACAGGAAGAGACTGAACAAGCTAGCTACCAAAGCTAGCTCGGTTCTGGGCTGCCCACTGGATTCTGTTGAGGAGACGTGTGAAAGGAGGATGCTGGGGAAGATGACCTCCATCTTAAGAAACCCCTCCCACCCACTGCACTCCACTGTGGAGGTCATGGACAGCTCCTCCAGAGGTAGACTGAGACATCCCAGATGTAAAACTGAGCGCTATCGTAGATCCTTCATCCCCTCTGCTGTAAGAGTGTAGAACTCCTCAGTTTAAGCTGTGCTGGTATCATCCTGGTACACAATAACACCAATGCAATATTCATGTGTTCTATACTTGTGCAATACCGGATTCACATTGTTGTCTGTGTCTCTTACAGTATGCTGCATAGTGNCATGGATCATCAACTACCTCACCAACAGGCCACAGTACGTGAGGCTGCACAACTGTACGTCTGAGGTGGTTGTGTGCAGTACTGGAGCTCCGCAGGGTACAGTGCTCTCACCCTTTCTCTTCACCTTCTACACCTCGGACTTCACCTACAACACCAGCAGCTGTCACCTCCAGAAGTTCTCTGATGACTCGGCCATCGTCGGCTGTGTGTCTGAGGGGGACGACCAGGAGTACAGGTCAGTCATCATGGACTTTGTGGACTGGTGTGAGCGTAACCACCTTCGCTTGAACACCAGTAAAACAAAGGAAATGGTGATTGACTTCCAGAGAAACACTCCTCCTCACTCACCAGTAAACATCCAGGGAGCAGACATTGAGGTGGTGGACACCTTTAAGTACCTGGGTGTTCACCTCAACAGTAAACTGAACTGGTCCCACAACACAGATGCTCTGTATAAGAAGGGCCAAAGCCGCCTCCATCTCATGAGGAGGCTGAGGTCCTTCAGAGTTAACTCCCAGCTGCTAAAATCCTTTTATCACTCTGTTGTTGGCTCTGTTATTCATTCTGCTGTGGTCTGCTGGGGTGTAGGCAGCTCTGACCGAGACAGGAAGAGACTGAACAAGCTAGCTACCAAAGCTAGCTCGGTTCTGGGCTGCCCACTGGATTCTGTTGAGGAGACGTGTGAAAGGAGGATGCTGGGGAAGATGACCTCCATCTTAAGAAACCCCTCCCACCCACTGCACTCCACTGTGGAGGTCATGGACAGCTCCTCCAGAGGTAGACTGAGACATCCCAGATGTCAAACTGAGCGCTATCGTAGATCTTTCATCCCCTCTGCTGTAAGAGTGTATAACTCCTCAGTTTAAGCTGTGCTGGTATCATCCTGGTACACAATAACACCAATGCAATATTCATGTGTTCTATACTTGTACAATACCGGATTCACATTGTTGTCTGTGTCTCTTACAGTATGCTGCATAGTGCTGGTACCAAGTCTGTTTTTATCTTTTATTTGTGGTTTTTTAGTGATCTAAGGTTACAATACTAGATTACTGCCTATGTGTAGATACATGTATCCTTGTTTTTATCTTCTTCTAATTACCTTTTGAGTGATGGTGCTGCTGTGACAAGTGAATTTCCCCACTGAGGGATCAATAAAGTCTATTCTATTCTATTCTATTCTATTCTTAGTCATATATATGCATAAGTGTTCATGAAAGGCTTTGCATTGACCATTTATGGCAGAGAGTGGGTGTGTAGGAGGCGGGATAGGATCCAAAAACACCTGAGCTCATTTCTAGAACGAGTGATTTATAACGCAGGAACTGCTGCAGCCGTGCGTTCGCTGTGTTATAGGTCAGAAAGTTAGTTTGTGTAAGTAAAAATGCATGTCACCCCCCCGACCAGAGTCTTACTCCACCCACACTTCCTGTTTGAAAAATACGCCTAAAGGAGGCGTCGCCTGGTGGACCGAGAGAGCGGCGCTGAGGCAGTGACTGACAGCACCCCTTAATCCCCCCGCGCGCTCTCTCGGAGGTTCTCCAAAGAAAAACGAGCCATTACAAGGAAACACACACACACACACACACACACACACACACACACACACACACACACACACACACACACACACACACACACAGCTCAGTCAGAGGAGCAGACAGAAACAGCAGCAGGCTGGAGGAGTTTCTCTCCACCTCGTTCACCAGAACAGAGGGAGGAGGACGTGTTTTTTGAGGAGGCGAGCGGCTCTGAGCCGTATCGTGTCGTATCCATAGATATCATATATATCACTAGATGCCTTAACTGGGAGTCGACAGCGTCCATACACGGCGGCCATCTTACCTCGGACAGCTTACGTTCCGTTCTCAATGGTAGCAGATGGAAGGTGAGTGAACAACTTAAACAAAAACACGCTTAACTCGATTAAATATTAACGGATTTACAAGCGGGTTGCCTTATTACAAACCTTATAGCACATAGGCTTGATAGGACATACTTTAACATTTTTAAATTAACGGGCCAAATCCGTCATATTTCACAGCCACATCTCTGGCATTTATAACAAACCAACCCGTTTGAAAACTGGTTAAAAATTGAGCAAGTTAGAGTTATTTAAATAGTACATGCACCATTGACACCAATGTTACGAAAGGGGGCAGCTGTCCGAGGTAAGATGGCCACCGCGTAGGGACATTCGTCCAATCGACGAAGAGCGTGGGTAAGGCATCTAGTGATATATATGATATCTATGAGCATATCGACCAGCTGGAGGCGTGGCCGAGACTCGGCTGCAGTCCAGCCATGTAATAGGGTACTGGTAACGTCACGGGGTACCTCGTAGCCATTAGCTATGGCTGATTCAAATTCAATGTAGTGCAGAGTTTTAACCTGAAGAGGGCGCAATTATGATGGTTTTAAGCTGAATTCTTTTTACTTGAAATGAGATGCACTCAAATGCCAAAATAATGACTACACATGTCTACAGCACTGTTAGACACTCATCTATAGTTTATCAGCAAAAGCAGTTGATTTTGGGGTGACTTGCTCTTTAAATAATGGATTACTAAGGATATATGCAAAGTTTTATAAATGAACGGAAAGGAAAACTAACGCTTTCAAGCCCAGTTTGTGTGAGAAAACCACAGATCCAGAAACAGCTCATACCCATACCAGATCTGACCATCTCACACCTTTATCTTGTCTCCTCCCCATGACGGACAGCCTCGCTGCTGCAGGAACACACCGTGTCTATTCTACAGCAGCAAGGCAGAACGGTGTGAAATCCTAAATCAGATTGGATCTAAAATGGAGTCGATTTCCCAGCTGCAGCAGACAGTAATCAGTTAAAACCATGACATGTGCAGGAGAGGACATTTGCATTTTAACAGTAAACATGCAGCGTGCACGCTCCCACGCATGTGCTACACATACAAACACACACACACACACACACACACACACACACACACACACACACACACACACGCACTCATTTCATGATGTAACCCTAGATCCCCACCAAAGCATCATGGAGCATGAAGGAGACAGCAGCATTGACAACACGCATGACCACTGGGAGCACTGGGACATTTCTCTGTGGTCTGGCCCACTCAGCGGTTGCCAACGGCCATGCTGATCCCTCGTGTCCAACCACACCCATCCACTCCTGGTTAATGAACTTCCTGCATCTCTCACAGCTAAAAATGCATCATCAAACATGCTGACTAGATAAGACATCCCTTCTTAGACTGTGGAGCTTTACTTAGACAGTTGGTGTTTATAGTCAGCACTCTGACCACTGCACTACCGAGTCTGTTATAAAACAAGTGGCCTAAGACTCATGTCCTGCACTGGCCAGGGGAGGCAGGTTTCTGATCAGACCAGGACCAGGACCTGATGACGCAAGTCGTTTCCACCGAGGCAGTATTTTATGCAAAGGCAGTAGGTGCCGTTGTGATCTGGAGGTAATGGGACAGACTTAGACCCCTCCACCCACAGCAGAGATCAAGCATTCTGCCCTGTCAGGTGGTACCAACGCGTGCACATTGATGAAGGGTTACGAGGATCTTTATCAGCAAAACACCACTAAACATTCTGTGCTTCAGGTGAAAGTGACTGTAGGTTAAGTAAAACTGACTTATTACTGACAAAAGTTCAGCATCGATGTGCAGATGTGTCCCATGACGTCGCAGAATCCCAGTATCGTTGACTGAAACAGAGACACACCTTTCCTCCTACGTCACTTCTGCCTTTGGACCCATAAGAGCTCCAGACTCCTCCGTACAAGAGTCCGAGTCCTGATCCTGCAGAAAGCCACGCCTGCATCAGGGCTAAAACACAACCATCTCTTCTGAAGGTAAATATCCCCTGAAGCTCATCCACTTCATTCCTTAGAGACGAACATTTGCCATGACGACACGGAGCACGATGCTGAATACGGCTCCGCCAAAGCCGTGGTGTAATTGGAACACTGTGGTAAACAGCTTTCATACTTTTGGAGCAAAAACCAACTCTGGGCACTATTGTTCCATAATACCAAGGATGCCTCATAGAGGAGCTGCACAGGGCTGCAGGCCACACATGGACCAACCGCTGAAACGGTGAAGAGTCATCCATCAAGGCTAATTTCTGATCCAGTATTTAACAACCAGGAGCTCCTGTGGACTCAAGTCTGTTTGAGGATCTAAATATTTTCTCTGGTCTGACAGACGTCAAAGGCCTGGCCGTCAGTTGTCCACCTAACAGTGTTGAATCAGGAAGATGGTTGAGTGAGGAAGACGTTACAGGAGAATCCACCACCGTACATCAGGTTAGATATTTGACTTAGAGACTTTTCACAACCACTTTATTAGCTACACCTGTTGAACCTGGGTTGGGTCTACCTGAGTCCTTCACACATCTAAAACATTTTGTCTCGTTTCCACGTGAACGAGTCAGAAGAAAGGAGAGGTCCAGCCCTCACCACAGAGGAGACCTTCTAGGTCCTCCATGCTGAAAGCTCTAGGGTCACTAGGTCTCAGTCCAAGCAGACTTTTATTCCCACCATAGAGTTTTAAATGTTGTGATGAGCTCAAACTCCTCATTTCCTCAGATGTTTACGAAGCTTTAGATATTCTTCTTTTGAGATGTTCTTACTCACACGAGAAAGGAAAAGATTTGATCAAATAAACCCAGAAAAAGCAGGTTTGTGGGGCGTTGGTTAACATCGCTGTTGTTCTCTAACTCTACTCAGGCTGAAAATGATCCTTCCCCCAGCAGGAGATGATGCAGTTTCATAATAATACGTGATGAATAAACAGCTACACGGGTCAAATGAAAGGCAGATTAAGTTAAGGCTGATTCTCTGTCACGGCCTTATAATCGCATTCAGCTGAGTCACATGATCCCACTGATCCGCCTCCATGACCTCAAATCAAATCTGAAATAAAGGATTCATGGATTTCCTTCAGATGTTTCTGATCCATCAGTCTGGAGACAAGAAGGTCCTCCAAAGCAGGAGCCCTGAACGCCAGTCCTGGAGGGCCGCTGGTGATTGGTTGATTCTTGACCACTCAGCCGAGTTGTTGGGATTTGTTTCTATTGGCTTAAACAACGTCGCACGTGAACCAGCTGAGTAAAAACCCTTTAAACAGCAAAAGGCCCAGCTCATCAGCTTTAAGGGTTTAGCAGGTTTACAGCATCATAGCAGTGATGCACTGGTCTCTGAATCAAGACACCAGACCGTGTACGCACGCACGCACGCACGCACGCACGCACGCACACACACATACACACACACACACAGTGTTGACCTTGACCACCCCTCCCCCCACAGGGCTTCACCTACCTGTCTGAGGTAAGACGCCATCGATCGACAGCGGCAGAAGCACCAAACCCAGCTGATGTCGGCCATGACGGTGACCCGGTGAGGATGAAGACCCAGCTGCTGCGCTCCAGCTGCTTATGTGGGTTTCTGGGTTTGTTTATGTGCGCATGTGTGTTTGTGCATGTGGACAAACGTTGGCTGATATTCACACCCCAGCCGGGCCCAGAGGACATGTCCATCACCCTTCCGTCTCTGAGACCGTCTCTACCCAACAACCAGAACATTTCAGCTCTGAGCAAAATAGTTTCCTAAAATATAGTTTCTATGGTCAAGCATGTTGTCACATCATTACATGACTAATTCCATCCTGAAGGAATATTCTCCTCTCTCTTTACGTTACAGCAGAACCCACTGTTGGGATGTGGTGAGTAGTTTTAACTGATGAAGGCATCCTTCATGCTGGAGGCTGGACTGTGAGGCGTTTACTTGCTATCAGGGATAAACCGGCACTTTGTGCTGCTGACGAGCCTCAGAATGCAAATCAGCTGGCTGATACGACACATGAAACAGACACGGCTGCAGCAGAATTTAAAGAAGCGCTATAATCCCCATTCATCACTGAGCCTTTAGATTATACCACAGCCAACCTGCACACGGTCTCAGAGCAAGGGCTGCTGGGTAAACGTGGCTTTAAAGCTGGGATGACCTTGGTGTGTCTCCTAACTCCACACTGCCTCACAGCCTTTAACAGAATCTGGTCCACAGGTGAGCTGATTTAGCTGTTCTGGTGGAGCGCTGGATGGCTTCAGGGTGGAGGTGCTGCTGCAGAGGAGCTGCTGTACAGGACGACATGGTGGAGGCAGCCAGGAAGAACTGAGACTCGGCTCAGCCAGCAGATGGCAATGAGTCTAAGGTTGTCCTCTGACAGAGGCACCAGGCTGGCCAGAGATGTTTGATCTATAAATCTATGACATCGTGTTACCTGGATCAGGTAGGGCCGGGGGCGTCAGCAACACGGAGAACAAAGACAGAATCACAGGACGAACATTAGGAACTAAATGGAGCATGGGGGTGGGGGGCACGTTAGTGAGCTGAGGAAAAGAGGCACGCTGCAGGTAAGTCCTAGCCTGGCAAGCCATCCTATATATGTGAATATATAGTCTGGCCACGAACCATTGACGGCTCTCAGTCGTGAGGCGGGATCTACGGTTGTCTTTCAAAATGTCAGCACGCAATTGGATAGCGCTAGGACCAATCAGAGTGACGAACAACATGACGTAATCACGGCGACGGAAAAGCGGGAGGCTTTAATAGCGTCTAGCTTCAATGATTTCTGTCGTTTTTGTATGAAAAACACGCGAATATCAGGTGTACTGGGACATTGCACTACTTTGTTTGATAAAAATAAGAAGCCGCTAAGTATATCAGACAGACTTACGCACGTTGGAGTCTAAATAATCCAATGTTGATGACAAAGCCGTTTCAAACGAACGTGTTTTCCGAGTTGCCGCCATGTTGCTTGGGTTCGCGGCGTTCGCGGCCGCAGCGCTGACGTCATCGGCTACTCCCGCTCTGTGATTGGCCCATGATATAGAGCGCTGTGATTGGCCCAACCAAAACTTTAGCGAGTTGTGATTGGATAGACACAGCAGTGGTTTGGGCTGCGAGGGTTCCAATGAAGTGTGCCTAGACCAAACTCTGCAAAGCAAGAATTGGTCTAGTTCACTAGGCTAGGTAAGTCCCACATTTTAGTCTGAGAAGAGACGTCCTTCAGACAGGTAACTCCAGCTGGAGCAGCTGGGACACAAACAGGTGGACTTGTGGGAAAAAGTAAATAACAGAGAAAAGAAAAAACTTCTAGACTTATTGATTTTATGTTCGTCTGATGGACTTAAAGCACAGAAACAAAACCTTCACATTTTAATTAAATTAATATAATTTTGTGTCGGCGTGAGGGCTCTCCGACGGGCTCGCAGAGCCCCACAGTTTCATTGTGTTCCATCCATAACACACAAAGAAGCTAGGCCATCCTCACCTGATCTTTATGCTGAACACCTGTGCTGCAACAGTACAAATAGGCCCTACTGGGCTTAAGGAAACACTATCGCCAACAGTTCCATCTGCTAACGTGAGTCCCAGGCTAGGGCCTACCCCATGAGAGGCTTCAGGGAGGTGCTGCTGCAGAGGAGCATGTTGCTGTCAGAGAGTCAGAGCTAGCACTAGCAGCTAGCTCTGGCTCTCATGCTAGCCGTCAATCAAATCTAATTATTCATAATTTCAAGCTTTAATACTCCTAAACGGAACAGTTACAAAAAAAATCCCCCCACCAGAGTTGTCATGACTGTAAACTAGACCTGTTCTACCTAGAATGGTTTTTTGAACCAGGCTGTAAACATGTTTATTTCTGCTATTAAAATGGTATTTTTAACATGGGAGTCAGTGAGGATTTGCTCACTTCTGGTTCCAGCCCCTAGTGGATGAGGGGGGAACTGCTGTTTTTGGCACTTCCTCGTTGCTTCACTTCTGGATCGGTGGGGTTCCTACTGGGTTTAGCAGGTTGCAGTTGTGTTTTCAACACTGTTGATTAACGAATTATAATATCATAATATTGTATCAGTAGAATTTCTCTTTATTTTCTAAAATTGTCTTTATTTTTATTTACATGTAAATGTTGTTACTAGTGATCATTCAGTTAAGGGTAAGGGCTAGCTGTTGTTACTAGTGATCATTCAGTTAAGGGTCAGGGCTAGTTGTTGTTACTAGTGATCATTCAGTTAAGGGTCAGGGCTAGCTGTTGTTACTAGTGATCATTCAGTTATGGGTCAGGGCTAGCTGTTGTTACTAGTGATCATTCAGTTAAGGGTTAGGGCTAGCTGTTGTTACTAGTGATCATTCAGTTAAGGGTCAGGGCTAGCTGTTGTTACTAGTGATCATTCAGTTAAGGGTCAGGGCTAGCTGTTGTTACTAGTGATCATTCAGTTAAGGGTTAGGGCTAGCTGTTGTTACTAGTGATCATTCAGTTAAGGGTTAGGGCTAGCTGTTGTTACTAGTGATCATTCAGTTAAGGGTCAGGGCTAGCTGTTGTTACTAGTGATCATTCAGTTAAGGGTCAGGGCTAGCTGTTGTTACTAGTGATCATTCAGTTAAGGGT
>SSNS01000005.1:899471-903277 GCA_006937985.1 Aphyosemion australe | reverse complement strand
AGGGCTAGCTGTTGTTACTAGTGATCATTCAGTTAAGGGTTAGGGCTAGCTGTTGTTACTAGTGATCATTCAGTTAAGGGTCAGGGCTAGCTGTTGTTACTAGTGATCATTCAGTTAAGGGTCAGGGCTAGCTGTTGTTACTAGTGATCATTCAGTTAAGGGTCAGGGCTAGCTGTTGTTACTAGTGATCATTCAGTTAAGGGTCAAGGCTAGCTGTTGTTACTAGTGATCATTCAGTTAAGGGTCAGGGCTAGCTGTTGTTAGTGATCATTCAGTTAAGGGTTAGGGCTAGCTGTTGTTACTAGTGATCATTCAGTTAAGGGTCAGGGCTAGCTGTTGTTACTAGTGATCATTCAGTTAAGGGTTAGGGCTAGCTGTTGTTACTAGTGATCATTCAGTTAAGGGTCAGGGCTAGCTGCTGTTACTAGTGATCCTTCAGTTAAGGGTTAGGGCTAGCTGTTGTTACTACACTGTAATAAATGACAACCTCAAAAAGTTGTTTCAATTTATTTTTACTATTTCACTCAAGTCTCTCTTTTAAGTTTTCATTATTAAACTCAATTTTGTCAGTTTTGATGACAAAAACTAAAATGTGTGTGTTATTTCAACAAATTGTTATATTGTCATTCATTCAGTCAACTTAAAACTGCAATTTATAGATTTAAAAAATGACCCCGCCCACTGCAAAAGCTGCAGTGGGTGAGGTGCATTGTGGGTAGTCATGTTCTTAGTAATTTTGTTCTATTTTGGGGCGTTTATGTATGTTTATTGTGGGTAGAGGGTTATGTAGTGTTGTGTGTCGTGTGTCGTGTTGTTCTTAGTTATTCTTTGTTCAGTGTTGCAAAGGTGGAGTTATTTGTTATTGTCATGTTGGCACTGTAAGTGAGGAGGACGGTTGAAGGAATGGGACCGCTGTGCCGTTCAACTGTTCTTCTTAAAGTGGTGGTTTGAACTACTACTACTACTGTTGTCAGCTCCTTGAGTTCAACTCTCACTGGCTACCTACAGTAACGCAGTGTATGAGAGGCACAAGTTAGCTAGCTGGCATCTTTTGATGTCGCTGTTAGCTTCCTGCTCCTCTTCCTGCCATGTGGCTGTACATAGTCTTCTAACTTAAATATGTAAGTTAAGATAAGGTAGAATTGTGTGTATATTAAACAAGAGAAAATGTGTTTTTCGAATTGCTAATATGACATAGTTTGTTGTTTCAACTCACAATATTAATTTCAAACAATGCATTGTTATTATTTATGTTATTTGTACAACTTGACATTTAGAGTTGAAAGAAAGTGGTTGGTTAAGTTGAATTGACTCATGTTTTTAAGGCAGCCGGTGAACTTTCATTTTTAAGTTTAACTGGCTTAAGATTTATTACAGTGTAGTGATCATTTAGTTAAGGGTCAGGGCTAGCTGTTGTTACTAGTGATCATTCAGTTAAGGGTCAGGGCTAGCTGTTCTTACTAGTGATCATTCAGTTAAGGGTTAGGGCTAGCTGTTGTTACTCAGTTATGGGTCAGGGCTAGCTGTTAGTGATTATTTAACATTTAGTTAAGGTGCAAAAATTCGGCCCCAAAATCGGCAGCACTTATCGGCCATCGGCTGACCGCCTCATATTGGTATCGGCAATAGGAAAGCCAGTATTGGTCGACCTCGGATCACCTCTGGTAAAAACCACTGCACGATGAGGTGAAGCTGGTTTCATTCAGGTCTTGTTTCTGCTGCACAGCGCAGCAATAGCTGCTTTGTTGATGGTTTTTCTTGTTGAATCTAGGTTAGCAACAAAGAATTCCTTTCATCCCCACTGACTGTGTAGCTGTCTGCAGGAGGCTCAAACCGCCGCTTATCTAACTCCAGATAAAACACTTTATCGTTCAACAGTTTACCGCCACCCAGGGCTGGTTTCCTCCCAAACCGAGAGCTGCTTTAGATGCACATCTTCACTCAGACCACTCACAGTTTGGATTCAATAACGAGAGTATCAGATATGGATTCAGTGAAAACCTGAAATGCCTTGTCTCCTCTGACTCCAAAGCTAGCTTTAGCCTAAAAACACAGGACACATAATGGATTTTCAGGAGCATTTAGAGTGTGACTAATCATGGAGAGCTGCAGATGTTTAGTTCAAACTGAGATTCTGTGAGGCAGCAGAACAGCCCGATACCAGAGAACCCGAGCAGAACGTGCTGCGGCCGTCTAAACGTTAGCTTTCCAGTGATCCAGCAGGGCTTAGAGGTAGAGAGGAACACTCCTCCTAAAACAACGTTCTTCATCGTTGAATGAGAGGCTCCTCTACATACGCTTTTCTCTTTTTCAGGCTTCCACTGTTCAAAATGTTTCCCTGAGCGAGTAAAGGGCGGGTCATAGATGATCTCATCCCTTATGAATTTTCCCAAACTCCCTCCTGAAGCACTGATCCATGATCTCAGCAGGACCTAAACGTCTGTGAGCTGTTTCCAGTTCTGGTTCTCCACCAGGAATCAGTGATTCTCACGTGTCCAGCTGCTGAACACCGTTTAATCACCGGTACCAACACCAGACCCAAGAGCCTCCAGCGCTGTGGAGCTGCTACATGCATCTCCCTTTTCTCTTGCCTCCATCCTGATGTGCAAAATGTCTCCTTTATTACTGGTGTCTTAGTGGAAAAGTCCGTTTAAAGAACCAAGTGTACAGCCTGGACAGGTCATCGGTCCATCAGGACCAGCACAGACACAATCACTGGTTATCCCAACATGCACATTAACCCAGAGTATCCACCAATACCCACTAAAGCAAACTCCTTTAGAGTCTGCTTGTGTTTACCTGTCAGGTTTTAATGTTTTGTCTCTGCAACTGCAGAAGAGAAGAGACTCATCAGTTTAATGTTCAAAATGATCTCCTTGGTGGGCCCCCATCCAGCATGTTTTAGTTGTTTCTCTGCTCCAACACACCTAACCCTAACCCTAACCCTGAATCACCTGTTCAGCAGGTGATCAAGCTTTACAGAAGCCTGTTAAAGCTATAATGGTAAGTACACAAACCAATAAAACATTTTTCATGCCTCTTAACAACGTTCCAACATCGTATAGCTATAAACATGCTGTGGAAAGGATGTACATAGTTAACCGGTTAACTGCCGTTAAGGTCGTAACCGGTTATAATAGCTTTGGATGGATAACTGGAGCCCACCAGAGCAGCACCAGCTGAGTGTGACTGCTGTGGCCCTGCTTCCTACCAGTAAACACCTCATGGACCGCCTTCTGGGTCTTACAGGTAGATGGACTGATTTGATTGATCTCAACCAGGGAAATGTCTTTGCTGCTGCTACAGAAGTTTATTTATTTATATTTTATTTATTTAACCTTTATTTAACCAGATGAGTGGATTGAGAACTCATTCTCATTTACAACGACGATCTGGCCAAGAGGCAGCAGCAACAGACACACAGTTAGCTTCACACAAACAGATAAGATAAAGATAAGATGAAACAGCTAGACATAAAAACAAAGGACTGTTCTCATATATAATATGTACAAGCCATCAAAACAGACTTAAAACAGAAGTAAATAATGCAGAAAAATAAATTAATGTAGGATATTAAAGGTGTTCAGATGGTTGAACAGAGGCACAACCATGAGCTGACCGTTATAGAATAAACGTTCTCGGATTTTCTAATCCGGCCGAGTGGCTCCGCCCAGCTGCTCGTTCCAGACGCTCTTTTATGGTTGGCAGTAGAGGTTGACCGATATTGGTTTTTCTATTGCAGATACCGATGTGTAGGAGACATGGTCAGCCGATGCCGGGCAGCATTAAGGTGATCAGATCCCTTT
>SSNS01000005.1:891971-894471 GCA_006937985.1 Aphyosemion australe | reverse complement strand
TTTTTTTTCCGGGAAGAACCCAGGGAATCCCCTCCTGACCTGAGGACGTAGCATGACCAAATATGCTTAATGGAGGGCGTTTCTGTACGACGGTACACGGACATGAGCGCATTGGTACGCACAGGTGGGATTTATCATCAGACGATTGCAGAGGAACATGCGTACATTTCCGGGTTAGGCCCCACCCACTCCGAGTACAGATACAGATAATTTAGATGGTTGAACAGATACAGATACAGATAGTGGTGTACTCGCTCATCCCTAGTACACACATTCTAAATTTCATCCGTAGGAGGGAATATAGGAACGTTTCTACCAACATTTGATAAATGAGGGCGCAGGGATGGAGAGATTCACCCATCTGAACCGATGATTCGGTCATGTTAGCCATGCGACTGCACCGGTAGCTTCAGTGTGCATCGAATACAACATGCAGCTATACTGCATCTGTCCATGCGTGTTTCTCATCGGTAAAAATTGGCTGGAAAATCTTTTAACCTGTTGAATCGTTTCTAATCGCATCATGAAACTTATCGAATCAAAAATCGTTTTTAAATCATTAAAGAATCGTCAGCAGGGATGAATCGTATGGCGGAGGGTTAACGTATCGTACCGCTCCTATTGTATCGAGATGAGAACTGTCCTCCATCCTACCATCAGTGCAGAAGATGTCTCCGTTCTGATGACTAATGTTTCTCCTGTACCTCCCTCATGCCTGTTGTTCTGTACGTAAGAGTCTTTTAGTAACTTCTTGTTGTAGTGCTGTATAAATAAAGTTGGCATTGATGCTGTTTGTTTGTTAGATGAACAGAGGCGCCGTACCCAAGCCTGATGTAGGTTGAAGCAGAAGCAGTAAACTGCAGAGTAGATCACTGGGACGTCTGTGTCCCATCCAGAGAAACGACCGAACTCAAAGATCTTTAGAGACAAAATATTTTGCAGGAAATAATCAATGAAACTAAAATATAAAAAAATAAAAGCTGCTTCAGCTGGCTACATAAGTAAAAACCCCCAGTCCTGATATTTTAAACAGCTTACCAGTAAAGGGTTAAAAACCTAATGAGTGTAGCTAAAAAAGAAGGAAATAAATGACTGCTGCCACAGGGAATCGAACCGGCGTCTGGACATGATGAAAGACAGATGCTCTATCCACTCACCCACCTGACCTGACACATTGGTAAGGTGTATGTGTGTGATGGCTGGGAGGGGGGTGTCTCATGGAAGTTTGTTTTTTATAAGCCAGATTGGTTGGTGCCCCCCACAGCCACTTGGTGCATGATGTGCGTGGGCAGAGCGCCGGTGCTGCTGGTTAATATATGACAGGACTGAACACAACTGGGCACTGAACTGGGCAAAAGGGCTTTTGTTCACTCTGCTCCTTCTGCATGGAACAGGCTGCAGGAAAACTGGAAACTAACCGAGCTCATCTCCTTGAATACTTTTAAAACCAGACTGAGAACCCTTGAGACAGATTCCGTGTGTTGTAATTGCCTTCTGTAATTCTGTACATAACATGTCTGTGTAACTGAAAAAAAAATTGTAACTAACGTTTGCTGCCTCTTGGACAGGACTCCCTTGAAAATGAGGTTTTTAATCTCAATGGGACCTTCCTGGTTAAATAAAGAATAAATAAAAAAAGGACAGTATGCACTGTCCCAAAGGAGAGGTGGCGTCTTCCTCTTTTAATAGCTATGAACTTGTTTTGGGTACATGATCTCCATCCTGTCAGATCGTAGATACATTTGCATCTGGTGACCTTCCTGCAGTCAACCGTCAGAACGACAGAAACAACCCCGGAGGAGGAGAACTCCAGGAACATCTGCTGGTTTTAAACACCTCGTGCTTCTCCAGGTTTCACAGGAAGTGTGATTATGTGAGGTCACACGCTAGGCTCTGCTTTGAGACGTGTCTGGTGATAATTACAGCAGGAATTCACACATTTCCTCGTGCCGTGCTTCTTAATATAATCCTCTTTACAGTCTGCCATCCACCTCCGTGGAAAGAAAAGATGCTTCAGCGTCCTGACGCTAGGGTCCGCCTTCAGAGGAGGTTTTACACACAGATTCTTGCATTTCCTCTCAGCCTCGACTTGGCTGTTCCTGACCTGGTGCCTCGGCAGGTCCCACAACACCTGTGGACAGGTGATCAGGTCCAGCATGTCTGACCCTTGACCCCTAGTGATGTCATCAAAATGATCACAAAGTCCTGAGAACTCAGTGGGAGGTATCAGGCTCTTCCTGGATGACTGACAGGAGCATATCCATAATCCTGGTTTCAAAAGAGAACTGAAGACATTTTCTTTTTGTGAGACTGGGTCAGGGTCAGGGTGGGTTAGGGTCAGGGTCAGGGTTAGGGTTAGGGTCAGGGTCAGGGTTAGGGTGGGTTAGGGTCAGGGTCAGGGTTAGGGTGGGTTAGGGTCAGGGTTAGGGTCAGGGTTAGGGTGGGTTAGGGTCAGGGTGGGTTAGGGTCAGGGTTAGGGTGGGTTAGGGTCAGGGTTAGG
>SSNS01000005.1:850808-880942 GCA_006937985.1 Aphyosemion australe | reverse complement strand
GGCTGGTAGACCTGCGATGATTAGAACTGAAGGTCCATGAAATAAAGAAAAGGGCACATCTTTGGCTCAAGGCCTGGCCACACACTGAGCCTGCAGGCCAAGGGCCCTAACCCAGAACATCTCTAGTGTGTGTGTGTGTGTGTGTGTGTGTGTGTGTGTGTGTGTGTGTGTGTGTGTGTGTGTGTGTGTGTGTGTGTGTGTGTGTGTGTGTGTGTGTGTGTGTGTGTGTGTGTGTGTGTGTGTGTTATTAGACATTTTTNATGATGAGGAACTAAACTAATGATGCAGCACCAGCTCTGACGTGGATATAAATGTTTCCTAGCACAGCTGCATGATCTTAGCTGCAGGCTTTTGTGGTTTTCATAAAGAGCTGGAGGACTAACCAGAACCAGAACCGGTACTCACCGATACTCCTGAAACTCTCAGACAAAGTTCTCCTCAACTTTTTCATTTTGCCCATTTTCTCCGCGGGGCCCGAGGCCGGCATCAGGTCGCACATCGGGCTGAGTCCCGGCAGGACCAGCTGTGGTTCGGAGCGGAACAACGGTTGGTGGGTCCAGCTGCTGGTAATCACGGCAAACGGAGCCTCGGCGGCTCGCAGCCTCTCATCAGACTCAGATTTTCTTCTGTGTGGCGGAACGGAACCAGAACCAGAACCCTGCTGCTGCTGCTGACGGAGTCTGCGCAGGAGAAGCTGCTGGGTCCGATCCAGGTCTCAGAGCGCTCGGTGTCCCGGTCCCTCCGAGCTCCACCGCGATGTGCATGTCATTTCTTTATGTGTGTGTGTGTGTGTGTGTGTGTGTGTTTCTCTCTCTCCGGTTTGGACCTCCTGACCCGCCCTGGATGCGGGGATTGGAGGAGTCCCGCCCAGATCCGGGACTCGGTTCGTCCCGGAGGCTGTCCGTCAGAGGACCGGTACCGCCCTGCAATGTGTTGCAGGAGCTGAAGATTTCTACTCAGGTTTTTGCCCTTTGCAGAAGCGGGTCAGAACCCGAACCGGTCGAACATGGACATCCCAATAACGCGACAAGAGCTCAGAGCAGAACCGCCTCGTGTCTGCGGCAGCAGAGGTACCGGTGGTACCGGACCGGGACGTGCAGTTAAATCAAGTTACGGGCGCACGCGCACAGTCAGAATGATGAACTTCTTTAGATTCGGTTCTTTGTTTGATGTCATGAAGAATAAACGGACAAATATCTGTAACTGTAACTAAATCTGTAACTGTAACTAAATCTGTAACTGTAACTAAA
Organism: Aphyosemion australe; assembly: GCA_006937985.1. Lineage (NCBI taxonomy): Eukaryota > Metazoa > Chordata > Actinopteri > Cyprinodontiformes > Nothobranchiidae > Aphyosemion > Aphyosemion australe. Next base: position 879,692 of record SSNS01000005.1, on the reverse strand, counting down.
TCTGTAACTTCATACATGAAGGTGAAAGCAGCCAGACCAGGATTTTATTTTGATGTGCTACACTGCTCAGAAAGATGAAGACAACACTAAACAACAAGTCAGTCACACTTGTGTGGAGTCAAACTGTCCACTTAGGAAGCAACACTGGTTGGTTAATCAGTCTCACCTGCTGATGTGCAAATGGGACAGACAACAGGTGGAAATTATAGGCAACTAGCAGGACATGCCCAATAAGGGAGTGGTTTTGCAGATGGTGACCACAGACCACTTCTCAGTTCCTCTGCTTTCTGACTGATGTTTTGGTCACTGTTGAATGCTGGCGGTGCTTTCACTCTAGTGGTAGCATGAGACGGAGTCTATGACCCACACAAGTGGCTCAGGTAGTGCAGCTCATCCAGGATGGCACATCGATGTGAGCTGTGGCAAGAAGGTTTGCTGTGTCTGTCAGCGTAGTGTCCAGAGCATGGAGGCGCTACCAGGAGACAGGCCAGTACATCAGGAGACACGGAGGAGGCCGTAGGAGGGCAACAACCCAGCAGCAGGACCGCTACCTCTGCCTTTGTGCAAGGAGGATCAGGAGGAGCACTGCCAGAGCCCTGCAACATGTGCATGTGTCTGCTCAAATGGTCAGAAACAGACTCCATGAGGGTGGTATGAGGGCCCGACGTCCACAGGTGGGGGTTGTGCTTACCACTGGCGCCCTGTGCTCTTCACAGATGAATGCAGGTTCACACTGAGCACATGACAGACGTGACAGAGTCTGGAGACGCCGGGGAGAACGTTCTGCTGCCTGCAACATCCTCCAGCATGACCAGTTTGGCAGTGGGTCAGTAATGGTGTGGGGGGTCCGCACAGTCCTCCATGTGCTCACCAGAGGTAGCCTGACTGCCATTAGGTACCAAGATGAGACCCTCAGACTCCTTGTGAGACCATATGCTGGTGCGGTTGGCCCTGGGTTCCTCCTAATGAGACAATGCTAGACCTCATGTGGCTAGAGTGCGTCAGCAGTTCCTGCAAGATGAAGGCATTGATGCTATGGACTGGCCCGCCCGTTCCCCAGACCTGAATCCAACTGAGCACATCTGGGACATCATGTCTCCTGCATCCACCAACGTCACGTTGCACCACAGACTGTCCAGGAGTTGGTGGATGCTTTAGTTCAGGTCTGGGAGGAGATCCCTCAGGAGACCATCCACCACCTCATCAGGAGCATGCCCAGGCATTGTAGGGAGGTCATAGAGACACTTGGAGGCCACACCCACTACTGAGCCTCATTCTGACTTGTTTTAAGTACATTACATCAAAGCTGGATCAGCCTGTAGTGTGTTTGGATTGGGGGGTTAAACCACCAAATAGTTCCCGAGCGCGGCCACAGCTGCAGCTCACCACTCCCCACCATGGGGATGGGTCAAATGCAGAGATGTAATTTCACCAGTGTGTGATGACTTCGTACTTTAACTTTATATCCACCTTTTGAGTGCGACTCCAAATCCAGACCTCCATGGGTTGATAAATCTGATTTCCATCGATCATTTTTGTGTGATTTTGTTGTCAGCACATTCAGCTATGTAAAGAACAAAGTATTTAATAAGAATATTTCATTCATTCAGACCTAGGACGTCTTATTTTTGTGCAGTGTAATCAATCAACAGAAACAAGTCACACATACTGCTGCCTGGTCTCAAAGCTGTGCTGTGAGTGACCAGCAGAGGGCAGTGAGGAGCTCCATGAGATTCCTGCCAGGTGAGCTAGAGACCCAGAAGAACCCTGGTCCTCCAGGACCACCACCCTACATGTTCTACAGGTGTCTCTGCTCCAACACACCTGATCTTCACCAGCAGCTGATGAACGGCTTCTGCAGAGCTCCATGACTCAGGTGGTCAGGCGATGGAGCAGGAAAACCACTAAAACCAGCAGCAAAGGGCGCTACAGGACCAGGGTTGAATATTCCTGCTGCAGGTGTGTTTTTGTATGAACTTCATGAAAAAAAAAAAAACGCCTTAAAAACGTTTGAAACAGGTTCTTAACGTAACCATAGCAACACAACAGAAAGCTCTAAAAACACTGAAAACGTCTGAACCTTTGACCACAGCTGTGTGTGTGTGTGTGTGTGTGAACCACAGATTTGCTCATTCACCCCCGTCCTGCCCAGATGTGACGACTCATCAGCTTCACCCCTGCTGCCGTCTGCGTTCGCCTACTTTTCTTCTCTGAATCAAAAATTTGAAATTCATGACATCAAAACACAACAAATGTTCTTTCAATTAGTGGAAAACAATCTTTATTACACCAGTTTCCAGTCAGAAGTGTGTAACTCCTCAACGTCTCCGTGAACCAGGTGCAAACGTGACACAATTTAAAAGAGAAAAGTAGAAACACGTCAGAAATCAGCAGAAAGGTTAAAATCCATCCACCATGAAACACCGAGATCTCCAGAACAAACAGGAAGTTAAACATGTCCGACTCAGCCGGGTCCGCGTCTCTGAGGACACGCCATCTTTACTGTTGGTGGTCTGAGAGGAAAAGGCAGCTAAAAGTGAAAGCAGCAGCTCCGGATCGTCCCGCTGCTTTACTCGTTCTCAAACTTGCTGTACGGGTGGTCCGCGTCCCCCATCAGGCCTAAACAGGAACAGAGCAGAGGGGCCGTCAGGTTCTGCTGCTCCAGATACAAATGCTAACGGTTAGCTTCTGCTAGCCGAGATGCTAAACCAACAACAAAGATGGGCGAGTCCATGAGGGTTAAGTGTGACGTAGAGCTGTCAGGCTGTTCTAATCCTAGAGTTAGGGTTAATCCATGTTCAGCCTGCATGAAACACTCAGTGACCCATTAGAATTAAAAAACACCAGTAAACACCAGTTTCTAGGTGAACTTGGTCTTTAAGATTTCATGGGTCAGGTTTATGTGGACAGTAGTGATGCACGGGTTTTCTTCAACCCGCGGGTACCGCAGATTTCAAATAGTCTGACCCGCACCAAACCGCCCGCATCACTTTGTCTAGTTTATCAACCCGCGTCGCCCCGCCTCATTAAAACACGTTATAATATTGAGCTTCTTACCTCGCTGAATCTTTCCCAAACACGCGATTAGTTTGTCCCTCCTTTCTTTTAAGAATGTAAACTCCCGAACGAATTTTATCCAAAATATCTTCCTCTGTTGTTTTGTCGATGTGGCTGCCTGCCACCTGCTTGGAGCGCACTTCGCTGGCGCTTTCTGTACGTGCCTACGTCATAGGGTCAAAGGTTATCTGCATGTTATGTTTTAAAACAAGACCGTGTTTAAATAACTGTCTTAATATTGTGTTTTACAAAATTAAGCGTTAATTAATGTCTTTATCTTCAGTGTGCATATCTATATTATATATATATATTTGATGAACCCGCCCCAAACCGCACCTCACTGAAGTAATAATTTATTGACCCGACCCAACCCGCGGGTAGACAACCCACGCATCACTAGTGGACAGGTATTGTGCCGCTGTGGTTATTCCCGACAGAAGGTGTATCCCTGTGTTGGGAGTGGGCTCCGGGCTGGAAGCCCAGATCTGATGTGTTCTACTTTAGTGAAACCAGACAGACGAGTGTTGTTGCTTTATGGTTTTGTTGGTGGGTGACAACAGAAAAGGATACCTTTATTGTTCTCAGGTGGGATCAGACATGATTATGTCAACATGCCAAGAACGTTGCCCCAACACGAGGAATAAACTCGACTTATGGTCCTCTAACACGTGGAAAGCTGTGACTGTGGCTCAGAACCCACAAAAAGACCTTCCTGCCTACATCAGCACGACACCTGTCCACCTTAACCGACCCACAAACCTTTGGTTCTGCCGGTTTCTTCATGTTGTGCTTTTGATCTGAGACAAAATTGAAAAATATGAAAAACAAGCCCCCTGATGTTTTAGTATCCGATTAAAAGAAGAAGGAATGATGCACGGATTGTTTCTGCCCCGGTAAATGCTGGTTATGGTGACCGATGACCGTGATGATGGTTCACCCAACAGAACCAGAACCTTCAATATAAATCAAGGGTTCTACTCACCGTACTTCTTGCGTATTTCATCGTGCCGTGTCTTTCTGTCCACCTTCCTGTAAAACAAGTCCAGAGGTGAGGAACCTGCCTATAGGTACCAACCTACAGATGGTTCCTGACCTGCTGCACAAAAAACTGGATTTGCGTGAAGGGATCGCATCGTCTCAATGTAAACAAACGCGGACTGGAAGTTGCTCGCATTTTTCACGCATAGCATGACGGGCCGTAAGAATAAGGTGGATTCACCATCTGGTACTGGTGTGTAGAAATGTTCCTAAACATCAGAGCAGCTCTGACCATGCGCACCAACAGCATCTAGTGGTAGAACAGAGGAACCACAGCACTGAAGGTCTCAGTCATCCACTAATGATGTTAGCCAATCAGTAATGATGTCTGTGGAGAAACAGCTTCATCACACACCTGCTGGTAGAACCTATAGAGACACCCGAGACCCACGGGAACCTGACATCATAGCATGGCTGATCTGGTGTTAGTGGAGGATGTGGCAGAGCATGCCCTCTGGAGGGAACGGGTCTGATCTGATTGGCAAGAGGCTCCTGAGCAGATACCACTTCCTGAAGGAGATCCTCCTGGAGCTATGCTGGGATTTGGGACCCTTTGTGTAGCCACAGACAGACCTCACCAATCTGGTTCCAGTCCTGATTCAGTTATTGGCGACTTTAGGATGTTTTTGTGTTCAGTTTTCCTGACCACGTTTACCACGGCTACTTTCTCCCAGGCAGCATTCTTTATTTTCCTGGTTCCCCCTGAGCGAGAGAACGTCAACAACCAGAGCTCCGATCTCGCCGTCACTGAAGGGTTTTCTTCTTTCTTCAGGAGGAACCCAGGGATTCCCTCATGAGCTTTAGAGGAAGTGGTGTGACCAAATATGGCTAATTGAGGGCGTTTCTGTTTGTAAATGACTGAATGAACACGAGCACCTGGGTACGCACCGGTGGGATTTATCATCAGTCGATTGTGGAGGAACATGCTTACAAGAGGCCGCCGGACTACTGGACTATAGGACCGTTTCTACCGAGGTTATTGACTGAGGGCCCTGGACTCTTCCTGACACCTCCTCTGAGATCTTACCGTTGTTCAGCGCGCTGTTTGATCTCCTCTCTCTTCCGGATGAATCTCTCCTCGTCTCGGTCAGGCCTTCACAGAAAACAGAACATGAGCATCACTGCTGTTCACACAGCAGCACCCATGAGGGTCAAAGCACCTGAGTAGAAGCTGCTGTCTGCAGCAGGACCTCCATCACACTGGTGTGTGTGTGTGAAACCAGTTACAAACTGGTGGCTTGTTAGGGTTTTATAGGTACGGCTAAAAATAACAAACTTTGTGTCTGGTTAAAACATCTCAGAGAGTTTCTGTGGCCGTTTATAAACGGATCTGAATGACTTCAGGAATGTTTGTTTTCAACGATTACAGAGAAACAAGGGATGAAGAAAACCAGTTCAACAAGACTGCTGAGCGCGCACACACACACACACACTTTTCTAAGTACAGGATGACTCCTGATGAAGCATGTCCCGGTGCCACCCATAACATGTGAAGTACACGGGACCTTACCGTGACGAGGACCTCTTGCAGCAGCAGCAGCAGCAGCAGCAGATCATGATGGTGAGGAGGACGGTGCCGCCCAGGACAGCCAGGACAATGATCAGGGCTTCAAAGTTCACTGGGTCAAAGCAAGAAGAGAAACCATTCAAATCCATGTTCCTGTTGGGAGGAGCATCATATTGAAGGTGGTATGATGCCAACATATTAGGCAGCAGCGCCACCCGGTGTTCGCTCTGACACCCTGCACGTTCTAACCCAGAAAATGATGTTTCCAGTGAAACATAACTGAACTCCTCCCAGCCGCACAGAACCAGTCTGGGATTACCCACACGACTGTAATCAGATTACTGCAGTTCTACAAGGACTCAGATTTAGGGTTAATTAGGAATTTCCTGTCAGGTCAAAAGGAGTTAAACAACCTGACACGAACAACACACGGTCTTTGTTTAGTGCGTTAATAACACTCAACCTGCTGATGTCCAACATCAGGACCAAACAGGTGTCCCCGTCCAGCAGACTGAAGGTTCGTCTGTAATCGTATGTCTATGTTCTGGTTATGACTGACAGGATTAAATAAAACTGTAAACCTTCATATCAGATCAGAAAAGACCGGTTCTGCTGGTTAAAATGACCCAGAGTGGTTCCACCTTAAAACAGCTCCAATCTCAACACGCCACCAGGACCAGGTCTGGGTGAGCCGGGGTGACAGACTAATAAACTCAACATGTTCAACTTTTCTTATTAATTCACCTGATCAAAGCCACTCAGACCAAGACCTCCTCCACATGGGAGACCGGAACAGGAAACGCAGCAGAATTATATCAAGTTAACATCCAGGAAGCTGTTTCTGCTTTTATACCTCAAATAAAGGCTTCTAATCAACGTCACGTCCTGTTGAGCCTTTGTTACTTCAGACAGTTCTGCTCCAGCCAGATTTACAGAACCGTCTGTTTTTATGGTACCTGCCTTCGTGACCGGGATCCTCGGGTTCCACCAAACGTTTTGGTTTAACTTGGTAAAAGATCAACGCAGCTTTTCAACCAAGTAAAAGAGGAAGCAGGTGAATCCTACACCCCCGCTCACGGTGAAACCAAACACTGTGAGGGGAACAGAAAGTTTCCATCTGAACCGTGCGCACACACACACACACACGTCCCAGTTGTGGGTTGTAAAACATCTGGCGGGGGTCTTAAGGGCAGCTCCATGACTGCTGCTGCTATGGGATGTTTAGTTTTAACCATTTTCAACTGAAATCAACATCAAATTTATTTACAGCAACCAGGGCTGCACCTGAACGTTACTGCATCAGTGGGAGGAGTTAGAGACCTAAGTGACACCAAAGGTATGAGGGACATACAGGAGAGTCTAGTGAGGGGTTCTGATCTCATCTTGTTCCAGAGGTTCTGATCTGATCCTGTTCCAGAAGTTCTGATCTGATCCTGTTCCAGAAGTTCTGATCTGATCTTGTTCCAGAGGTTCTGATCTGATCCTGTTCCAGAAGTTCTGATCTGATACTGTTCCAGAAGTTCTGATCTGATCTTGTTCCAGAGGTTCTGATCTGATCTTGTTCCAGAGGTTCTGATCTGATCCTGTTCCAGAAGTTCTGATCTGATCCTGTTCCAGAGGTTCTAATCTGATCTTGTTCCAGAGGTTCTGATCTGATCCTGTTCCAGAAGTTCTGATCTGATCCTGTTCCAGAGGTTCTAATCTGATCTTGTTCCAGAGGTTCTGATCTGATCCTGTTCCAGAAGTTAGGGGGTTGAATCTGAAACAGGGAAAGGGGTGGAGCCTCAGGGCTCTGGATGAAAACAGCGGCATTAAAAAATAAAATGTAAGTTAATGTCTGACACAAAGCGTTCTGTTTTAGTGTCAACTTTATCCAGCAATAGTTAGGGCCGTCTAACACAATCCAGCTAATCTGGCTGAAATCAGAATGATGGATGGACTCACGCCAGCACACCCCCCAGCGGGCCTGGGACAGGGGGCACAGCGAGGCCGGGGGCAGCAGCCAGCTCACCGGGTACTCGGTGCAGTTGTTGGAGGAGAAGCACCACAGACACTGAGCAGATAGATATACAACACACCCGTTATGTTCATCAGAAACAGTCATAGAGTCTAGTTCTAGAGGTTTAATTATAAGAGAGTCTGTAGGACACCGTTAATGTGACTGTCTGGGTCAAAGGTCAGGCTGCAGCTTACCTTGGTGTGTGGGGTGCAGCTCTCGCAGCTTTTATAGGCAGAACAGGCTGAAAAACAACAAGGAGAAGAAAACATGAGCAGGAAGCTCAGCTCAGGGTGCTAGCTAACTTTGCTGTTAGCCGCTGCTGCTGCTATTTAGAACAGTGTTAACCAAACTCAGGTAAAGTGTGTTCTTTAGCAGGGAAAATGAGCTTTACAGCACTTTAAAACCCAAAACAGTCAAACTTACGAGTCGTGGGTGGTGGGCGTGTTGTTTGGCACTGCCCCTGCGAGACTAAGCTAACAAACAGCAACGCGACAGCACAAAACACCGGGCTGGTAGCAGCTTGTCTCCAGGTTGTTAACGAAGACATGATGAAAGGCAGCGGAGAACGATGGGTCTGGGTTCTGTCGAACAACTCAGAAAATCCAGCGGTAGAGGTCAAGTCCACAGCAGCTTCAGCTGTTTACTTCCAATCCTCACTTCCTGAGTGTCTGTAGGGTTAGCTTGTGTAGCCTTGTCTTACAGTCCGCGAGGGAGGAGTCAATGCTTTATTTTGATGTGACACGTGACCGCCCGTATTAATAATACACAGCGGACGCCCCCCCATTGGACGCCGGAGAGCGTACCAGTGTCGCCGCCATATTGGGTGGGTCTCCTTACTCTCCAAAACCAACAGAGTGAGTATGCTGGTGAAGGTTCTCAGTCATCCAGGTCATGGTAATCCAAGGGGTTCAAATGAAGGCAACTGGACTTCTTTGGTTTCTTGAAGACGTTTCGCTTCTCATCCGAGGAGCTTTGTCAGTTCTGACTGGAATATATATTTATAAGATCCACCCTCCCATATTCCAGTCAGAATTGACAAAGCTCCTCGGATGAGAAGCGAAACGTCTTCAAGAAACCAAAGAAGTCCAGTTGCCTTCATTTGAACCCCTTAAACAACAGAGTAAGCAACTATGCCCGTTTTTTGTGCAGCCTACGGTTGCAACAACCGGCACACATTGAAAACAGATCACGTGGGATTACTATTGGCTTTTCTAGCCTACCTGTTGGGGTTTTATATTTTAATTTATTTTTACTTATTTTATTTATTATTATTATTAATAATAATAATTATCATTATTATATTTATTACCATGTGTCTGATTTTGTGAAAAAGCATTTTAAAATGTGTTTTTTCGTTGGGTAAACACCTTCTTCACCTGCCTTACACTCACACACACGCCACACCACACGCACGCATGCACACACACACACAGATATTTCAGTGAAAACTGACATGATCCATGAAAGCTTGATCTCTGACATTTTGGCTCAAGGCACTAAAATCCAGATGTATTTATTCAAAAATGAATCATCTCAGAAAAACTGCCCACTGATCACCTTTTCCTCGCTGTGACATCATCATCATAGACATTGACCATAGACAACAGACATCAATATATGATGTCTGTGATCATCACAGCCTGGCACTGACTGACCAGGAGGGGGCACTGTGATGTCACACAACCTAAGCGTCGCCCTTGCAGGACCAGTTGTTGTATAACAAAATGAAATTCTATCTTCTCTGAGGGGCTGGGTGCAGAAACAACTTTACTGTGTGGATTCAGACATTTCATGCTTTGGTGATGCAACCAGTCAGAGCTCTGGTTTCAGTTACCACGAGGCGTTATCAACTGTAGACAACAAACAGAAAAGAACGGTCATAGAAGGAGTTGTTTCCTTTGACGGGAAATTATATTTTTTGCCTACTGTGCCTTTAACTTTAGAATTTAGAATCCAGTTAATCAAATATGTTAATCACTTTTCTTTACACATATGATTCTTGTACTCTTTATTGATCTGCATTTAACCATGATTCATGCATGTTTACATCAAGCTGTGAGTTCCAGCTAAAGCAAGAAAGTTCTCAGCTCATGTGAAGGTCTGGTTCTGGTGTCATAAAACTGTGCAAAGGGAGGTCAGGATTCTCTGACCTGGGAACAGATAAGACAGGAGAAAGTTTAGACCAGATGGCTTCATTCCTGGAGCCAGATATCATAAAAATGTTGGTTACCAAGGGATACGAAAGTTAGGACCTTGAAGGGAGGTACCAGCGGGAACCAGGTTCTGCAGAGGGGATAAAATCTGTGTGCATGCTGTGAAACTTCAGATTCACCATTATACGATGGGAGATGGTCGGAATCTCCCCGACTGTACATCGGGTTACAAATAAAGGATGATTGAGTGAAATAAAGAGTTTACGTTGATTGCAACGAGGCGGTCTTTATGGCTCGTGATTTCTTGTTTGATCAGAAGAATTAACGAACCGGAGAGTGGGAAAGGAAAGAATAAGTCAAATGCTGAACCAGCTCAGAGGAAAGAAGAAGACCGGAACCAGGATCACAAGGGCCTGAGAGGAGTGACGTCAGACGGGCTGCAGAAAACCATCAGATTTGAGCTAAATCCATCAGGAACAAAAACAACATATTTTCCCACGACACCTTATATCAGCTTAAATGTACAGTTTGGTTAGAAACCTCTTTGATTAAAATTGCAGTTAAAGAGTCAGTAGAATACTGTTGATTTACAATTGGAAACAGTTCTTTGAGCCTCTATTTAGCATATAAAATGTTGGGGCTCACAGTGGCCCAAGAGCCCTGATAAATGGCCATAAATTAGGCTTGAAATTAACCTTTTTCCACAGCTGCCCTGGGGCACACTGACGGAGGCGAGGCTGCTGAACACAGGTGCCACCAGTCCCTCCATCCACCACCAGCAAGCAAGGCGGGTGAAGTGTCTTGGCCAAGGACACAACAACTGCGACAGACCGAGCAGGAAGCGAACCTCTAACCCTGCCCCCGTTGCCCTAGTCCCTGTCTCTGCTGACAAAACTTTGCCTTAGTAAACACAGTTCATGTTACAGGATTTTTTAATTGTAGGATGATTTTGAAAGTATGAGAGACCCCACATATAATAATAAAAAATTAGGGATATACTAGTTTTGGTCCTACAGTGTGTGTTGTGCAGAAACTCCCCAAAACTACACACTAGACATGAACCAATTCTCACACACGAACACTCCCCGGTAAGACAGGAAATCTTGCAAGAAAAAATCGTGAGCTTGAAGTAAACAAACACGGCGGAGGAGGAGCATGCTGGGCACTTCCATAACCTCGCTTTATGATTGGCTACATGTCACACTCAGGAGGCAGCAGTTTGAAAACCCAGATTCATGATGGGAACGGCCCTAGCAGACCAGAGCAGAGCACTCCTAACACACGTCACATGGCAGGAATATCTGATAAGAGTATCTTTAGAGCCACTCGGGTAATCAGGTGGGCCTTAGGTTTGGAAGGGTCAGATCAAAAACTCAGGAAAAGGATCTTGCTGTGTGTACAAAAGACTGCTAATTTACTTGTTTACAGCCCCCAGGGGCAATCATCCTCCAGCCCTGATGGAGGTGATCAGAAGGACCTGCAGAGCAAAATCTTTCTGCTTCTGCTACGGTGTGTCTAGATTTCTAGGCTACACAGGATCAGCAGAAGAGAAATGTTCACGTAAAACGTTTCACTTCCTGTAGTCAGACTAAGCAGAGATGAGTGAACCTGCAGCTGATCTAACGTTAGATAGAACATTCTGCAGATGGGCATACGCCCGTTACTTTAAGTTTGTGAAGAATGAGGATATGAAGAACATTGTAGTCAAATGCTCTTTATGTGCTACATCTAAAGAACTGTTAATTATGTTTGACTGTTTTAACCACAACCCCTAGCCCTGTTAAATAACACATCACCTTCAACTGGATGTCTAATGAGCTAATTGAGCGTCATGAGCTACGTTTAGATTCCCAAATCCATATTATTTTGGTGAAAGTAACTTAAAGTAATGCAAAAGTAATGTAATGCCTTACATTTTAAAATCAGTAATATTGTAATGTAATGAATTACTTTAAAATGAGAGCAACAAGTAATAAATAATGCATTAGAGTTTTGAAGTAACTTGCCCAACACTGCTTATAGCAGACTCTTACAGTAACAGCCCAACTCCATTCACGGACACTATGAGGGCTCTCAGAGATGTATGGCCAACCGCAGCAGCTGGCGCTGAACAGGATTTCAGATCTGATGGATGGACCTAATATCAGACCTGGGGATGTTAAAGGGTTTAAATCATTTGCCCTACAGGTTAGCGCCTTAGTGGGAATGCTGCAACAACTTGGGAACCGAGGATGGACAGAACTGAGATGTGGATCACGTCTCTCGTCTCTTAGCTAAGTTGCCACATGACCTAAGGGCGAATTTTCATAGATTTGTGAATCCCATTGATACTCCAGTTCCGACCCTGCTTGATTTAGCTGATTGGCTTGAGTACGAGGTGCGTATTCAGATCAGTGGTAATCAGCAGAGCAGCACCTCGGCCAGAGAGAGACCAGCTCTACCCAAAAGTCGACGTCCGGACTACAAGTCACAAAGATCTACAACTATTTTACTTGGCAGTGAGTCAACTCAGTCAAAGGTGAAATCAGAGAAGGCTCCAGCTGTGAGAGAGATCACCTCAGACAAGCCAAAGAAATACTGTCCTTTCTGCAACACCGAGCAGCATTATCTGAACCAGTGCAACAACTTCAAGATACTGTCGGTGGAGCAAAGAACAGAGTGGATCAAAACAAACAGCCGATGCTGGCGTTGCGGTTGTGAACACCAGGCCACAAGATGCAACCTCAAAGCTACGTGCAAACAATGTGAGAGGAAGCATCTAGATGTTCTGCATGAGGTAAATGCCAGTCAAAATCCCACATCAGCTGGTATTCCCCATGCACCAGAGCCAAGCTCATGCTTAGTGAGTTCTGTGTCAAAGACTCTGTATCTTGATCGACCAGCAAGAAGCAACCAAGTGCTACTCAAGTTGAGTCGGGTTGTCCTCCAGAGTGGTTCAAAGGTACTGGAGGCCTACGCTATCTTGGACGATGGATCAGAGTGCACAATACTCCTACATGATGCTGCTGTTAGTCTGAGCCTTCAAGGGGAATCTGAATATCTTGCCCTCCGCACAGTCCGTCAAGAAGTCTGCACCATCCATGGTGCCACCGTCTCTTTCTCAGTTGCGCCTGCCTCACAACCTGGAAAGTCGTACCTGATCCACAAAGCTTTCACTGCTAAAGAGCTCAACCTATCCTACCATTCTTACCCCGTTGAAGCTCTGCAAAAGAAGTACAGTCATCTTAAGGACATTCCACTACCAACTGTTAACGGCGCTCAGCCATTACTCCTGATTGGGTCAGATTACCCACATCTAGTTGCACCGGTGGAACCAGTACGTCTCGGTCCACCAGGTGGACCTGCAGCAGTTCATACCAGATTAGGTTGGACCTTACAAGGTCCCACAAGTATCTTGTGCCACCAACTGTCACCACAACAGTGCCTTTTCACCAAATGTAACCCTCCAGAAGCTGAGCTTCTAAGTCATGTGGAGAAGCTGTGGCAGGTAGATACGCTGCCATACAAAAGTGAGCGGTTGATCACCAGGTCCAAACAAGATGTCGAGGCAGTCCGCATACTAGAGAAGAAGACTACCAGAGTAATGGTCGATGGAGCAAACAGATATGCAACTCCACTGCTCTGGAAAAGGAACCTCCCACGTCTTCATGCAGCTAAAGACGCAGTCCTGCCTCAGCTTTGTGGGACTGAAAAGCGGTTGGTTGGAGACCCAGAGAAAGCCGCCATCTACTCCAAAGAAATCCACAAGCTTGTTGATGCTGGGTATGTCAAGGCCATATCCCCATCCCAGGCTAATGATTCATGGTTCAACACAGTGGTAAGTACCGAATAGTCTTTAATTGCTCATTCATTTTCAATGGGCAGAGCCTCAATGACCAACTTCTTCCTGGTCCCAACCTAGGAGCCAGTTTTTTGGGAGTCCTCCTCAGGTTCAGAGAACACACAGTAGCTATCTGCAGTGATGTGAAAGGAATGTTCCATCAGGTCCGCCTGCTGGATGAGGATAAACCCTTCCTTCGTTTTCTCTGGAGAGATGTCAGAGTAGACCAGGAACCTACCATCTATGAGTGGCAAGTGCTCCCCTTTGGCACAATGTGCAGTCCGTGTTGTGCCACCTTCGCACTGCAAACACATGTTCAAGGACATACTGCACCAGAAGAGGATGCCCGCCTGTCAGTAGAACGCTACTTCTATGTCGACAACTGTCTGCAAAGCCTCCAGTCAGAGAGGCAAGCCAAACAGCTGGTGAGTCGACTTCATGCATTACTCCTGGAAGGTGGATTTGAGCTCAGAGAATGGGCCAGCAATGTTCCTGCTGTCATTGAACACCTGTCCAAGGAATCAAGGTCAGAGAACAGCACACTCTGGTTCACTCAAACTGCTGACCCTCAAGAGCATACACTTGGACTAGTGTGGCAGTGTAAGTCGGACACACTACGCTATAAGCAGAAAAAAACTGAATGTCTTGAACCAACTATGCGGAACATCTACCGTCTTCTCGCCCAACAGTACAATCCTCTGGGATATATCATTCCATACACAACCAGAGCTAAGATCATTGTGCAGCATTTGTGGGACAAGAAGAGAGGTTGGGATGATTCCAATCTTCCTGAAGATCTACTTCAAGCTTGGAAGTCATGGGTTGAAGAGCTTCCTCAGCTGTCTCAGATTACTTTACCCAGATGCTACACCGATAGCAGCACAGACTGTAGCACAACCAGTCAGACCATACATGTGTTCTGTGATGCCTCTGAACGTGATTATGGATCTGTGACATATCTGCGCAGTGTCGACAGTGATGGACAGGTCCAAGTGGCATTCATAGCGGCTAGATCCAGGGTTGCACCAAAGAAGCAACTGTCGATACCTCGACTTGAATTGTGTGGTGCATTAACCGGAGCACAGCTGGCATCAGTGCTGCTGAAAGAACTAACAATCTCAATACAAGATGTGGTGTACTGGACCGATTCCACCACGGTCCTCAACTGGCTCCAATCTGATTCCTGCAGATATAAAGTGTTTGTAGGCACAAGGGTAGCTGAGATACAGGAGTTATCAGATATCAGAGCCTGGCAGTACGTTGATTCAGCCACTAACCCCGCAGATGATATCCCAAGAGGGAAATCACTATCCCAACTCACTGGAAAGAGTCGCTGGAGTCATGGACCCTCCTTTCTTATGCAGTCATCAGACCAATGGCCTGTTGCACCACCTGATCAACTTAAGGAAGAAATAGAGGAGTTGAAGAGCACAGTGTTTTGTGGCATGACAGCCAGATCCCCAGATCTATCTCTGCCTGACATCCAGCAGTTTAATACCTTTCAAGAGCTACTTGACGCTACTGCACGATTGGTCCATGGGGCGGCCAGTGACAAGTCCCCCACTGCTGATGATTTTCATAAGGCTGAGTTAACGCTTCTCAGACATGCACAGATGGAGAGCTTTCCAGAAGAGGTGACACTACTAAAATCTGGCAAGACTCTTCCATCTACCAGCAGAGTGCTCACACTCGCTCCTGAGTATGACCATACTACAGGCCTAATCCGTGTTGGAGGTAGGCTGTGCCGATGTGAAATCATAAGCTCAGAAGTGCTGCATCCCATTCTCCTTTCGTCATCTAACCCAGTCTCCAAGCTCCTGATTCAATATTATGATAATCAGCTGAATCACCCTGGAACAGAACGAGTTTTTGCGGAGCTGCGTAGAAAGTACTGGCTGTTGAGAGGAAGAGAAGCCATCAAGAAGCACCAACATAACTATCTTTGGTACGTTCATACTGTGTGTTTTTTCGTAATTCTTTTACTTTTTGTTCTTTATAAAACACAGATAGATCTTTCTTTACCTTATTGTGCTGACGTTTCGATCTGCGCTAAGCCGCTGAAAGCAGCTTCACTTCCGCTTCTGTTTATGTGCGGGCAGCAGGGGGCAACGACATCGCCCCCTGCTGCCCGCGCCGTCCTGCTCGATGACGCAGTCCCATGCGTGGTCCAACGTGTACACCCCGTCGTCCCTGTTCATGGTCCCCCGTCCACGTCTCCTTATCTCAATAGCTTCTTTAATCCATCTTTTATATTTTTGTTGTTCTGTGTTGATAATCCTTGTTCTGTCCCAGTCCATGATGTGGTTTTCTCTGGTGCAATGGTCTGTGACTGCTGATTTCCTTATTGTGCTCTCTGCTTCTTGTCTTGCTGCTCTTGTGTGTATTCCTCTTGTTTCTTTTTCACATTCTTTTCTGTGTTCTGCTGTTCGTGTGTTAAGTTGACGTCCTGTTTCTCCTATATATGTTTTATTGCATAATTTGCAGGGGATTTCGTAAATGACTCCACATTTTTTTTTTTCCGTTGGGATCTTATCTTTGGGGTGTACCAGTCTTTTTCTAACTGTTGTGTATGGTTTGATTGGTGTGTTTATCTTGTATTTTTTCATTACTGCTACTATTTTTTCTGTCGTTCCTCTGATGTATGGGAGGGTTATTACTGGCTTCAGTTCTTGTTTCTCTGGGTTCTTTGCTTTTCTTTTTGGTTGTTCTGTTCTTTCTGCTCTTGTTTGTTGCTTTCCTCTACTAATCGCCCATGCTGGATATCCACAGGTTTTTAGTGAGTTGTGTATGTGTCTGTTTTCTTGATTGCTGTCTTGTTTTTCTGTTATAATTTTTGCTCTATTATATAGCGTTCTTATCACTGACATTTTGTGTATCGTGGGATGTTCTGATGTCCATAGTAAATATTGATCTGTGTGTGTTGGTTTTCTGTATGTATTTATTTTAAGTGTTCCATCTTGTTTTTTGCTGATCCTCATGTCCATGAATGTAATGCTGCCCTCTGTTTCTTCCTCATATGTGAACTTTATGTTTCCTGTGTCGTCTATGTTATTTAAATGTTCTGTTAATGCTTGTGTTTGTCCTTTAGGTATGATTTCTAATATATCATCCACGAATCGCTTCCATAACTTTATTTGACAGTTTTCGGGTGCAGTGTTTAATGCTTTTTGTTCCAAATCCTCCATGTAAAACTCGCAGAGGGTTGCTGATAACGGATTCCCCATCGCGAACCCTTACAGTTGTTTGTATATTGTCTCGTTGTAACTAAAATATGTAGAATTTGCCACCAGTTTTATTAGCTGTGCTATGTCATCTATTGTTAAATTTGTTCTTTTCCGTAGGGTTTTGTCTTGTCTGAGTCTGTCTATTACTATATCTATGGTTTTTATTGTTGGTGTCTTTGTGAATAGAGATGTGACGTCATGTGATACTAGTATGTCCTCTTTTTGCAGTGTGATCTTTTTTAACTCCTTTGATAACTCTATGGTGTTTTTACAATGTTGTTCTGTGTTCCCTAATAGTGGACTGATGATTTTACTGATATCCTTTGCCATGTTATATGTTGGAGTTCCTATACTGTCTACTATTGGCCTAAGTGGCGTGTCTTTTTTATGTATTTTCGGTGTGCCGTATATTCTTGGAATAATGTTTGCCGTTGGTATCCAGTGCTTGTATGTTTTTTCTGTTATTCTGCCCTTTTCTTGTATCGAGCAGGACGGCGCGGGCAGCAGGAGGCAATGTCGTTGCCCCCTGCTGCCCGCACATAAACGGAAGCGGAAGTGAAGCTGCTTTCAGCGGCTTAGCTCAGATGAAGATCGCAGCGACGATCGAAACGTCAGCACAATAAGGTAAAGAAAGATCTATCTGTGTTTTATAAAGAACAAAAAGTAAAAGAATCACCAACATAACTGTTTGGACTGCAGGAAATGGAGAGGCAGCCATGAGGTCCCAAAGATGGCCGATTTACCCCTCTCCAGTTTACGGCTTTTTCGACCTGCCTTCTATTCGACAGGTGTCGACTGTTTCGGCCCCATGCTCGTAAAAGCGGGAAGGCGTACTGAAAAGCGGTGGGGCATCCTGTACAAGTGCCTTACAACTCGAGCTATCCATTTGGACCTCCTACCAAACATGGACACTGATTCTTTCTTAATGTCCCTCAGACGTTTCATCGCTTGAAGAGGAAAATCCTCATGAAATCCTTTCAGACCAAGGTACTAACTTCAAAGGAGGAAGTAACAAGCTTCACGAAGCCTTCAGTGTCATGGAACCATCAGTTATGGACCAACTTGCTGCTCAGCAGATTCACTTCTGCTTTAATCCCCCAAATGCTCCACATTTTGGTGGATCATGGGAGAGAGAAGTGCGATCAGTAAAGACTGCCCTCCGGACTATCCTAGGAGCTCAGACGGTGCCAGAAGAAGTGTTAATGACAGTCCTTATCGAAATAGAGAGTATTCTCAACTCTAGGCCCCTGGGCTATGTTTCCTCTGACATTGCTGACCCAGACCCAGTCACTCCAAACAGCTTGTTGATGGGGTGGCCAGATTCATCTCTGCCACAGGTGGTCTATCCAGAGTCCAAACTATTAAGCTGAAAGAGGTGGTGTCATTCTCAAGTTTTAACAGACCAGTTCTGGAAGTATTATACCACTTTCTTCCCACGTTACAAGTCCGGCAGAAATGGCAAACAGAGAAGAATGACATTACTGTAGGCACTGTAGTGCTTATTGTTGATCAGCAGACACTAAGAGCCCTCTGGCCAGTAAGGACAGTGAAGAACGTCATACCTGGATCAGATGGACGTGTAAGGACAGCGGTGGTTCAAGTTAAGGACAGAACCTACACCCGTCCGGTTGTTCGTCTCATTAAGCTGCCAGCCCTTTCTGGACGATAAAGAGACACCTAGTAGGCAAATTTACTCACCAAATTTGGGGGCGGTTGTACAAAAGACTGCTAATTTAGTTGTTTACAGCCCTTAAGTTAGTATGTCCTCAATGTGTTTTGCTTGTAGTTTTAGTTTCTGCCACTAGATGGCTCTCAGACTTCATCAATGCATGCTTCAAGCTCAACTTGAGTCAGAGAGCGATTGGCACTACATGGAGAATGACACGGAGATTGTTTACCTAACCATGTTAACTGTGTGCGTCCATTGGAAGTGAGTATCAATACTTATGCCTCTTTCTTGTTTCTTATACGACTTATAGCTGTAAATACCCTTGGTTTGATAGACCATTGTGGCCAGTTGTGACGGTTTTCTGTACAGTTTGAGAAGCTAACTGCTAGCTGCTAAGTGCTACTTGTTACAGCTTTGTTTTGCTTGACTGATAAGGTTAATGTTTGTAACTTTTTGTTCCATGTGAAATGCCTTGTTCACTAGTTGTGTCCTGTATAATTTAGCTTGAGACAATTCTCAGCAGCTGCAGATACTATTCATGTACATTTCAGGTTACTTCTTTGTAGCTTATTATAAGCTAGTTCTTACCCCTCTTGTTAGACATTAGTCACATGTATATTTCCTTGTGGGTATTTAGTGGAATTCTAACCTAATAAGGGTATTGTTTATTTGCAGGAAACCACACACACACACACATGCACCCCCCTAACTATTCACAAACACCTCTTCGAATTGGTCACTGTATGGAGGAATAATAGTGCCATCGTTGGTTCACAATATGCTGGATTGTTGGTGCCTTCAGTTGATACCTGTATGGAGGATTGTTTGTGCCAAATAAAGCTAAGTTCGAAGATAAATTCTGGACCTGGACATTCTCTCATTTCATGTGAACTCACCTGAACAAATAAAACCCTGTCCTGACCTGACACCCTGAAGTGATTGCTATTCCAACCAGTTACAGTCCCCATTACACTGTGTGAACCGGGCCTTAATGGCTGAGAGTTGTTCACATCACTTCTCTGAGCACCAACAGGGCACATGACTTCCTGTGATGTTGAATAAGACCAGAGAGATTTAACACCATCACACACTGACGTAGGGTGTGCCGGGGGAAATGGTGCAATGCATCTTCCATGATGTGTTCTGTGTTGTAACCTAACGTTGCGCTAATGAAACACAACTCAAGTGCATTCGGGCTGTGATCATGTAGGAAGAACCGGTTTAGGGTTCAGTTTTTAGTGGCACTGCTGCAGAGGAGCGCAGAAACAGCGACTGTCAGGATGATCAGATCATCAGACTCGTCTCCTTTTTAGGGACAGAGAGAAATGAAAACTTCTATCAACATGGTGCTGCTGTGTCAGAAGTTCTAGCTAAACTTTATTCTTCTCTTTCATGGGTCAACTTGATGTTCAATTGTTAAATTCAACTTTAACCCCAGGGCCGAATTCTATTTGGCGTGATTTAAAAGAAAAACATTTCTAGCTATTAGATTAGTCAACTTAAAAATGTGAACAAAATATTATAGATAAAAATACATTTATATTAAAATGTTGACAAATTTCCCACAAAAAAGAAAGAAGGAACATTTTTAAACTTAAAGTCAGTATCAAGTGTCTCTAAATAATAACAAAAGGTCTAAATTAAAGAGAATAAAATATTATGTATTTATGTGGACACAGGGTCTCTGGATATTAAGACAACTGGAGGAAGCTTAGGTTTACTTTCAGTTACAGTCGATGATATTCTTGTTTTCCACATCTGCTTCTCTTCAGACACAATCAGGAGTCAAAAGTCCCCCAAAAAATCAAAATGTCCCCAAAAGACATTGAAGTTTTTAGTTCAGAGATCCATCAGCTGGCTATCATTAAATCCTAATTCAGTCCACAGACACCTGCTGGTATTATTATTATTATTATCAGCAAATATAAAATAAACATCCAACATTTTTATTGGAAGTTTATTCATTTTTAATGTTTTAATATTTTCTGTGTTAAACAGAGCCTGGTTCATGCTTGAACACATGTCTGAAATTCAGATAATGAGATCATTGGGTTAAAAAAAGCTATAGGCCAGATTTCCCTTTTTGTGTTATTTATTGATGTTAGTGATAATTTAGTTTGCTTTTAAAGCTCATATTTCACTAGTTACATTAGAAACAACATCATTACAACTCAATAACCTGCTAAAATACACTAGAAACGCCATCTTCCTCACAAATGTTTTTTAATCAATATCAGTACCCTGCTCCCCCCTTCTATCAGAGGTCAGATCCATTTATGATCATCACAACTTTTTTCACAGTAGTATTTGGTTATTTGATTCCTCAAGATGTTATTGGGGTGGGGGGGGGGGCTAAAGCAACACCTGCACCGGGGCCCAGCTCAACCTTGCTACGCCACTGCCATCACATCTCCTCATAAGACTCAGCCTGAAGGGCGACAAGTGATGCAATAAGCCTGTGATTTATTCATTAATGCTTATACTGTATCATTTACCCGTCCTTCATAAAACAAGTAACATGTGTAATACAGGAAGTGAATCAGCAGAAGGTAGTTCAGCCTATAGCACCATAAAATGACTTTTGGTTCTGGTGCCGTCCCAAACCTTCCAGCTGCTAATGCTAATGTTCAAAAGAATAATCAATGAAACACATGCACCGTGCAGCTTTATGCACCACTGTAGGAGAGGAGCATGAATAGATTAAAACAGGTGTGTGTGTGTGTGTGTGTGTGTGGGGGGGGGGGGGGGGGGGGGGGGGGTGTATGGGAAGCTGCAGACTTCCTCTAGCAGAAAAGTGTTTCAGTTTTCATCATGGCTCTGACTGCTTGTGGCCTTTACCTGGTTCAGATGTTTTTTCTCTATATGAAACTGTTTCCCACTGGTGCTTTGCAATCCTGTCTTGAAACGTTTGGAAAGTTTTTAGTGCTTTATGCTTTTATTTTACCATAATGTTTGCACTATGTGCAACACCTTGGGCCACCTTGACTGGGGGGGCTAAAATAAACAATTCAATTCCATTTTACATGCCAACATGACTTTCCACACAGATGTAGCCGACCCACGATTCAGCAGTCCGAGTGTTACAAAACCGTTAAAAATGTTGAACTGTTGTAGAAAACCAAACTACAATTAAAAGCAATGGTAGTTTCATACCAGAAACAGCAGGTGGCAGTAAAGGCCTGCAGATGGCCTGTCTCTTCCTGCAGAAGCAGGCTGCAGCAGGAGGAGAGGTAACATCGGGATCAATCGCAGCCTCTATTATTACCCACTGCTTTATTCCAGTGCATTAAAGATAATTTCACCTGTTCACAGATCAAAGTTCTTCTTTTCTTTCTTTAGAAATCTCTCTTGGAGTTCACCTGTGGAGTGCTGCTGCACACAGAACAAAGCCAGCACTGAATAATCTGTGGGTAAAATACACCTCCAGGTGATGTCGTCTCTCTTTTTAACTCAAATTGCCAAGATAATAACACCTCTAATCATGAAGTTTTTGTCCATGTTTGAAGTGCTAACATCTAAAGGATAACCGTCTCTCTAATTTCTCTATAATCGCTCAGACAATCCTCACAAAGGGCCACGTGTTTCATAATAAAGACGTAACTGTGAATCCTCCATCTGCTTCCTCTCAGACCCTCTCTGGAGTTGCATCATATTCCCTTATTCCCATCTCTGGCTTTAATTAATTTTCCCGATTATGTTCCTCGGCAGGGCGTCTCGTTTCATTTTAAAGTTGGTTTAAACCCATTTTAATGGCCGTGTTTGTGAGTGTGGTTACAGTCTGGAGCACTCAGCAGCAGCAGGGGACGTTCATGCTGATGCTGCTTTCAGGAGGGAGAAAACCCGTTTATCTGTGGAAACCCGCTGGGATCATTCTGGATCCAGAGCTGTCATTCAGGTCCTCTCTGACACGGGAAGTGTGGGAGGAAGAGAGGGGGCATAAGCAGACACACATATCTTACTCAACCAGCTCGATGACAACGTGTTGACACGATGAAGATACAACCTTGGGTCCATCACAGACACCTCCTACAAGGACAGAGCATGGAGCGTCATTCCACTAACTCCAGTCAAAGAGTGCCTTTGATGAAGAGCTTTGAGTCCCAGCTCAGCCTTCCTGGCCCATGCGTCCATCTCAGGACTAACCAGGAGAAGAGACAGAACCCTTGAAGCTGGACTGATGCTGTCCACAATCAAACTCCTTTAATGCACGTCATTTATTACAACTAGGAGGAAAAACACAGAATGAGTATAAATTCATGCTTACACTAAACTTCATGTTGAGAAATGACTGAACTGTATCAGAGTCTAATTATAACAGAACGACCAAACGACTCAGATCTGATGAGCTTTTTGAGATGTGATCTAAATAAATGTTAAAGCTGCCACAAGTGGCTCATTATGGTCTCCATGGTGACCACACACCTGTGAGAGTCAGTCTAAAATCCAGGGGCCTCATTTATCAACCGTACTTACGTACAGATCTGTGCGTATTTCGTGCGTGGGAACGATTTTACGCATTGTGTGGTATTTACCAATTTGTACTTGTGCGTGAAAACGTTCCTAAATATGAGAACAGCTGTGACCATGCGTAGGAACAGCATCTAGTGGCAGAACGAGGGAACCGCAATTCTGACGGTCTCAGTGATCCACGCGTGTTCCTCATCCACTAATTATTCTACCCAATAAATAATTATTTTGGTGGATTATTATTATTGGAGCTAAAACACCCGTGACCCACGGGAATCTGACATTGTAGAACGGCTGCTTTTGTGTTATTTTGTAATCACAATGTTTACTCTTCCCATTTTTACGATGTTTTAAATCATTTTGAATTTATCTATTATGTTTTAATTTAATTTAATTATTTTGACCTTGGGAAGCGCCCCGTGGTTTTTCTTGAGATTTGCTACATAAAAGATCGCTTCTTCTTATTCTTATTTATTATTGGAGGATTTAGCAGAGCAGAGTGCACTCCAGAGGGAACGGCTCTTCTGTGAGCGCAGCACTGATTCGATTCCAGTCCAGATTCTATTTTACAAATAAAACAACCTCCAGAACCTCCTCTGCTCCCCGATCATACACGCGCTGTCAAGTGTCCGGTGTTTCGATCTCGCTGTCAATAAAGTTTTTCTTTTTTGTCCGGGAAGAACCCAGGGAATCCCCTCCTGACCTGAGGACGTAGTGTGACCAAATATGGTTAATTGAGGGCGTTTCTGTATGTAAATGACGTTAAACTGGCACGAGCTCCTGCAAGCGCACAGGTGGGATTTATCATCAGACGACTGCGGAGGAACATGCGTACGAGACGCCACCACATGTTTCATAAATCAGGACATTGACTGTTCGTACACACATTCTAAATTTCATCCGTAGAAGGGAATATAGGAACGTTTCTACGAACGTTTGATAAATGAGGCCCCAGGTGTAAGTGTTAACACTTTAGGCTGCTGCTGGTGGTGTAATAGAATAGAATAGAATAGACTTTATTGATCCCTCAGTGGGGAAATTCACTTGTCACAGCAGCACCATCACTCAAAAGGTAATTAGAAGAAGATAAAAACAAGGATACATGTATATACACATAGGCAGTAATCTAGTATTGTAACCTTAGATCACTAAAAAAAAACCACAAATAAAGATGAAAACAAACTTGGTAGCAACACTATGCAGCATACTGTAAGAGACACAGACAACAATGTGAATCCGGTATTGCACAAGTATAGAACACATGAATATTGCATTGGTGTTATTGTGTACCAGGATGACACCAGTACAGCGTACTGGTGGTACAGTAATGGTGGTGCTGATGGGATGTTATGGTTCTGTTCTCCTCAGTAACACCTGAGCCTGGTTCAAACACCACAACCTACCTGAGTCTTGTGGCTGACATGTCCATCACCACACGGACCCATCGTCTGATGCTACTCCCAGCAGGACCATGCACCATGTCACAAAACGCAGATCATCTCTAACTGGTTTCTGGACCATGACCACGAGTTCACTGGACTCCAACGGCCTCCAGTCACCAGATCTCAGTCCAGTCCAGAACCTTTGGGATGTGGTGGAATGGGAGGTTCTCCTTGTGGATGCAGCTGATGCTGTCATGTCAGGATGGACCAGAACCTCTGTGGGACGTTTACAGCAGCTGGTAGGATCTGTGACGAGAAGAATTCAAGTGGTTCTGATGATGCTTTAATGATTTTCAAACCAGTTGTCCATGTTGGAGAGAGAGAGGGAGAGAGAGAGAGTATGTTGTGGCTGAGCGATCTATCGTTTTTGAACTGAGATTGCGATTTTAAACAATGCAATCACGTGATCGTCAAAGCTGTAGTTTTGCTAGCGCCCCTGACTGACCCAGGATCTGTTGTGTTTTAAAAGTGTTATGGCGGCAGCAGCGAGTGAGCTGAGCCCAATTCTTCAGCGTGGTCATTTTCCTGTTTTATTTCCTTACAAAGTGCTGTTATACTACAGCTGATATTAAAATGGCTGTGGCCGTCTGTGTTCTGTTTGTCCCTCAGCATCGCGGGCAAGTAGGAGACAAAAGGTGCGTTTCCACTGCTGGAACATCAGGGTCATTTTACTGGAACGTCGCGGCATGCACGCGTCTCCACTTCACCGGGCTGGCTGAACGGGTCGTTTTCCTGGTCATTTTCAGGAACTTCCGGAGTACCTGAACAGGCGGAAAGGCCCAGTGGAAGTTTAGGTTAACTTAAGCTGATTGGTTGTAACTCAGTAGGAAATGACATCAGCAGACATCGTCCCAAGCAACCGCCATTAGAAGAGTTGGTTGTGAAGCAGAATGGAAGCACAAGCATCTTAGCACCGTTCACGCTGCTTTAAAATCAGGTTATTAAACATCACGCAGCCGCTCTCGTCCTCTGAATGCAATAAATGATGCCGTAGTTTGACAGAATAAAACTTTATTTGTTACAAAGGACGCTTTATGGCGCTGATCGTGCCATGACTCACGGCTGAAGCAGTCGCTCTATGATGACATCTGAGCTGAAATTTGTACGGAGACACAACAGCTGAGAGGGCCGGGGTATCGAATCTCCCGCTCAAAAAGTAAAAAGACTAAAAATGATAAAAATGGGAGGAAAAATGAAAAGCTTTTAATGTTTTCATGTATATTGTGAATAATGTGTTGAACCTTGTTTTGAAGTTAATCGAAGTAAAATCACAATTCAATGTTTTCCTAAAATCATTCAGCCCTAATGTGTGTGTGTGTGTGTGTGTGCTGATTAAACGCCATAATATCCATGCTGTTGTCAGGATGCAGGCTGTAGATACATGCCAGCCAGGTTTGAGGTTGTTGGTGTCCATCATGTGTTTATGTTGTGGTCCAGACTGGAGAAGAGGTGTTTTACAGCACACAAGGCTGATTATGGCTTATTTTACACCTCTAGAGTCTGCAGCAAATTCCCAAGTTCACAGTCATCAGCATTCACACCATGTGACCACCCCTCCCTCCCTCACCCCTCAATCTTTCTCCCTCTCCTCCGCCTCCTTCTTTTCCCCTTCCTGCTGTGTGTCTCCCTCTCTCCCCTTCTCCTCTGGCTCAGTGGTGTGTTTCCAAGAGATAAGACCCTTGCTCATTTCACACATGAGCAGAGTGGAGTTGGAAAAGGCTTTGTGTGTGTGTGTGCTTGTGTGTGTGTGTGTGTGTGTGCTTGTGTGTGTGTGAGCAGACATACATGTGTGGATACACCTGAGTTTGTGAGTGTGTGTTTGAGGTTGCACGCTCATGTATGCGTTGAAAGTTAGAGAAAAGAGAGCAAGTATGGACACACACTGAAAGTTTCCTCCACTTGCTGCTGCCTCCTTACTTCACCTTTGGAGACTCTGATTCATCTCCTGCAGAGGCAGAGAAACGCTCATCTCTGCTAAAGGCTCAGGTTTCTCTTCACTAAGGTTCTAAACTCTCAGACCAAATCATGACCCACCCTCTCTGCTCACACACTAAATCAAAGATAGTCTCTCTCTCTCTTGGACTGGTGAAGGCAGAGGACCAACACAACTGTGTGATAAATCAAGACAAAGACAGAATTTAAAAAGAGGAACCAGATAAAAAGTCTTCAGCTTCAAACACAAATTGTCGCTGTTGGAGAAGAAAGGCTGAACCAGAACTTGGGTCAGGTTTGGTTTAGTTGTCTGTTTCTCTAAATGTTTGATGGGATGACACAATGTGACTGAATGTGGAAGGGATGCGGTCCGGTTTCCGTACGGCTGCATACACCAAAACCAGAACATTCACACCGATCCGGATGCAGAGCTCTGGAAAGGTCCAGCATGGTTTCCCTTTTCTCTGGACTCCAGAAGAAGTGACATGAGCCAGACAGGAAGTGAGACACGTTTCAGCGCGGTGCATCCAGTTTATTTCAAAATAAAACCCGTGTATTTTTACCGGCTTTAGTTTTATCATTAATGACAGGATATCAGTGTCAGGAACTCCATCTCCCATCATCCCACCAAGCGAGCCACGCAGCTGCTGCGTCTCCACGTTTCTCTACATACGGACGTCAACAGGCTCAGGCAAGCAGGCCACGTCTCCACCTCTCATCGTGTAACACCTTTACCTTTTCCCTCCGAGAGACTTGCGGGTGTTACAGCGTGTCCGCTGCTCCTAACGCTCGTACCGCCGCGCTACAGTCGAACTCGCTGATCTCTCAGTTTATTCCACGATCGTTTCTGACAGTGATCAGCTGACAGTGTGTGATAGTACAGGTTATTTTAAGTGTATTGTGTCAGATCTGTGATCATGTGGTGCTCCTGTGGGAGCAGATATCTGAGACGTTCAGCACACGAACAGCAGTCGGTGTGAACGAGGCTTTAAACTAGAGTCTGTCTTTGTGGCGCTGTGTCCATAGGGGGCGCCGGGGCACGGCCCACCCTCAGCATCATTCAGGAAGACCACCTCAGCAGCGATGGCGCTTATGCAGTTCAGCAACCCGACCACGCCTTTGTCACCAGAACGTCACGACAGTGTGACCATGATGACATTTTTGCACAGATTTGGCCTTTAAAGGCATGTGGTCATAAAGCTTTGATCAGCTGTAAAACAGCCCGTTTCAGTGTAACCGTTGATTTCAGTAGAAAATGTTTCGTCTCTCTCCCGTTTGCATGCTGAAGCTCTACTTGGAACTTTGTTAAGATCCATGTAAAACAGGATTTTTGGTCGTAAACTTTTGATCAGGACTGCAGAAAGAAAAGTAAGGTAAAGTTACAGCCCTAACCCACCTGACTGGCTCCAGCACGCTGCAGCAGCAGGAGATTTGCTGTAATCTGGATAAACTCAGAGGAGTGTGTTCATGTTTGAATCAGCACATTTAAACTGTCTTCTACACAAACACAGCTCTGTAATCAGGATCTAGCCCTAATTATGGAAAAGAGTCAACATTTACACCTCCACTGGGACCAGTGAGTGACATCACTAGCAACACGGTCACCATGGTTACACTTTAGTACATCTGAACAACACTGCAGACACATGTCGGTTTAACCTCTAAGTCTCTTTTCCATCATTTCATTTGCAACATCCAGGCTAATTTTCCCATGGATGACCCTTACCACCATTCACTCACCTTTTCTTTTTTCTCACCTGAAAAACCATGAAAACGTTTCTATTATACATGAAAACAAGCGGTTCAGTCAGATGACAACGTTCAGTAAGTTACATAAAGTCGATGGTGCTGTTTTATCTTATTGACTTTTGCTCTAAAATGTTCAAATATTTATGTATAAAAATCTCCAGAGTTTAGCGCGTGAACTCCTGAGCTTCCAGACTTCAGTTATTAACATTCCCTGTAAAACGGGAAGTGGGGGGTCTCTCTGGCTTGTCCAGTCTCCCACTAAAACCCAAACCATCAGAACTGTCCCCCAGCAGCAGCTGTTTGCCTGAGGTCGACGTTTCCGTCTGACTTCAGGAAAAAGCCACCAAAAGGTAAAACCGTCTCTTACGTCTCCCTCTAAAAGCTGTTTTCTGTGAAGCTGGTCGGGGAATAACAAGAAGCCTTTTTCTTCATTACGCCGCGGTTTACCCAATGCCAAAGGTTTCAGCGGCCTTTGAACAATAAAAACAATTCTCTAAGAACAAATCATAAAGGACAAAAACCTTCTGCATGCAAATGGAGGAAATGGAAGCCATTTGTTCCGCTTGTGTCTTTATTTACGTGCTGCTCTCAGGAGGAAGGAAGCCTCGGACTAAAACAGACACAGTAATAATAAACTACCTTCTGTTTGATGTTTGTTGCTCCCTCGGCTGAAGAATCCACTCAGGGTTCGTCTAAATCCGTCACAGCTGTGTGCAGACGCATCACGGAAAACCCTGACCCTGAGTACTTTTATGGTACTTTCTGGGTCTGAAGAACAAAACATGTCTGTGATGTAAGTCAAGCCTCTACTGGACATGGGGGGGGGG
>SSNS01000005.1:843308-845808 GCA_006937985.1 Aphyosemion australe | reverse complement strand
CAGAAACACGTCCAGCTTTAATTGAGCTGTGCAGATGTTTGTGGTAATGTTCTCCTGCTGGTAAATGGGAGACGCTGGCTTCATTAGAGTACGCTCAAAGCTGGGCTGGAGGAAACGTGTAAAATAATATATTCTAAAGTCCAATTAATCCCGTGTTACCAAACGCATACATTATTAACTGTAGAAACTATTCAGAGCAGCTCTGTGTCCTATACTGTCCTCCGGCCAGCACCAAGTTAAGATTAATACGACTCATTATAGAATAAAGAGTTTCAAAGCGCTGATGGAACAGGACGTGTTGCTGTGTAGATCTGTGTTCAGCTGCTGGCAGGGTGATGCATTTAGCACCAACACAGGAGAAGACCACAAAGCCATGCTTTCACTGTTGCTGAATAGCGGTTAATAGAACATAATTAGAGGGAAAATTAATTGTGCACACATAAATTTTGTTGGTAGGCAGGCGATAATCTCCACTAGTGGAGTACCAACCAACGATTGCCTTTTAGCTGGCAATTACACGGTTATTAACACGTTTCAAGGGCTAGGCTTTTGACCTGTTGCCGAGTTCGTAATTCTCACAATATTTCTGTTAAATAATTACAAAGCCTTAATGTGAAGAGCAGATAAGCAACAAACAGTGTTTTTATGAAGGATGCTGCCCGTGGCCTAGGGGGCTGCAGCATCAGCACGAGTGCCTAGTGACCCCTCCCCCGTGCCGTGGAAGCATTTCTGGATTTCCAACAAATGAACTTGTACTGGATTTTGATTGTTTTCCAAAACTCAGCGCTGCCTTAAAGCAGCATGCTGATTAAAATAGAATAGGAGTTCCTGAAAAAGCTTTTTGAGCGGGGAACTTTTTCCGTATACACGATCCAGAGGTCCAACCCCCTAAGCACTCACGAACAGGACCACCTGGGGCAGGACCTCGTCCCTGACCTGGAGAAGGCATCCTACCCTTTTCTGGCTCAAGACCAGGGTCTCGGCTGTGGAGGAGCTGATTCTCATCCCAGCTGGCAGGTGGCATCAGGTTGCAGTAGGATGGGTGTGTCACACGGCAGCTGTGGCTACGATGTAGCTCATCACCAACAATGTGTGTGTGTGACTGCACTGAAAGAAGAAACCTGCAGGATTTGCTTCATTCAATTATAGAAAGAGTTTGCACACAACTGTTAACTGAAAATTGAGTTGAATGAACACAATTCTTTCATGTTTATTTTGATCTCATGTGACTGAAGGAGGTTTTTATGAGCTCTTCAATCATTTTACTCCAACACAAGTTTCTCATTTTATTCCAGCACTATTCAATAACTTATTATGGTCTGATGTAAAGTGCCTTGGGGGGTTGTATGCCTCTAGAAGGCGCTATATAAATACAGGCCATTTACCATCTACCATGACACTTACGTCCCTGTTACTGCTTTAGGTAAAGTGGTGTGCAGCTTTTTTCTTTTATTTTGGTTTATTTCTTATTGCTTTTGCATTTTGTTGAAGAACACCACATACTAAAGATCATCAGGATGGCCCTGGGAACCAGTGTGGACACCTGGCAAAGGTAGCAAAATCTAAAGGATGTGATTTGATAAGAATTAAACATAGCATATTTAGCATAATTCAAAGTTAAGAATAGAAAAACACCTCTGCAGCAATGAGCAGCTAAAAGCATTCCTGGAAAATAGTAAAAGATCTTTCAATTTTATTTTGAGCTCCAGCGCTCTGAGTCACAGAGTCAGTTATAATCACAAAGTACAGAATAAAGCCAATCTTCTCGGCTATTAAAGCTTTGCTGACCTTTGTCTCTGTGATGTTCACATTTTCAACCGTGAATCTTTTTCACCTTCATAAGAACTTTTGACTTACTGAGAAAAGACCGTTTTTACAGTTTTGACAAAGAATGGATTGCAGGTTACCAACTGTAGAGGAGAATTTCTATTTTAACACTACTGTGAGTTGTAGAGATGTTGATGGAAGTCAGAGTTCAGGACAGCTTTAGAGAACACAGCTCACCCACGATGGAGCAAAAGAGTCAAAGGTCAAGCTAGGAGCTCAAAGCAGAAATATGAATGTTTGCAATGGCTGCTGGTTTACACAGACATGTAGAGAGGGTTTCCACAGCTGGACAAAAGTATGAAAGAAACAGAGGTCATTTAGTTTTGTCACAAACGTTTATAAGATCTAGGGTCTAGATGATGGATCAAGACTGGGTTTTTGGGAAGCAGGTGGATTACAGCATTCTTACCTGGCCAGAGACCAGGAAGCATTAATCATAGCGAGCACGCTGGGACCGATGGACTGAAAAGCCTTTTTAAACACAGACCAGGGTAAGGCCTGCAATAGACTTGCTGTTTAACGTCATGTTTAAAATGGCTGCCTCGCGTAGCTTGCGTTGATTTGAAGCGTTGTTTGTGTGCGTCCCCCGAAACTAACGCGACACGTTTGCACGCTGCAGTATATGGGTAACCAGTAGGCCAGCGGTTCTCAATTAACAGGAGAGGGGCGGGGG
>SSNS01000005.1:823123-841884 GCA_006937985.1 Aphyosemion australe | reverse complement strand
TTCTCCCTGGCCCTGCCTCCCACATGCCTCCATCTGAAAGGCTAGGTTATCCTGAGTTATCTCTGTAGTTATGCTGCTATAGGCTTAGACTGCTGGAGGACATACTGACCACTTTCCACACTCTGCTACTCTCTTCTACCACCACTCTCTAATTGCATTATTTCCTGTTATTTCAGCTGTTAACTTTATTTTCTCTCTAAGTGTTTTTCTCCCCAGAAGAAGCTACACTGGCGTTCTGCTGAGCTGTGGTGGCCTCATGGAGGGGGCCATCGGCTGGCACACTGCTGCCAACCACCTAACATTCTCCCTCTCCTGATATTACATCTTACTTTCTTTAACATAGAATGTGCTACTATTAGTTCACCTATTGAATTAATTATAGATTCACTCAGATAAAGACAATAAAGTTTCTCTTACTAAATAGAACTTCTACTAAGAAATCACAGTGTAGCCATAGAAACACTATATATGGTGTGTGTGTGTGTGTGTGTGTGTGTGTGTGTGGTGTGTGTGTGCCTGCTCTGTCTTCTCAATCCCCAGTGAGTCGTAGTGGATGGCTGCTCATACTGAGCCAGGATCCTCTGGAGGTTTCTTCCTGTTAAAAGGGAGTTTTCCTTCCCACTGTCGCTACATGCTTGCTTAGTATGAGGATTGTATCAACACACAGTCAGTGTCTTGATGCAATCTGCTGGGTTCCTTATATAGGAAACTTTTTTACTGATTGGCTTAATGAACTGAACTGTATTGGAATGTTTACTTTGTGAAGAGCCTTGAGACGACTCTTGTCGTGATTTGGCGCTATAGAAATAAACTGAATTGAATTGAACATTGAATGGACTGAGACCATCTCATCTGACGTTGTTGTTGCAGCCATAGGCCCCAGCTAGGGCGCTCCACTCAGAGGGCCTCGTGCTGCTCTCAGTCACAAGATCACATTTGAAGACGCGTGGGGACAGGGCTTTTGTGGTTGCAGGCCCAAAGCTCTGGAACGAGCTTCCCCTCTGCATGAGGGCTTCCACCTCTGTGGCGGTTTTTAAAACAAGGCTGAAAACCTACCTTTATAACCTGGCATTTTCCTCTCTTAGTTAGTTTTATTGTGATTTTATCTCTGTTTTATGCTACTTTATTGTGTTTTTAGTGATGCTTTATTATTTTACATGCTTGTTTTATCTTTTCACTGTTACTGTAAAGTGCCTTGATGGCATATATCACGTTTGTAAGGCGCTATACAAATAAATTGAGTTGAGTTGAGCATTGACACTGTCACTGTGAATAGCATATCTGGGTCTTTCCAAACCAGAAGCCAGAAGTCCTGAATGACCTGGAAGCAGCTGCTGAACTCCACCTTGAGGTGACTGGGCCCAAAAAAAGACTGAGGCTATCCTGTTTAGTCCATCAAACAGGCATGGAGGTGTCTTCATTAGCACCCCATGAGAAGGCAGTTGGATGCGGAGCTCAGACTGGACCGGTGAACAGAACTGGGAGATCTTGCTGTTTCCATCTTATCGTTCTCGGTCCTGGCACCGAGGCTCTGGAATGATCTACCGGCAGACGTGAAACCGGCTCCTTCTAAAAACACACTTTCAGTCACCTGGGCCTGTAGCTGGGCGGCTTCCCTCTCTTTATTGGGTTTGACAGCGTTTGCTTTATTCTGTGTTTTATTTGTTTTTATGTGTAAACTCGTGAAGGCGCTATATAAATAAAGCTGACGTGAACGTTGATGAGGGGCATGTAAAGCGTCAGCATCACTGTAGCAGCAGCAGAGGGTGGGTATAAACACCCTTAAGCGAGAAGATCAGGGAGAGCATCAGTCCTGCAGCAGAGACACGATGAGATGAAACTGATCTGTAATCAGTCTGATTTTAATGAGGGTGCTCCTAACTTCCCTCCCTGTTTTAAAGCTCCTCCCATCACCTGGAGCAGGCCTGAGTCTGCCCCTCGGGTGGCCCCGTACCCACAGGAAAATAAAAAACACACTCTCTTATTAATTTGTTTTTTAATTGAATTTCTCCCGCCACTTCTCTGCTTAGTTAATCCCTGCGCCGGCCTGTGGGCAGATGATTGGCGTGTAATTACCAGCTGTCACCATGCGTACTTCCTCCGTGTTTCTCTTCTCGCTCTGCTCATGGCGAGAGCAGACAAATCTCCTGGACTATCTCGCTGCTCCTCCTCCTCCTCTTCTTCATATCAGTCTCTCCTCTCCCTCCAATCTGCTCTCAGCTCCTCCAAATCCAAATCTCTGTCTCTATCCATATATCTGAGGAAACATCACTCCCCCAGGGGGAAGCTGGAGAGTGTGAGAAGAACAGCTTTTTATTTCTTTTCAGGATCAAGAGAAAACCAGCGGGGCCTTTTATTCACTTTTATAATCATTTTCTGTGCTGCTTGTATCAAACGTGGCATCAGCCGGAGCGGCGGCTGAGTAAAACTCCTCTTTTCTTTGAGGACACATGTTAATAAAACAGCCAGCAGATAACAGTAATTACCTCTCAGTGGCTTCTGCTCCTCACTGGGGGACACACTCTGAGAGCGAGGTTTGCCTCTTCTCCAGCCCGTACGTCCAAAAGATTAATTCTGTTTTTAATTAGAGCACACCCTAAGCGATACACCCTCCCTGCCCCAGCCCTCCTTTCTTCTCTGTCATTGCTGCATTAGCATAAGTAATTACAGATTCATATTTGCTTGCATGGTCCCACAGTTTAGAGTGAACTGTGTTGATCTCTTTTGATTCACCCATCGTTTGAGGCTGCTTGTCTTGTACAATTAAGATAACGAAGCAGGGAGGGGGCTGGAAAACTCCAGCACACACTCCAAAACTGTTATCTCTTGTTTTATTGTAAACTCTCAAGCTGCATGAAGACTGGAGAGGTACAGAGTGGAGCTTATGCATGCTTGAGTTGTAGGGTCAGCAGCTGAAGGTCCTAGAGACGATGGACACTTTATCCAGCGCACCGTCAACTAAAGAGACGAGGAAGAACCGTGTTTAGTTGAATAAAACGCAGGATGTGGTCCCAAAAACACCGCCCAATCAAGAATTAGCTTCATGATCTGCTTCAGTCACACTTCAGTAACAGGATCTAAAGGGACCCTTTGAATCATCACTAATTAGAGATTATCTCTAATTATAATAATGATCAGTGTCTGACTGCATGCCCCTCTTTAATCAGATTAATATTAAATCATTTCAGATAACCCTGACTCTGATAACCCTAACCCTGATAACCCTGACTCTGATAACCCTGACTCTGATAACCCTGACCCTGATAACCCTGACTCTGATAACCCTGACTCTGATAACCCTGACTCTGATGACTCTGATAACCCTGACCCTGATAACCCTGACTCTGATAACCCTGACTCTGATAACCCTGACTCTGATAACCCTGACTCTGATAACCCTGACCCTGATAACCCTGACTCTGATAACCCTGACTCTGATAACCCTGATAACCCTGACCCTGATAACCCTGACTCTGATGACTCTGATAACCCTGACCCTGATAACCCTGACCCTGATAACCCTGACTCTGATAACCCTGACTCTGATAACCCTGATGACCCTGATAACCCTGACTCTGATAACCCTGACTCTGATAACCCTGATGACCCTGACTCTGATAACCCTGACCCTGATAACCCTGACTCTGATGACTCTGATAACCCTGACCCTGATAACCCTGACTCTGATAACCCTGACCCTGATAACCCTGACCCTGATAACCCTGACTCTGATGACTCTGATAACCCTGACCCTGATAACCCTGACCCTGATAACCCTGACTCTGATAGCCCTGACCCTGATAACCCTGACTCTGATAACCCTGACCCTGATAACCCTGACTCTGATAACCCTGACCCTGATAACTCTGACCCTGATGACTCTGATAACCCTGACCCTGATAACCCTGACTCTGATGACTCTGATAACCCTGACCCTGATAACCCTGACCCTGATAACCCTGACTCTGATAACCCTGATGACCCTGACTCTGATAACCCTGACTCTGATAACCCTGACCCTGATAACTCTGACCCTGATAACCCTGACCCTGATAACCCTGACTCTGATAACCCTGATGACCCTGACTATGATAACTCTGATAACCCTGACCCTGATAACCCTGACTCTGATGACCCTGATAACCCTGACCCTGATAACCCTGACCCTGTTAACCCTGACTCTGATAACCTGGCCCTGATAACCCTGACCCTGTTAACCCTGACTCTGATAACCTGGCCCTGATAACCCTGACCCTGATGACCCCGACTCTGATAACTCCTGGAGCTTCTCACCCTATCTCTAAGGGAGAGTCCAGACACCCTGCGAAGAAATCTCATTTCGGCCGCTTGTATCCGTGATCTCGTTCTTTCGGTCACTACCCAAAGCTCGTGGCCATAGGTGAGGGTAGGAACGTAGATCGACCGGTAACCAGCTCCGGTGGCCTAGTGGTAGAGTGTCCGCCCCGGGACTGGGAGATCAGGGTTTGATTCCCGGTCGGGTCATACCAAAGACTTTGAAAAAATGGGACCCAATGCCTCCTCGCTTGACACTCAGCACTAAGGGGTTGGATTGGGGGGTTAAACCACCAAATAGTTCCCGAGCGCGGCCACAGCTGCAGCTCACCGCTCCCCACCATGGGGATGGGTCAAATGCAGAGATGTAATTTCACCAGTGTGTGATGATGACTTGGGACTTTAAATCGAGAGCTTCTCCTTCTGGCTCAGATCTCTCTTCACCACGACAGACCGGTACATCGCCCCCATCACTGCAGACGCAGCACCAATCCACATATTTTCAGATCTGCTGTATGTTCAGTCCCACAAATATGTGAATACATGGAAAACTTCAGCATCACTTTAATCCAAGAATGTCCCAGAGGAAGCCTCTCTGTGAGCGCCTTAATCCAAGAGGGTCAGAGACTCTTCTGACTGAGGCAGGCCCAAGGGCTCCCAGGTTTCAGCATCCTATCTGTGATCAAACGCTGTGGAAATATGAACTGTTCTGAGAAAGCACAACTATATTTCTGCTATTGAAGACTATTGAGAATATTGAACCCACACAAAAAGAAACTCTCAGTGTTGCTTTTGGTCTTTGTCCAACCTCAGTAACTGCACTTAAATTAAACTTGTTGCCCATTAGCTGTTGAGAAGCACAACATTGCCGCTCCATTTAGAGAAGCAGTCTGCTGAATGTGTGTGTGCTGCCTTGCTGATCGATCAGGAGCAGTGAGAGAAAGGACGGCAGCAGCGGTGTACTGAGGTCTATTCTTCTGCGAGCTTAGCAGCAGCAGCCGTTTTGGCATGAAAACAGAAAGTGGGAGAGGGCCTATTAAACAGCGGCCAGAGGAGCGTGTGCATGTAATGGCTATTGAACAGGCCTGCTCAAAACGAGAGGTAATCAAAGACGAGTGCAATTACACACTTCGCAGTGCTTTTCCAACACTGGGCCATTGTGCTCCGAGCTCTCCACATGTAATGACACAGGTAAGGAATCAAGTGGAGCTGAGGGTGAAGAGTAGCTGAGCAGGTTCAGAATATGTCCCAATTATAGAGAGGTGCTAGCAATTAACCTGTGTGTGTGTGTGTGTGTGTGTGTGTGTATGTATTTATGTATGTGTGTGTGTGAGTGTGTGTATGTATTTATGTATGTATGTGTGTGTGAGTGTGTGTTTGTATGTGTGTGTGTATGTATTTATGTATGTGTGTGTGTGTGAGAGTGTGTGTGTGTGTATGTATTTATGTATGTGTGTGTGTGTGTGTGCGTGAGTGTGTTTGTATGTGTATATGTATTTATGTATGTATGTGTGTGTGTGTGTGTTTGTATGTGTATATGTATATGTATTTATGTATGTATGTGTGTGTGTGTGCGTGTGTTTGTATGTGTATATGTATTTATGTATGTATGTGTGTGTGTGTGAGTGTGTGTTATGTATGTATGTGTGTGTGTGTGTGTGTGTGTGTGTATGTTTGTGTGTGTGTGTGTGTGTGTGTGTGAGTGTGTTTGTATGTGTATATGTATTTATGTATGTATGTGTGTGTGCGAGTGTGTGTGTGTGTGTGTGAGTGTGTTTGTATGTGTATATGTATTTATGTATGTATGTGTGTGTGTGTGAGTGTGTGTTTGTATGTATGTGTGTGTGTGTGTGTGTATGTATTTATGTGTGTGTGTGTGTGTGTGTGTGTGTGTGTGTGTGTATGTATTTATGTATGTGTGTGTGTGTGTGTGTGTGTGCGTGTGTTTGTATGTGTATATGTATTTATGTATGTATGTGTGTGTGAGTGTGTTTGTATGTGTATATGTATATGTATTTATGTATGTATGTGTGTGTGTGTGTGTTTGTATGTGTATATGTATTTATGTATGTATGTGTGTGTGTGTGTGTGAGTGTGTGTGTGTGTGAGTGTGTTTGTATGTGTATATGTATTTATGTATGTATGTGTGTGTGTGTGTGTGTGTGAGTGTGTGACCCTCCTCCTGTCTTTAGACGTTAAAGTGTTTATATATTGGGAATTACATCCGTAAACTCTTGTGAAAGTGAACGTTGTGTATTGATAGCAGATCTGAGTTGTTGCCCCACAGCCACTCGCGCATGCGCTCAACGATGAAAAAATATGTCAACAAAGATCCTCCTATAGAGGAGAGGAGGACGCACCTCAAAGCAGACACCAGGTACACATTATTATTCACCCCCGGTGTGTTGTAAAGAAGCGTTTAAAAAAAACCAACAACTTGGGACTGACAGCAGCTGTCAGGGATCTGATCAAACCCTAACCCATTATCTCCTCTAGAGACATGGAGCAGTTTACAGTAAGAGAGAGCTCTGAACGAGGCAGGCTATCATTACATCCTAATTCAGCCCACAGCCTCCTGCTGTTGCTATCATTATTATTAATAATACATTATTATTATCAGCATTATTATTATTGTTACATTATGAATATTATTATTATATTATTATCATTATTATTGTTACATTAATATGATTATGATTATTATTATTGTTACATTATGATTATTATCATTGTTATCATTAATATATTATTATCATTATTATTGTTACATTATGAATATTTTTATTATCATTGTTATCATTATTATTATTATTGTTACATTAATATGATTATTATGATTATTATGATTATTATTATCATTATTATTATTGTTACATTATGATTATTATCATTATCATTATTATATTATCATTATTATTGTTACATTAATATGATTATGATTATTATTATTATTATCATTGTTATCATTATTATTATATTATTATCATTATTATTGTTATATTAATATGATTATGATTATTATGATTATTATCATTGTTATCATTATTATATTATTATTAGTATTATTATCATTATTATTATTATTATTACATTATGATTATTATTATTATCATTATTATTGTTACATTAATATGATTATTATGATTATTATTATTATCATCATTATTATTATTATTGTTACATTATGAATATTATTATCATTGTTATCATTATTATTATTATTATCATTATTATTGTTATATTAATATGATTATGATTATTATGATTATTATCATTGTTATCATTATTATATTATTATTAGTATTATTATCATTATTATTATTATTATTATTATTATTATTATTATTATTATTATTACATTATGATTATTATTATTATCATTATTATTGTTACATTAATATGATTATTATGATTATTATTATTATCATTATTATTATTATTGTTACATTATGAATATTATTATCATTATCATTATTATTATTATTATTATCATTATTATTGTTACATTAATATGATTAATAATATGATTATTATCATTATTATTATAGAATTTTGGTTCTATAAAAAGTGGTTAACACAAAAAATATGAAAGACAGCAAAAGTAAGAATTTACATGAGAAACAGCAGCAGCAGCAGCAGTCTCAGCATGGTTTGGTCAACTAACCGGCCCAACTCACTAACCTGTCAACCCAACGTTACAGCCTGTCCTCCTGTTTTCACCAGGTCTCTACCTTCAGCATCCTCTGAGTATTTACTCTGATCCGTTGTTCTGAAACAAGGTCAGCAGAAGGGAGAGGCCCTCCAATTAATTATCTTCATAAATGATGCATGAGGGATTCAATCAGTCTTCCCAATTTCACACCACAGAGACAGGTCAATAAGACATTTAAAACATTGAAAGTGTCATTTAGACTCCTCATAAATATTACACAGAAGGCTGCCACCTTACCGTGGTGGGGGGGGTTTGAGTGTCCCAATGATCCTCGGAGCTAAGCTCTCTGAGGTTTATGCCTCTGGTAGGCTCACCCATGGCAAACAGGTCCTAGGAGAGGGATCAGATAAAGCAGAGCCCAAAGACCGCTGATGATGAGTAACATAAATGGAAACAGTGTTCCCTCGCCCGGACGCGGGTCAGAAGGAGCTTCAATTCCCACCTCCGACAGAATTTCGAACATGTCCCGGGAGAGGTGAGGGACATTGAGTCTGAGTGGACCATGTTTCATGCTTCCACTGTCGATGCGGCCAACCGGAGCTGTGGCCACAGGGTCGTTGGTTCCTGTCATGGTGGGAACCCCCAAATCCGCTGGTGGACACCGGCGGTTAGGGATGCTGTGTGAGGAGCTGCATGTGACGGCTTTGGGGCTAAGAAGGATGGTTCGTTCATGTCTCCAAACCTGAAAAAATTACTTGCTTAAAAAAAGTCACTAATGAGATCTGAAAGAGTTACTCAATTCAAACGGTTTAGTAGAATAGATCAGAACTAAAGAAGATGCACTGCTCAAAAATCCATGGTTTCTTTTTATTATGTAACGAACCTGTTTTATAAAAATGGTTTACGAGCATTCAGAAAGCTGCCTGTGTAACATTTAGTGACATATAACATTTGCACTAATGACAACTTTTATGACATTGTTGGACAAACGTTCAGAGATCTTGGTACATGAGGTTTTAACCTCATTAGGGGTTTTTTAGAGTGCTGATGCATGTAAAACCCAGCACGTGATCCACCGACAACATAATTCAAAACCTAAAGACAAAATGTGAAATGGATTCAGAACTCATAAAAAAACAGTTTGCTCTGGTATTTTCTATAATTGTGTAAAAGTGGAATTCCCATACCACTTAAAAAAGGACTCCAATCCTGATAACTGGCAACTCTGACCAAGCTAGTGACTACAGACTAATCACTCTTTTCTTACCTGCCCTATCCAAAGTTAATGAAAGGTTAGCAGAGCAGCTCGCTGGTTTCCAGAACAGTTTGGGTTCTGCTCAGGACATTCAACCGTTTGCTCCTACCTCACAGCAAATATTAAAAGCTCTTTAGATGATGGTGACGTAGATGGAGCAGTTGTCTTCCATCTAAAAAGTCTTTCACACCGTGACTCGTGAGATGCTCACCAAACCTGACTTCTCTCAGGCAGATGTTAACTGGTTCAGGTCTGATGGTCCATGGAGCTGAATTAGAGGTGGAGCCAAACCCGAATACGGTATTCGGAAAGGCACAAATAACGTGTTTTTTTTACAAAGACTTATTTCTAACAAATACCTTAAAAAAATATATCAAAAAGCTGCGTTTCCTCAGGAGACCACAGCGGATGAGTGAGCGAGAGCTGTGCACACCCCCCATCCCCCCGCTCTCACGGACAGCACAGTTTTACTCGAATACAAATACAAATACTTTTCCCTACTCAACAAATGCAAATACCAGTTGCTTTGCACACCCCCAAGCTGAATCAAGCTGCACAGTGGGAGTTCCACAAGGTTCTATCTTTGGATCATTGCTGTTTTGTTTTAGGTCTTACGTCTGTATTTCCTGACAGCTGTAATGGTACTTAGTGCCAAATGTTTGCAGATGATGCCGTCATTTATGTAACTGCAAAGCCCCCCCAACAGGCTGTGGAGTCACCGAACAGAAGGTGGGCGTGTCTCCATGGTTAGTATGGCTGCTGTGTTTACCCTCTCAGGAGGACTCTCTCTTATTTG
The DNA here is from genome assembly GCA_006937985.1 of Aphyosemion australe. NCBI lineage: Eukaryota > Metazoa > Chordata > Actinopteri > Cyprinodontiformes > Nothobranchiidae > Aphyosemion > Aphyosemion australe. The sequence goes on along the minus strand of SSNS01000005.1, from coordinate 831,888 downwards.
TTGTCCCAGGACAGAAACTTAGAAACTGTAGTTTTTCGATCAGACGTTGATGTATAAAAGAGGAAAGCTGAGGAAAACCACAAGGCCAGATTTATTTTCTTGTGCTGCATTTCATTCACCAAGGCTTTAGTTTTCATAAGAAGAAACGTGCCAGCTCTGCTCCTCGTGGAGTTGTGTTTGCCCTTCCTGTAACCACACTGAGGGCTTCCCTGTTATGCATAGAAGTTTATATGATTTCTAATGTTTTATGTGAGCAAGAATATTCCACAATAACTGAGACTTTATTATAATTATCCAGTTTTTTTCTATAAAATCTGACTCATTTGGTAATGACACCTGTGGACAAAACTGATGCCCAAACGAAGAATGGTTTCAGTGTTTTCCTCCTGCATCAGAGCTCAGTAGGAAGCATGGATCACAAACAAACACCCTGACAAAGAGCTGCTGCCATAAAAAAGTCACTATTCCTATGACAGCATGATAAAGGTTCTCCACAGTCTGTGGCAATAATCCTCCTCACAAAGTGTTAGCATTGGGCAACAAGAGGAGAACAGAGCAGTCTTAAGCATGTAGAAAAAGGGCATTTTCCTCAACTAGTGAGTTTCAGCGACTGCAGGGTCTCTTATCAGAGAATGTCAGGGGGAGCGAGAGGAGCTCCGTTAATCCAAAACAGCTCTTCTCAGCTAATCTCAAATGAGATGGAAATCCAGACGATTCACTGGGCCAAAAGACACGCTGCTGCTGCTCGCCTTCAGGGGATGTGGTAGAAATAATTAGCTAAATAGTGAGTAGCAAAGAATAAAAAACATTTAAATCAACATTCATGTTGCCATAAGTTGCATATGTTACCTTTTCTTTCCGTACAACTTTACTCTTTAAAACCAATGATCAGATCATTTCTATTGAATAAAATCAGAAACGTTAACGTGATTTCAGGCCTTCACCGGACACGCGTTCGTGTCAGAGTCAGTCGTGTAATGAATGTGGAAGTTTCTCATACGTCTGAAACATTTTTACTCTGTTTTCAATTAAAAACCACAAATCAAATAACGAAAAAGGTCTCGTTTTCTGTGGTTTTTAGATGCAGGACAGAGCTTCATTTTAATTCCAGCTGTGACCTGATCCAGGATCCTGGAGATGGGTCTGGAGCTGCCATGGAGAGAAGCCACAGGCTCCACCAGCAGCAGGGCATGGCCACCAAAGCTAGCACGCAAATGAAGCTAGCTTAACTGTGGCAGCAGCAGAAATCACCTGAGCTTCCAGGTGTTTTCCAGAGGGGTCTTTGTGTGTGAGCAGGTGTGCCTGGACCAGACACAAGCTCTTCAAACCCTCTGCAGACCGAGTTAGAACTAGTGAAGATCTATCAACCCAGCTGACCGCAGAGGCAGGCAGCTATCATTAGCTGTTGATGAGACAGACGCAGCACATCTGTCCACATTCATTAGAGGCCTGAAGGCACACCTCTCCATCACCAAGGAGCTCCTGGACGTAGCTGCCCTGCATGAGACAACAACGGGATGGGACATTTTTGATGCAGTGGAGAAATCCATCACCTGGAAAAGTTGGCGGAGCTAACAACTGACAGCGCACCTGTGATGTGGAGAGAAAACAGGCTTGGTTGGACTAATAAAGAACAAACAGTCACACTGCTGATAAGGCATCGTTGCATTATTCACCAGGAAGGTTCTGGATCTGGTTCCTGTGATGACCATGGTCATAAAACGCTATTCTGGCCTCAATCACCAGCAGATCCAAGTGTTTCTGCAGGAGGGCCGCTCAGAGCACCTCACAAAAGAGCAGGAGAGCTCAAGCACGGTTTTGAGCTTAAAGAAGAGTTGTTCACACATCGTAGAGGAAAGTCCTGCCCCAACTGTCAGATCCACGTTGGCTGAGTGATTTTGTGATGCTGGACATCAGCGATCACCTCGCTCAGCTGAATCTGCAGCTGTCCAGGATGGTCACAGCTTCACACACTCTCCATCACGTCAGACCATCTCAGCCTCGTCTCCCAGCGTTTGGTCTGGAGCTGCGCTGGCATTCCCGTGGTCACTGGCTGTAATCACTTCAGCTCCTCCTCGATAGAGACGGTCGGTCATAAATGACACGTGCATGAATGTACCTGATCTTTGTCAACCTAGGAAGGCTTTTGAAACAGCGCCCCCTAGAATTTTTTATCCTGTTACGATACTGGGCTAAAGGTCGTTGTGGAATTGTAGTTTTTTTTATAAACGATGATTTGAATCCTCTTAATGGAGTAAGACAGGAAGTCCTTTGACACATCAGCCCCACCAAGAATGTATCATCACCAGTCACCACTGGTCTCCATAGCAACAGGCTGTTTTAAACGTTTAAACTCTGTTTTAACCCGTCAGTGCTTGTAAACGCTCTGCATTTAAGGTTTTTATTGCTGCTGTGAGCAGGAGTTACAATTCAATTCAATTCAGTTTATTTCTATAGCGCCAAATCACGACAAGAGTCGTCTCAAGGCTCTTCACAAAGTAAACATTCCAATACAGTTCAGTTCATTAAGCCAATCAGTAAAAGTTTCCTATATAAGGAACCCAGCAGATTGCATCAAGACACTGACTGTGACTGTGTCTGTCGCCGCTGCTCCTCGGCAAACATTTGAACCTTTTTTAACTTTTTTAAATTTTTTATAGTCTTTTTACCATTTACTCTGTCTGGGTAACACTGGATGCTGTTTTAACCAGTGTTTGCCAGGATTTTTATTGACAATTATCGCTCGCTGGCAGATTGTTTGTTTGTGGCTACCGCCGAGTTCTGGGCGGATTGTTACCTGGCCCGCTCGCTCCCATCCTTCAGGAAAGATGTGGATTTTACAAACATTACGTTGGCTCGCAGTCGGCTGGCTCCTTCTGTCCCTCGTCCACCTGCCAGCAGGTGCTCTCCTCCAGTACTCAGCTGCTGAACTTTTAAAACTCCGGCGCCACATCCACACTCCACAGCCACCGCCTGGTTCCGACATCCCACCTGTCATCGCATTCCAGCCCCGTCGGAGATATATTCATCGTGGATCACGTCAAGGCTCATCTCACTGCAATCCTCCTGACTCCATAAAATCCATCTGGTTCTCCACACGTCGCTGCTCCCGTAAAGTCATCCGGAACATCAACCACAACGTCCTCTCCAGCCTGCCCAGATCTGCCATCTCCTCCACCAAGAGGACTTCCACCCTGGTCAGCTGCGGTCTCCTCAACATCCGCTCCCTCAACAACAAGGGCCATCTCATTAGAGACCTCATCGTGGACCATAGACTTGAATTTGTATTTCTGGTTGAAACTTGGCAGCAGCCAAATGACTTCATGTCTCTCAACGAGTCAGCCCCGCCGGGGTTTGTTTACATCTGTCATCCTCGCGCTGCCGGCCGGGGCGGAGGTCTCGCGATAGTACACCACGAGAGTTGGAAAGTCATCCCTGTACCTGCTGCTCCTGTGTTTTCCTCCTTTGAGTTTTCTGCTTCACTGCTGCCTGGACCATCTCCTACAATTGTGGCCACCATCTACCGCCCTCCTAAATACAACAAAGACTTTTTAAATGACTTTTCTCACCTGCTCTCTTATTTTTCTTCCCTGTCTCAAAATATAATCATCTTGGATGACTTCAATATTCATGTGGACAATATTAACAATGCTCTCTCCAACGATTTTCTATCCTGCCTGGAAAACTTTGGACTACAACAACACATTAATTTCCCAACCCACAGTAAAGGACATATCCTGGATCTGGTCTGCTGTTCTGGTATCACTCCCACTGACTGTAAATCTCACCTCGTCCCATACTCTGATCATCTGCTCATCACCTTTTACTATATTAATCTGTCTCTGTCCAAAATCATCATTCCCCGCACTATTTCATTCCGCAATATCAAAAATATAAATTCTGACACCTTTTCCTCCGACATCATCAATCTCCCCAGCCCTAAAGCCAATTGTTCACCTGATGCCCTGGTCTCCCACTACAACAGCAACCTCTCCACCCTTCTGAATACCCATGCCCCGCTGAAAACCAGACCTGTTTCCTTCACCCACTCATCACCTTGGTTCACCCCTGCCCTCCGTCAGCTCAAAGCTAAAGGACGCCAACTGGAACGACTCTACAATAGAACTGGACTTGCCATACACAAAGAAATGTACTCTAATCACATAATGCTCTACAAGGACCATCTCTCATCAGCTAAATCTGCTTATTATTCTGGTTTAATTCATTCTAATCAAAATAATTCAAAAACTCTTTTTTCCCTGCTGAACAACATCACTAAACCTCCCGACTCCCTCCCCCTCCATCTGCAATCCATTGACTTTTGTAACTCTCTCATGTCCTTTTTCGTTTCCAAAATCACTGACATCCATAAATATCTAGCTTCTCACGGTGCTTCTGTTTCTGGAATGGACATCGCTGCCCCCCCACCACCTTCCATGATCACATTTTCCAGTTTCATCCTTCCCTCAATCAATGACATCACTGAACTCATCCTCAAATCCAAACCCTCCACCTGTCAGCTCGATCCTCTCCCTACAGCTCTAGTTAAAACCTGCCTCTCTTCTCTCGCTCCACTCATAACTGATATTATTCAAAGCTCCCTAAGCTCTGGAATTGTCCCGCCAACTTTCAAAACTGCAATAGTTACACCTCTCCTGAAAAAACCTGGCCTAGACCCCACGAACTTCAATAAGTAGGTTACGCCCCATTTCCAATCTACCCTTCAGCTCCAAAGTTCTTGAAAAATCTGTTGCCTCCCAACTCCACGACCACCTCATCACCAATAACATCTACGAACAGTTTCAATCTGGCTTCCGTCCTCTCCACAGCACTGAAACAGCACTCCTGAAAATCACAAACGACCTGCTCACTGCCTCTGACTCTGGTTTATTGTCCATTTTCATCCTTCTTGATCTCACAGCAGCATTTGACACCATCTCCCACAGCACTCTCCTCAGCAGACTGTCATCTATAGGAATCACTCACACTCCTCTTGCCTGGTTCACCTCCTATCTCTCTGGCCGTACACAATTTGTTCAACTGAAGTCATTTAAATCCAACATCTTGTTTCTGTTGGTGTGCCCCAGGGCTCTGTCCTGGGGCCCCTCTTCTGTTCATCATCTATCTTCTCCCACTAGGTTACATTTTCCGTAAACACAACATTAACTTCCATTGTTACGTGGATGACACCCAGCTCTACCTCTCAACCAAACCCTCAGCTTCACTCCCACCTTCCTCCCTGACCCTCTGTCTCCAAGAAATCCATTCTTGGTTCACTTCCAACTTCCTCAAATTGAACATTTCTAAAACTGAACTCCTCCTCGTAGGCACACCTCACACTCTCTCCAGATCTAACAGTTTCTCCATCTCTATTGACAGCTCAGCAGTAACTCCCTCTCCTCATGTTAAGAGCCTGGGTGTCATCCTCGACAGCACACTTTCTTTCCAATCTCACATCAACAACATTACCCGGTCTGCTTATTTTCATCTGCGTAACATCTCCCGTCTCCATCCATCTCTCACTCCTCACACCACTGCCATCCTCGTCCACAGCCTCGTCACATCCAGGATTGATTATTGCAACTCACTTCTCTTTGGTCTCCCCAACAAATCCCTCCATAAACTGCAGCTTCTCCAGATTGCTGCAGCACGTGTCATCACTAGGACTCCATCATCTCATCACATCACCCCCATCCTGCAACAACTTCACTGGCTGCCCATTAAACAGAGAATCAGTTTCAAAATTCTGCTCATCACTTTCAAAGCTCTTCATAACCTGGCTCCATCCTACATATCTGATCTCATTCACATCTCCACTCCTGTCCGTTCACTTCGTTCCTCTTCTGCTCCTCAACTCTCAGCTCCCCCCGCTCGCCTCGTCACCATGGGGAGTAGAGCATTCAGCCGCTCTGCTCCCCACCTCTGGAATTCTCTTCCCCCTGACCTTCGCACCACTCACCCTCTCTCACTTTTTAAATCAAAACTCAAAACACACCTGTTCACACAAGCTTTTACCACCTAGTTTTAATTATTATGTCTTAGTGTTTTTATATATTTTTTAACGTTTTTGTCTTGCTCTATTTTTATCTTGTACAGTGTCCTTGGGTGACTTGAAAGGCACTTTTAAATAAAATGTATTATTATTATTATTATTATTATTACTACCACCGTCCGGGATCACAGGCTGGTCATGTTTATAAATGCTGCTCCAGCAGCGACCCTAAAGCCGCTCTATGGACGGTTCTGACCCACTTCAACTACGTGGCCCGAGATTCTTTTAGACTCTTATTCGTGCTGAAGAAGAGTATTTGGTCTGAAATGAATCAGAATGGTTTGAGTTTGGTGAAACCCAACAACAGTTGGTTCCTTACTACACTGATGTAAACCAGAGACAGCAGGTCTGGAACAGAGATAAGGGGTCGAGTGTTGCTGTGATACAGATCGATAAGAAATCCCTGATCAGGAAATCAGTCAAATTAATATGTAAGAACTTTGCTGTTCATAGTATCGTCACAAGCAGACGGAGTGTTTTCTAAAGAAGCCGGTGCTTTTTACACTAGATGATCCAGAATATCTCAAGGCTGAGACAGGTGAGCAGGCAGGCAGAGGAGCGTTGCACCTCTGACAGGAGACCTGCAACACGAGAGAGAAATACTCCAAAGGTCGAGAGGAAAATTACCACAAGGTTAAAGCCGCCGTTACTCCAGTCTGAATGTTACCGCGCTGGAGATAACAAGGAGCTGGAGAGGAGAGAAGGTGAAACCACAGCAGATATTATGGGATGATTGACTGCACCTGAGAGGCTGCAGGAGCTATGAGGCCACGCCCACTGTAACAGAGAGACAAAGACGCAGGACGACAGAGCGATACATGAGGAAAACGCAGCAGTGTGACGGTTGTAGGGTGTTGATGAGAAGACACGACCCTCCTGAATTTAGGAACATGTTTACAGACAGTGTGATGCTGAAACATGATGGAAGGCTTCAAACACGTAGACAGCAGCGCCCCTGGTAACAAAAGCTTCACCTGCTGGTCGTCAGCTGACTAACCACAGATGAGCACAGTCTGGAGCTGCAGAGATAGAGCAAATTAAAGAGGACTCGTATTTGAGCGGAGCAACAGAGATCTGTGGAGTTCACAAGCTGCTCCGCGTCCAGTCACTGCAGTGCTGAGGAGTGGATGAGAGGAGTTTAACGATAATATCAGACGTGAGACGAAACAGGAGAAATGAGTCCAAAGGGACGACGGAAGGTGTGAGCCAATGGGACGGGGAGGCGGAGTCAGACTTAAGGTAGCCTCGTTAAACATAAACTACGTTTTTATCTGTGTCGTTACTTGTGTTAAATATTTATGTTGCTAAATATTTGAGTCCAAATGAACTTTAAAATGCTAATCAGACACACCCAGGTAGAGGTATAGACAGTTTCACGGGTCAGCTGCATGCTGCCGCGACACGAACCAGCAGCAGCTTCTGCTGCCGAGAAGTGAAACAACACAAGAATCACTGACTTCAGCCACTCCAACTGCAACAAGCTACCACAGGATAAATGACCCGCTCTTGTGTAGCAACTTTTAGAGTCAGGGCCCCCCAAAGCGCTTTACACTACAGTGTATCATTCATCCATTCACACGCTGGTGGTGATGAGCTACAATGTAGCCACAGCTGCCCTGGGGCGCACTGACAGAGGCGAGGCTGCCGAGCACCACCAGCGGGCAACGTGGGTTGAGTGTCTTGCCCAAGGACACAACAGCAGCATTCTCTGGCGGGAGTTGGGCTCGATCCTACAACCCTCTGATTGCTGGACAACCCGCTCTACCTCCTGAGCTGCTGCTGCCCACATTAGGGTTGGTAATACTGGTTACAGTCAACAAGCTAACTTTAAACGGGTCACCTGTGAACAAGCTCCGTGCTTCCAGACGTCTGAGCTTCGTGCTTCTGTTGGTGATGCTGAGGAGCAGGATGAACGCTGGTCTGTGGAGAGCAACAACATCCAACATGAGAAACCCAAACAAAGCAAAAGCACAGGAGCACATCAGTGGTTTAATGAGTCCAGCCATCTTCAGCAGGAACTGGAAATAAAAATCTCTACCAGGCTAGAGGCACATCTGACTTTGTGCTTCCATTCTTCTGTTTTCTTTAAAACTCTTGCATAACTGGAGGTACGACGAGAGGATGTCTGCAAAGAGCTCCAGTCACAGCTCAAAGTAAAAAGAATGGAAAGACTTTGGCAAGTTTCTTGTTTTATCCTGAGGAAGTCGCAGCTTCCCAGGTCATCAGTGTTTTTCTCTGGGTTTTGCACATCAAGTACAACAGGAGCTGGGATGTCTCACACACGTCTTCGTTTCTCCACCTCAGCAGCCACAGCTCCATGCTCCGTGTTCTCTTTCACACTTTGGAGACTGTTTTCTGCATTCTGTCAGATTCTTTAGAGTTGCTTTAAAACGTGCATCAGTTAAAACTCACATTTTTTCCTCACTGCAAACAACAAGCAGCAGGTTATACTTGAACCCAACATAAAGTCTGCAGCATTTAAAACTTGACCTAAAGCATTTTAACTGTGTTCATCTCTAATCACTGATGCACCTTTACTACGGCTCTGTTTAGAATTCTGAATAAAGCTAAACTCAGGAACAATGAACCGTGATTTTAGCAGCAGAATGTAGTAAAAAAAAAAAGACATTTCTGCAGCAACAACTGGATCCTGGACACTAAAAATCTCACCTTCTGAAGTTTTCAAACAGCAGATATCACACCAAGCTGGGAG
>SSNS01000005.1:805623-818123 GCA_006937985.1 Aphyosemion australe | reverse complement strand
GAGTATGAGGGGGTGGGTTTCCTGGGCGGATGTCCTGCCTTGGCTTTTATCTGAACCAATGGTGGCCCTTTCCTTTTTACACCGTGGCCGGGGTTAGGGTTAGCTGTTTGGCATTCACGGCTGAGATGGTGGTGGTCGTGCTCCCTCTGCAATGGGTAGAGGAGCATGTACTGGCGCTCTGTCATTTCCTGTGACTTGGTGTCAGCGTAGGTGGCTCTGTCATGGTCCACCAGGCTCTTGTGGGCTTCCTGCAGGCCATCAGAGGTTGCTAAAGACTTTGGTAAATGGTCTGTATTTGTATAGTGCCTTCTTAGGGTTCTACAACCCCCCAAGGTGCTTCACAACACAGTCATCCACCCATTCACACACACATTCATACACTGGTGGGGATGAGCTACATTGTAGCTACAGCTGCCCTGGGGCGCACTGACAGAGGTGGGGCCTGCCGTACACTGGCACCACCGGTCCCTCCGACCACCATCAGCAGGCAACGTGGGTTAAGTGTCTTGCCCAAGGACACAGCGACAGCGACAGACTGAGCGGGTCGCGAACCTTTAAACTAACACTGCCGTGCTGCTCTGATTTACCTGCGTTTGGGTCATACCTCCACTACAAACTCATAGCGTTGGCTGCCAGTTTGTTTTACGATTCATTTAGAAGTTTTGATATGGTGCTTAAATGTGACCAAGCTCCTCCCACTGTGACTGAACTGAGGTGACCAAGTCCCTTTTAAAAACTCATCTTTTTAAACTAACTTTTTAAATTGGCTTTTAATATTAATGAGCTTTGAATTGTAAACAGTTCATGCACCCTCAACTGCTTTTGTAGCACGAGTTTCTGTGTTGTGTCTTCATGACTGTGTTTTATGTTGTATCTGTTTTCAGCACTACGACAGCGTAAAGTCACCAGGATGTGCCAGAAGCAACCAACCCAACTACTGATGATTAGGGTTAGGGTTGATGATTAAACTAGTAAATAACCACAGAAAGCCACGTAGAACCTGTTCATTCCACAACCTTTAGTCATCAGTAAATACTCACAGAAAACTGATGCTCCTGCAGAAGAAAAGCTGGTCACTCCAACATGAATATAAAGAATTAGTTTCCTCTTCAGCACCAAGGATCAATAATACTCTTGGTAACCTGCCATGTGAGTGTGGAGAGGGTATCTTTACTGGACTGGTTTCCTATCAGAAATGAGCAGAACCTAATGATGCTGTGCATCCATTTTCCTGAGGTTGAGTGAGAGCTGGTGTCACAGGGAAACTTGGCTGGATCTCCTGTGGCTTTATCAGCGACGGCCGCCAGCTCATCTCTATCTGTAGATCTTCTCTGGTGCCGAGCGCCCCGAAGGCTTTCAACTCTTATCACAACGAAATACATTAAAGACGAGATTAAAATGAGAGAGAGCGCCCAAGGATGTTCTGCAAAAGACTGAGTCAGGGATCTTCAGCCACATCCCAGCTGTCTGAAATGGTTTATGAATCTGGAAATAGGAGCTGAAATACAAGGCCGACAGTTTGGAAATATCTATCATGGTATCAGATAACATTCATATTCTTCAGGTGCAATAAGAACACACTCACAAAAACACCGTATACCCAAGCAGAAAGGTCACATAATTTCATTAGTTTAATCTATTATGAAATTTTACATCAATGGTTTGATATTTCTAAGATGATGATGCTGAGTTAGCATGTTCTCCTTGTGTTCTCTTCATGCATGTGTGGCGTTGTTTCCATCAGCTTCTGCAGCATCACCAAATTTATTTCCATCCAGTGTTGCATTAATGTTCCACCAAGGTCTTGCATTGAAGATGGTAGAGTCTGACTGCTGCACAAAGCCTTCTCCAGCACATCCCAAAGATTCTCCATGGGGTTCAGGTCTGGACTCTGTGGTGGCCAATCCATGTGTGGAAATGATGTCTCATGCTCCCTGAACCACTCTTTCACTATTTGAGCCCCATGAATCCTGGCATCGTCATCTTGGAATATGGCCGTGCCATCAGGGAAGATGGAATAACCTGGTCATTCAGTAGATTCAGGTAGTCAGCTGACCTCATTCTTGGAGCACATCCTGTTGCTGAACCTAGACCTGACCACCTGCAGCAACCCCAGATCATAGCCCCGCCCCCACAGGCTTGTACAGTAGGCACTAGGCATGATGGGTGCATCGCTTCATCTGCCTCTCTTCTTACCCTGATGCACCCATCACTCTGGAACAGGGTCCATCTGGACTCATCACACCAGTTGTTAATAATGCGTTGGACAGTTCTGAACCCAGTTTTAGTCGTTTCTCCTTAGATGTTTTCTCTGCTTGATGCAATGATGTGACCCTTCTCACACAGACTAACATCTGTTCCATCACCACCAGATGTGTCTTTCCACATGGTTGCTGAAGAAATGAGAAGCAGCTCGTTGCTCCAGTTGGGTTAAAGGACTTGTTGCAGCTGAAAGATAATCACCCATGCAGCCATTATCCACTAGGAGGCTCCTACCTGTTTGCTTGGTTACATCCAGGTTGCCAGTCAGGAAGTGTAACTTCACCATCATTGACCTTGGTAATGGATCTTCCTGAGCTGCTACAGGTACTTCCCCTGTTGTGATTTTTTCTTTAAAGAGGTCATATTTATATTACGATTGCAACAGGCTCTAGTAGGAATGAATGCCTTGTAAGTCCTACTCTGAGGAGAAAAGCTCCGGTGCTCCTGTTTTACCACAGAAAATTTAGCCAGAGGAGAAAGTAGCTTCAGGCAGCAGGATCTGGAGTCTTACTTCCTGATATGTGGACATCTCTCCTCTGATTGGCTAACAGCAACACGACTCTACCACTGACTCTGTTTGCTCTGCAACGTTGATGTTTTATCTCCACTAATAACACAAGCCTGGAGGAGCTCTGCTGTGTGGTGGAGTTGCTAATGCTAACGGTTAGCTTCTACTAGCCCAGACGTTCTCTGCTGTTTCCTGGACGCTAAACCAACAACAGCCTTCCCCGTCGTGAGTCCAGGTGGGTGAGTCCATGAATGTTCAGTGACAGTGTGACGTAGATCTGTCAGGATTTTCTAATCCTAGAGTTTCACCTAGAGTCTATTTTCTATCAGAAGCTAATGCAGGAGATAGGTGGAGGAGACTGTTTTCATGTTCAGCCTGCATGAAAATGATAAATGACCCGCTATAGCGCCTTTCAGAGTCAGAGGACCCCAAATCGCTTTACACTACAGCATATCATTCACCCGTACATTCACACGCTGGTGGGGATGAGCTACAATGTAGCTGCCCTGAGGCGCACTGACAGAGGCGTGGATGCCGAACACAGGCGCCAGCGGTCTCTCCGACCACCACCAGCAGGCAACGTGGGTTTGGTGTCTTGCCCAAGGACACGACAGCGACAGACTAAGCAGGACGCAAACCTGTGACCTTGTAATTGCAAGGCGGCCACTTAACTCCTCTGCCACCATCCCCCTGGTGAAAAACTCAGAGTGACCCGTTAGAATCAGAAATAAGTAAATGACGGATTCTCAGTGAAGGACCTCTTTAAGGGAGCAGATTTTTGGGTCATACTTCAGGCCCTGGGGAATGATGGTGCAGCGATAACCAGCTACAGCAGGGCTCACACACACACCACTCAGCGCTCGTGACCTCAGCCACCGTCAGACTCCTCGTCTCCTTTCAGTGTTTCACAGTTGTCCATGATGATGGGGTCTAGAGGGGAAGGATACTTCTTAAGGTCCACAATCATCTGCACAATTCTGAGAGCACTGAGTTCCAAATGCTTGTCTCTGCACCATGTAGCCAGATGTTCAGTAGACTGTAGTTCTGTTCAGGTGTGTTGAAGCAGGGAAACCTCTAAAACATGCTGGTTAGTGGCTCTCCAGGACCAGCGTTCCCTACCCCTGCCCTGTTTTTGCTTTGGTTTAAGTCTGTAGGAGAAAATGCTTCCACTGGACACAAATTCATCTAATCCATCATCAGAACGAAGAGAGACAGCAGCTGTTATTGTGGTCATTTGTTTAATTGATAAACATTTGTGAGAAATTGATTCAAACTTTGAGGATTCTGACTATTTATTCATGACTGAAATCAAATCTGAGCAAGTGAAGGAAGGTTCAACTGTTTAGACAAAGATTTATGTCGATTTTATTTATGAAGCAACTAAAAACACTCAAGTTCTGTGCAGCAAAGTAACCAAACCAAAGAGCTGAACTAGTCTGTTTTCACCAGGTCTCTACCTTCAGCATCCTCTGAGTATTTACTCTGATCCGTTGTTCTGAAACAAGGTCAGCAATTAATTATCTTCATAAATGATGCATGAGGAATTCAATCAGTCTTCCCAATTTCACACCACAGAGACAGGTCAATATTAAACATTAAAAGCATCATTTAGACACACAGACGGCATGTTATATCCAACCAATGAAAACTAGTAAATGATGGATCTGGTTCTGTAACCTTATACCACCTTAGAGCCTAAGCTAAACGTGTTTCATGGAGATTTTCTGTGACCATTTCTGGTCGATGATGGAACAGAACTCCTTCAGATGTTCAAAGCTTGGGATATAATTTATCACCTAACTCTGCTTTAGACGTGTCTATGACTTTATCCCTGACCCGTCTGCTGAGTCTTCATGATGCTGTTTGTTTAATGATCTTCACACAACAGGTGTGTTTATGATGAGACTCAATGACACACAGGTAATCCAAAGGGGGTCGAATGAAGGCAACTGGACTTATTTGGTTTCTTGAAGACATTTTGCTTCTGCCTGTGAATACCCCTCCTCCCTACCTCCTGATGAGTCATTAGCCTGTGTGGGAGTCGTGTTGATCATATGCAGGAGGGTGTGGTTAAAAGCTGCATTGTAGGTGCTGGAAAGTTGAAACCTGAGTCCTCCTCCTCTAGTTAGGAATGGTTTCTCCATTTTGACATAGATGGCTTCCTTCACTTCTCTCTCTAACCATCTATCTTCTCTGTCCAGAATGTGGACTTTGTCATCTTCAAAGGTGTGACCCTTGTCCTTCAGGTGTAGGTGGACTGCAGTGTCTTGTCCTGAAGAGGTGGTTCTCCTGTGTTGAGCCATGCTCTTGTGTAGTTGTTGTTTAGTGTCTCCTATGTAAAGCTCTGGACAGTCCTCACTGCATTGGACTGCATAGATGACACTACTGAGCTTCTGTTTGGGTGTCTTGTCTTTAGGATGGACCAGCCTCTGTTTGAGAGTATTGTTGGGTTTAAAGTTTACAGGCATGTTGTGTTTGGAGAAAATTCTTCTCAGTTTCTCAGAGACTCCTGCCACATATGAGATGATGGTACCTCTGCGCCTGTTGTCCTTCTCTTTGCTGTTTGCTGCTGTGGATTCTTTTCTAGACTTCTTTGTTGATTTCACAAAGGCCCAGTTGGGGTATCTGCAGTTTTGGAGAGTTTTCTTAACGTGTTTCTCTTCCTTTTGCTTTCCCTCAGTCTTTGTGGGAATATTCTCAGCCCGATGGTGTAAAGTCCTGATAACTGACATTTTGTGCTCCAGTGAGTGATGTGAGTCAAAATGCAGATACTGGTCTGTGTGGGTCGGTTTCCTGTAGACTTCAATGCTGAGACTTCCATCCTCAATTCAATTTGCACAGCCCAGTCCAAGAAGGGCAGTTTGTTGTTGTGTGCGTCCTCCCTGGTGAACTTGATGTTCTTGTCCACGGCGTTAATGTGCCTGGTGAAGCCTTCTACTTCCTGCGTGAGGATTTTGACCCATGTGTCGTCCACATACCTGAACCAGTGACTTGGTGTTGCTCCATTGTAGGAGTTCAATGCTTTGGTTTCCACTTCCTCCATGTAGATCAGGGGTGGGGAACCCTGGTCCTGGAGGGCCGGTATCCTGCAAGTTTTGGTTGTAACCCTGCTTCAACACACCTGATTTCAATTAGCAGGTAATTAGCAAGCTTCTGCAGAGCTTGATGAGTTGCTGCACAGGTGATTCAAGCACTGAATCAAGTGTGTTTGAGCAGAAAAACCACAAAACCTGCAGGATAGCGGCCCTCCAGGACCAGGATTCCCCACCCCTGATGTAGATGTTGGTGACGATAGGTGATACTGGGGAGACCATGGAGCATCCATGTTTCTGCTGCTAAAACTTGTGTTTGAAATATGTGGTGGAAAGGTGAATTTTTGGAAGACCATATAAACATGGGGTGGCTTCTCCTTCTCTCACGGTGTTGGTAGTGCACCACCTTCCCCTGGAGAGCGAGGGCCGGGGGAGTGGTCCAGGTAGGGGTGGGGCTGGAGTACTGGATTGGAACCTGTTTATAACGGTTTGAAGTTCTTGTTATAATAATAATAATAATAAGAAGAAGAACAAAGTCCACGTAATGCCCCTCTTTTAGCAGTACTTGTCAAATAATCAGGAAAGCTTTGGTGGAGTCCATATCAGCACCAACAAGGACTCAATGTGTGAAATGTAATGGAGAAAGTAGGAAAGGTTAGTGAGATTCTACAGATGTGAATGCAGGGAGGATACTGATAGCTGGAGATCTGAGGGCACAGAGTAGTGATGTGCAAGTCATGAAGGAATCGTTCAATACTCGAGAATCACTTTACTGACTCGCGGATCACGAGTCACAATCCCAACTGACTCATTTACTGACTCGTCCCTGTTACTGTTAGCAAACTAATTTCATTAGTAGAGATATATTTAGCTTATCATTAAAATTGTGGAAAAAAATAACAGCCAGTTTCTTGATAAAAGCATTTTCTTACCTGCTCTGGCCTGGAAGCTCATTAGTTCCCAGTAGCATCGCTCTGCTAACAGCATGTTCGAATCACTCACGACTCACCCCCTCCCTTCCTGAAAGCTAACTTAAGATGTCCGGTGCTAAATCGTAGCATGAACGAATCATTCAGTTCCTCCGTAGCGGGCCTCACTCAGTCACTCACCCCCTCCCTCGCGGGTTTCAGCTCAAACGAGTCACTCATTGGAGTGGAGGCTCGCAGTACCGCTAACCTGGCTCAGCTCATGAGTCATGACTCACGCTGCCCAACCGGGTTTCAGCTCGTATGAGTCCCCCAGTGGAAGCTTGTGTAATTACATACAAATCACTAACCCCTATCCTTGCTCAGCTCATGAGTCATGACTCACGCAGCTCGCGGTACGGATCACTCACTACTCCCACCTGGGTTTCAGCTCATAGGAGTCCCCCAGTGGAAGCTCGCGGTACTACAAGCTCACTCACCTCTCCCTCCTGGCTGTCAGCTGCAGAAACTCAGGCTGTTACAGGGGAAGAGTCGCTCCTTCACCTGAGCTGAACTTTGATAGTGTGACTGACGCCATATTCAGTCTACACCTTTTTCTTTTTGCAAATATAATAAGCAGAAAAAATATATTTCAGTTCCACCACTATTTTAAAAAATGAA
Source organism: Aphyosemion australe (assembly GCA_006937985.1). Lineage (NCBI taxonomy): Eukaryota > Metazoa > Chordata > Actinopteri > Cyprinodontiformes > Nothobranchiidae > Aphyosemion > Aphyosemion australe. The sequence goes on along the minus strand of SSNS01000005.1, from coordinate 810,735 downwards.
TTTCAGTGTATAAAATGGATAGTTTTTTTCAATCACTCATCTTAGCAGTAGGATTTACATAGAAAGAGGAGCAAATTAAGTTTGAGTGAAAATGTAGATTTTATTTTTGCACTCTGGGCAACTGACTCAGTGACTCAAATAACTCGAAAACCCGATTCATTTTGGTGAGTGACTCATTCAAACTCGATTCAGTAAAAAGAATCGAGTTTACCATCACTAGCACAGAGAGCTGAGCTTAATCTAGTCCTGATGTTGAGATTGGTGCATTTAGGTTCTGGGTGGTTCTTAACTGAAGGTTGTTCGTCATGCAGGAAAAATAAGGATTCCAGGAGCCAACCAGAGGAGCATGCAGGAAGAGGTGGGGAGCAGGCAAGTGAGTGTTTGGTTGGAGGTGAGCTTGAATTTAGGTTACTAAAAGGGTTCCACTATTAATCATGTCAGCAGAAAAAGAAACGCTCTTTACGAGGGTCTCGTGCACAGATGACTCAAACTTTAAGTTCACACAGATCTTGTCTGGAGGCCACACCAGCAGAAGGGGGTAAGTTCCTAGACAGGGAATAAAAATCACAAAGGATTTGGCCCAGAGCATCGCTGAGGTGACTCAACAGTCTGGCAACAAGAAGTGGGAAATGCCGTGTTGTTCCCAGCCAAAGTAGCTGTGTCAGCAGGTGGAACATAGAGAGAGAGAACACGTCGCCTCTGTTACGACTGCTTTTGGCTGATAGGGATGAAAGAAGGGTAACATAAAACTACGTGTGCTGGATGGTTAAATCAAACAAGCTTTTTATTATCAAAGGATTCATTTAACAAGAGAACACAATAAGAACGAACTGGAAAGAAGCTCAACTAAGCTGTAACGTCTACAACTAAAGTAAACTAAATAACACACGGCTGTTTTAATCACAGCAAAAGAACCAAGTGTAGACAGACAGCACACTAGCTCGCTAACAATCACTTAAAGTAAATGAGCTCTTCAGAACAATCACACAAACACATCTAGGAGGATGTCAGCACAGATCTGAGTCCTCATTCTGTTTAGACACGTTCTAAACACAAGCACACCAACGAAGCTTCACTAAGCTACAACGAAGAGACGGTTGTTCCCCTCTCTATTTTAAACGAGGCATCAAGGCCTTTAAATACACTGAGAGCTTTCTCAAGCGCTTCTAAACACAAACACACCAACGAGGCCCCGTACAATTTAAAATGAATCAATAAGACCGACTCTTTACTTTAACCAGATCGCTTGGCTAACGCTTGTACTAAACAAGGTCCCCTGACCATTCACACGCATTGTGGCAGGACACCAGCACAGATCTGGTTCAGTGTTAATTTCGTTGACGAATTATTTTCGTTTTTTTTTTCGTGACGAATGAATTTTTGCAGACTAAAACTAAACAAAAACGAAAATATACACGCCAAAAAAGACTAAATTATAACGAATATTGGCCGACATTTTCGTTGACGAATAAGAAACGACAACAAAAATTGACAGAAACGAAAATCCAATCAGAAAACGGAAAGGATGGGCGACCGGAAAAAATAACCAATCATAAAATCGAATAGGCGGGACTAAATAAGAAAAGAACCAATCAGAGTCTGGAGCCGGCTGTTGTTTGAAAAAGCTAGCGGTAAGCAAACATAAGATGTTTATCCCGGTAAAAGTTATGTCTGAAGGGATAAAATGTCCGCGGCTGGAAGGAAAAGCTTCAAATGTGACCATCTGAGACATATTTGCTTGGTGAGTACACACCTGGGGTTTCCCCTGGTTTTAAAAGTGTTACGGTGTTGTTAGCAGCGAGCGGAGGCGGGGTGGGAGTGGTCAGCACATTACTGCTGGTGCCGTTCGGTTTGAGCTGCGGGCCTGCGGCACCGAACCGAGTTCACGCAGGGTCAGCGCGCTGCGCATCTTGTTGTCTAATCATTTTTCTTTTCTTGGCGCTGGTACGGCCGATATGATCAGTGTTCGGTGTTCTAGCGGTGTTTTTGAGGAGAAACGTTCAGGTGTCCCACCTTGATAAATCAGTCTAAGCACAGTCTAAGAAAACAATTCTTACCTTTAGTTTACCTCTTTGTATTATAAGAGTAACACCTTTTAATGTTTTGATGGTATGATGTCATTTCTTGTCATATTACTGCACATTATACAGAGTTTTTTTATTTTATTAATACTGAGAGGCACAATTTCAAACTGTCAGTGTTAAATTAGGTATTTTCCATTATTATTGTTATTAAAACAATTATAAATGTAGAGTTTTATTGATCCAAAATGTAAAATGTGATTTTTACATATTTATTTACAGTTTCAAATGGGTGTAGTTAACATTTCCTTTACACAAGTAGAAAAATTATTGCATCAGAAGAAAAATAAACGTGTTTTAATTTTAGCCTTATTTTAGTCGACTAAAATAAGACTAAAATAAAAACTAATTGGATGACTAAATTGTGACTAAAATTAAAAATAATTTTAGTCAAAAGACTAAGACTAAAACTAAATTAAAATTTCTTGTCAAAATTAACACTGATCTGGTTCCTCACCTGTTTCAGCATTTAATTAAAGCATTGGAGCTATATTCCAAACTGGGCTTTCTCTAGCTCCTCCACTAACACCTGAAAACACCAGTAAAACAGAAACGGAGCACCTGGGGCCGTCAGCACAGATCTGAGCCCCTCTTCGCTTCTGGCAGATCTCCTTTTTAACTGCCGAGGTCTGATTTGGGTGCAGCTGTGCAGGTAGCCTTCTGAAGCCCAAATATGGTGTGCCTCTGTGCTTGGAGGAAGCAGGAGGCGGCGCTGACCGTGGTCCTGAACTCCCACTCCCGGGGCAAAGCCTCACTGAGGTACTGACAGAGGGGAACAAGAAGAAAGGAAAAGAGGGGGAAGAAAAGCAGAAGGAGGTGAACGCCATCTGGTGCTCAATCTAACACTAAAACATCACCATAGCAACAGTCAGACATGGTGGTGGTGGTGTGATGGTCTGGGGCTGCTCTGCTGCTTCAGGACCTGGACCACCTGCTGTAACTGATGGAACCATCAACATCCTGATGGAAAATGTCTGACCTTTGACCCGAAACAGGCTGGAAAACCCTCCACTGTGGCTGAATTATGGGTTTTAGGGGTTGATTACTTTCTGGATATCTCTTAAAAAATGAAATCATAATTTGAAAACTGCCTTGTGTTTAATGATCTTAGTCTGGTATTAAAATCTGAGTATGTATCTGAAATATGACCAAAAAGATGAACCAGAATAAATCCAATAGATAATAGATCATTATAACCCGTGGCTCACAAAAACGGAGTATCTGTATCCAAAACGGAATACTTCTTTGGGCCCAAAGTGTTTGTGGAAGCTACAGGAAACAAATGCGTCTTATTTTCTAGAGTTTCTTGCTCTTTGGTTTCTATTGCTGGGTTTTGTCAGAAGAATTAGCAGTAGTAGTTTGTTATCTGATCTTTTTTTTTTTTAACCTCCAGCCCATAAATCACACACACATACCATCAATTCTTTAAATTAATTGTATTGAAATATACAACTGTTTACAAAATTCATAACAGCAATATTAAATTCCCTCTCTTTGAACGTTCTTAAAGGAAGGATAAAATGAATAAATAAATAAATAAATAGCCGTTTTACAATGTATTGACGGCCATGTCTCAGTCCCTTTTTTTTCGTTGAGCAACTGGATAATTCAGTCCATAAAAAGTTGGAAGACAAAAATAATTGTCCAAAAAAATGAAAAAAACTTTGAAAAAAGGTGAATCCTTCGTCCTTTGAATAATTTAGGTGTCTTAAATTATTCTACCACATCCTTGATGAAAACAGGGCATGAAGGAAGCGTCCAGATATGAACACAGCACCCGTAAGTAGTGATACTCCTTCTGTGGGACCGAGCAGTACAGCTGAGTTCTTGGATGTGGTAGCTTCCAGGACAGGGAAGGATGGTTTAAACCTCGATCAACAAGCCTGAATAAAAGTATGCAATAAAATTATAAAAATTCCACTCTCCTTTTCTTTTTTCTTTTCTTTTTACCCCTCAACTCATAAATGAGCAAAATAAACTTGACTTGGAAAAGTAGGTCTTATTAACAAAAGAAATATAAGATTAATAAAGCAGATCACCTTATCGTCACAGGGAAGTTGTGTACAATTCATTATGAATAGTTCATCATAACTATTTAATCATATCTACTCACAGGAACCCACAGCAACTAAGCTAGTAGCTAGCCAGGCGGCTAAAAAAATGCTGCTATACTAGACCATCACAACCACAAAAAAACACATTTCACAGAACATAGCTTACATTAAACTTTTCTTAACTTTGTTTCAAATATACTTCCATTCATGAACATTAGATTGACTCACCAAAGGGGTCCTTAAAAACAAATTGACATCTACTCCTAACGGCTCCTCCTTCCGTAGCGAACACACTCTATAATCATAAAACACTTCCTTTCAATGAAAACTTCTCACAAATAATCTTAAAACCTTCTCAAGTGATGGATCTTACATTTCTAGAAGTTCCCAGTCATTTATTACTTCGCTTACAGCAGTTAGCAGAACTTCAGCTCATCTGTTCAGTTTAACGGACAAAAAACGTTTTAATATCCTCCTGTGCGAGTGTGTGTGGGAGGGGCTACGCAGCTCAGCTGCATGTTGCGTTCAAGTAACCCTCGGAATTTTTTATACTATCACACCATCAGAAAACAGTTTCTAACGATGGAGAATCTCTTTTTTTTTAGAAGCAATATCTATGGAAGATAACCTGGGTTACAATAGCAACAGTCAGACATGGTGGTGGTGGTGTGATGGTCTGGGGCTGCTCTGCTGCTTCAGGACCTGGACCACCTGCTGTAACTGATGCAACCATCAACATCCTGATGGAAAATGTCTGACCTTTGACCCGAAACAGGCTGGAAAACCCTCCACTGTGGCTGAATTATGGGTTTTAGGGGTTGATTACTTTCTGGATATCTCTTAAAAAATGAATACATAATTTGAAAACTGCCTTGTGTTTAATGATCTTAGTCTGGTATTAAAATCTGAGTATGTATCTGAAATATGACCAAAAAGATGAACCAGAATAAATCCAATAGATAATAGATCATTATAAC
>SSNS01000005.1:768140-791448 GCA_006937985.1 Aphyosemion australe | reverse complement strand
TTTTAACCTCTGGTTATCACCTCCAGTCTGATGGACAAACTGAGCATATGAACCGAGAGCTGGAAGCCACACTTCACTGTTTAACATCCACCAATCCTGCTGAATAGAGCTTGTTTCTTCCCTGGGTTGAATACACCCTCAACTCTCATGTCTCATCCACTACAGGTCTCTCCCTTGGTTACCAGTCGCCCCTTTTCCCGTCTGAGGAGCAGAACATCTCTGTCACCTCTGACCAGCACCACATCCACCACTGCCACCACGTCTGGTCCGTGGCCACTGCTGCCCTCAACAGCACTGCCAAGCAAAACAGGCAATTTGCAGACCGGAGGAGGGCCCCTGCCCCTCAGTACTCTCCTGGTAAGAAGGTTTGGCTCTTCTCTCGTGACGTCCCTCTAAAGTCCATGTCTTGCTCCCAGGTTCCTTGGTCCTTTTGAAATTGAATCCGTCATTAGTCCCACTGCTGTTCATCTTCGCCTTCCTCTTGCTCCGTATTAACTTACCTTTCATGTGTCTCAGGTCAAACCTGTCCATTCTAGTCCGATTCGCCCTCTGGTCGCTCCCCCTCCTTCCACCCTGGACAGTGATGGGCACCCTGCCTACTTAGTCCGTTAGATTGTGGCCTATCGTCATTGTAGTTGAGGTTTTCAGTACCTCGTTCACTGGGAGGACACACTGGGAGTGCTCCGTTCTTTTATCCTTAATCCTTCTTTGATCACTGACTTCTGGGCCGCCAATGGCGGCTGTTGGGGGGTGTCACGGTTTGGGGCTGTGAGTTTTGCTGCTGTACTTGCCTTCTTTGCAGGTTACCACTAGGGGTGGGTGCATTTCATCGATGTGGCGATGCATCGCAAAGCTTCACGTGAGGATTCAGAATCGATTAATGAACGCCGATGCTTAAAAAAATAAATAACGTGAAAGCTTTGTTGCAAAGCCGGTACTAAAAGAGCCTTAACAAATGTAAGTTATTTGTTTTTGTGTAAGGAAGATGCTTTTTACTGGCACACAATGTGGTAATCTAGGTGCTGTGGAGGAAAATAGAGGAACCAGCAGAAACGGTCCAAAGTTTGGGATCAAACGCGCAGCTACGGGCAGATTGGCTAATGCTAACTAAGCTAGCGGATAACAGACTCACGCCGCGGGTTCCAAAGAACACGAAGACCTTGGAACTAAGAATGACTAAACTCTACAAGTGGAAGAAAAGTCCCACCATCCTGTTTATTCGTAGCTGTCTGCAGCGCTATGGAGCAGAGCCACAGCAGCTACCGGGACTCACGTTGTTGTTGTTGCTACGAGATTGCGCAACACACCGCTCCAGGCCTATGGCAAGCCGTAATACTATGTAATTTACAAACACTGTGAACGTAATTTAAACTGGATTATTGCCAACCCGTACATTATAGACATGCCACCATTACATTGTTACCAGTAGAAATTAAATGTTATTCAATATCTCAAAAGCTGTAAGACAGTTGAGGTGATAGCATGTTGTTTTGCATGTTATTGAATTGTTTTCTAATAATGTTCTGTTGTTAAATAAAGTAAAGGAAGGAGAGAAAAAATGTTTCCCTAGCAGGTTTTAAATGTTTAACGCTTTCCCTGATCGAAGTTAAGTTGGTCAAAGTGCAAATATTTACACAAGTCATGCAGTCATAAAATAAGATTTTGTCTTTGAAAAATAGTTAAATGTAAAAAAAAAGTATTTAGTTACTGAGAGTAGTTTTAGAGGAACTGAGTTAATTGATAGGTTATTTATTTACAAATGTAAACAAAGAAGAAGACAATCAATCTTGTATGAAAAAAAACATTATGAATGTCAATAATCGAAGAATCGTGGCACCAGTAATCGAATCGAACCAACAACCATTATAATCGAAGAATCGAAGCATCGAAGCTCCCATAATCGAAATCGAATCGAATCGTGAAGTTCCCTTTTTGGAACACCCCTAGTGTCCCTGTGAGCTGTCAGATGTCAGATGATCTGAGCTGCAGGCAGCTCTAACGGAGAACAGCTCTGCATCGCTCAGTTGATCATCTCAGCTGAGTTTATAAAATGTAACTTTTTATGCCCGTGTTTACTTTTATTTTCAATATAGTTCCCGGCCGGAGCTCGGCATTAATTCATCACGTGATCATGACACCACCCGCTGTTGCGCCAAGGCTTAATGTGCGTTTATAAGACACACAGTTGAGGTAATATTATGTTGATTTGCCGGCACGGTGTCTTATCTAAAAGGGTCTTGGATAGTCTGGGAGGCGGACCTCCGCCCAGCCGCGGGCGGGGGGAGCACTCATGCTTGGCTGTTGCTGGTTGAGCTCGATGAGGAGGTTCTGAAGGGAAACGAAGGAGACACGACTACTATCGAGGCTAATGCTTAGTAGTAAATTAGGCTTAGCTTCATCATTTTGTTTGGAGTTGTCGGATAGTAACGGTTGCTATGATGTGTGATTGGACAATAGCCGTTCTGGGGGCGGGGCCGGCGAAAGGCTAATTCTCTACTGAGTAGTAAGGACTATTTCTCACTCTACTCAATTTGGGTCTAAAATAGGATCGTAAGGAGATTGGTAATAGTGACTCACTCCGACAAAACATCCAACCCACAAAAACCACAGCCAACACTCAACGTGAATTTGGTTAAGTGTATTCAAATATTAAACATTCAAAATTACCATATGAACACAGGCATTAACATTCAGCAAGAACAAAAAAAGGTATGAGCGCGTATTAGATGTTCAAAACCCTAAATAAGTGTTCAATCTCCTTCCCTTCCAAGTGTCCAGTTCAATTGCACATTTTCAAACCTCAATGTTTGAAGTCACTTTGAAATTATTCTCCACAGGTCCCTGCATCAGTTTGTTTATATGGGTTCAGGCCTGACCCGGAAAAGGAAAAAAAGTAGCAACTAAAAGTGTCCTGAGATCTCAAGGAACAAAAAAAATAAATAAAATGATTGGGAGAATCCTTATGTCCTACCACCCTCAACAGAAATCGTGTCCCCTGGAATTGGAGTATCCTCTGTAGGCATCTGGGTTGGAACCATGCTTGTACATGTGTAGCTCAATCCTTGGTGGCAGATTCTACCAGAAAAAACCAGTCTGCACACATGTGCAGAATAATTACTTAATTTGCAAATAAACAAATAAATATCCCCTCAATTAATTTCTTTTCACCATATTCATACAATAGAAAATTGAAAAAATATAAATAAAATAAACAGTCAATTTTATGTTATCGTTTTTCCATTATCATATCTATAAAGTTTCTACTCAACAATATATGAATAAACCATTGCAAATCCAATAACCATGAGAAGCTAAATTCACCTTATGAACTCAGAGCAAGTTCACAATAGTTCGCACATGGTGCGCTGCTAGCATAACTTTACATGCTAGCATGTTGCCCTATTAACACCCGTGGGCACGCTAGCTTACCTTCCACAGCTTAGCTGTTACATCTCCCACAGAAATAGCATATCCTGACTGGTTTTACAAATCAAAAACACTATAAATTACATTTCTCATTACAAAATTCAAGATTCACCAGGATATTCTTCAAAAAAAAAAAGTATGTTACGCTCCTTATCGCTACAGGTTACAGGACTGAACCTTCCAACGTAACTGTGCACATCCACAAAACAAATTTAACACTCAAAAGCATGTCTCATCACGCTGCTTTACTTAATTAACTCCGAAAGCTATACAGAAAGTTTTACCTCGCTCAGTGCGGCTGACACCGTCAAAGGACTACCAGCTCTGAATAGGGACTTCCCGTAAGCTACGCTGCTGCGTATTCGAAAAACTGGGAGTTTCCGTTAACGCTGTGGTGCGTTCAAGAAACATACGAAAAGACATACTCAAAAGGAACTTACATTTTAGGAAAAAAACATCTTGGAAAAATAAATAAAAAAATGATAATAATTGTAGAAAACTTACATTGTGGAGAAAATAAATAAATAAATAAATAAATAAATAAATAAATAAATGAAACAAGTTTGTCAGTAAAATAACCGTGGGTTACAAACCTATAATCTAATTTACTTCTAAAGACGAAGAACGACCTAAAGGTGTAAGATGTGGAGACTGCTGGGCTGTTTTCTTTATAACTGGTTTATGCGTGTGGTGCATTCACATTTCTAATTTAAACAGTCTCTTCTCATTGATTCTAACTTCTAAGTTACATTTATATTGATCACAGCACAGAATATCTGAGAAGGAATGACTTTTACAACAGTGTCTCTCTGCAACGGAACAATGGTGAATCTTTAGAAACCGGGTCCACATCAGAACACAGAATTTTCCATTTTGATGAAATAGATTTTAATATTTAAGCGTCTGATGAATGTCTACTGTTAGATGAGAAATGGATCTGGATGCGAACATCTGCCTGCAATCCCATCCACTAAAGACTTTTCTCAGCTGTGATGGAAAACCACCTGCTGAGCCGAGTTGGGCTGTGCAGTAGGTTCTGGTGGGACAGGTCTGTATGTCCCTGTGACAGACTGAAGACAGGTCCAGAGTGTCTCCTGCCCTGTAGCCCATGACTGCTGAAGATAAAACCAGCGTCCCAAGGTCCTTCTCAGCAAAAAGCTGTTCAGATGATTCATTTACTAAAAGACCAAGTTTGCTCTAGTTTTAACACACCTGCAGTGGTCTCTAGTATAAATGAATGCCTTGTGAGTTGACCTGTGTGGGGAAAAGCTCTGGCGCTCCTGTTTCAGGATCTAGAAGTGAGCCAGAGGAGAACGTAGCTTCAGACGGCAGGATCTGGAGTCTTACTTCCTGATATGTGGACATCTCTCCTCTGATTGGCTAACAGCAACACGACACGACTCTACCACTGACTCTGTTTGCTCTGCAACGTTGATGTTTTATCTCCACAAATAACACAAGTCTGGAGGAGTTCTGCTGGGTGGTGGAGTTGCTAATGCTAACGGTTAGCTTCTACTAGCCCAGACGTTCTCTACTGTTTCCTGGACGCTAAACCAACAACAGCCTTCCCCGTCGTGAGTCAAGATGGGTGAGTCCATGAATGTTAAGTGACAGTGCGTTTACATGGGCAGTATCAGCATCTAAGTCGATCCAGGTCGATCTTATGATAATAAGCTGCGAGTCTTTATCCTCGTTTGCATGCGCTTTAGAAAACCGACCTCTCAAATGAAGTTTGTTCCACTTCGGTACAGGTGGCGCCATGCACCCTTTCATGTCGGGCATTGTTCCGGTTAGCTTGTAGCAACACAACTTGTAAACAAACGCTGGCGGGAGTAAATGAGATGGAATTGAAACAGATGCAACGTGGATTAAAGAATGGACAACAACAACACTGCAGCACAGCTTATTGGTACGTACTGCGCTGTTAGATGTTGTTACGCGTGGTACGTTGTGGCGGTGATATTATCAGATGAGCGCTACTGTGGCCGCATCACTTCCGGAACGCAAGTGTCTAGTCGGTTCAGCTCGGCTTCCTCGTTTACATGCAGAAGGAAGTCAGATAACTACCGCATTATCTGGGTGCTTCAGCCCGATTAGAAGAAATTCACCTTCAGCCAGACTAACGCGTTAAAAAAAACGATGTTAGTCTTTTTAGGGCAAAAGTTCGGTTTTCTGATGTGCATGTAAACGCACTGCCTGTGACGTAGATCTGTCAGGCTTTTCTAATCCTAGAGTCTATTTTCTATCAGAAGCTAATGCAGGAGATAGGTGGAGGAGACTATTTTCATGTTCAGCCTGCAGGAAACACTCAGAGTGACTAAAATAACAAGTAAAAAATGGTTTCTCAGGGAATCTGGCCTTGAAGGATCATTTTCTCAACAGAATGAATTTGAACTGAAGTTTAAAACAAAACTTCTGCAGGAACATCTACTCTGACCTGACTGCTACCGTGTTTTTTTTACTATGCAAAAACTCAACATCTGTCTTTATTTCATGAGCTCAGCTGACAGGAAAAATGTGTCTGAAGTTTGTTACTGAGTATATTTATATAGCTACGTATGCATGTCTTGTTGCAGCTTCCAGTGATCCCATCTCAACTGGTGTTCTACTGGTGATTTATGGTTTACACGGTGGCACCCAGCTGCTCAGAGTCATCCTTTATTGTTTATCATTTAAACTGCATTTTGCTCTGTTTGGCGCGTTTGACTAAAGACATTTATCCCTGGGCTGTTTTATAATTGATTCTAGCTCATTTGTGCAGTTTCAATCCATCCTCATCAGCTTAGGGCTTCAGCAGCTCAGCAGGTGGAGCAGGTTGTCCAGTAATCAGATCGATCCCAGCTCCCTCCACAGAGTGCTGCTGTTGTGTCCTTGGGCAAGACACTTAACCCACCTTGCCCACTCCAGGCCAGAGGAGTGAGTGAGAGATCAGAACCAATCTGGGCCAAAAGCAGCGCCCACCAGCGTCCTATGTCCCTTGGCTCCATCCAGGCCATGCACAGGACACCATCATGCTACCTGATGATGGACAGAGAGAGCCCCAAAGTCCCCCTTTGCTCTGATGGAGTGGCAGCTATCAGTAACGACAGAGTCGCACCTGCCCCAGTGAGCCTTTTATAGGAAGCCACCAGGGCCCTGATTGGCCAGTTTCCTAATCAAGGGGAAGAGGCAGCAGGTGGAGCGATTTACCACACTCTGCCACATTGATTCAGTCTGATTGGATAGACTTTCCATCAGAAATGTTTCCACCAACTTTTTCGTACCTGCTTCGCTGTGGTTCGAAGCGTACCGATCCGGGACGGTCACTAGCTGTGTTTACATGGACACAAGTAATCGGACTAAAAATGCTTCATGTAAACAAGCCATTCGGAATTCTCTGACCCGATTAAACTCAATCATTCCGATTGAGACGGCTGGGTTATGCTGATTGTTAATGCGATCATGGTGCATGTACCGTAAATCCTCTAATATTGGCCTGTATTCCATTACCGGCCGGGTCTCCTATATTAGCCGGTCTCGCTGTCAGTGGGGGTAAATAAAGGCCGGTCTCTAATAGTTGCCGGGGCTAATATTAGAAACAGCGTGGTTTTTTTGTTTTTGTTTTTTCGGAGATCGACGGTGAAGTGAGCCCTCACTCGATTTTTTGAGGCTCACGTATACCATGTTTTACGGTAACAGTGGACTAGTGGATCATAATCTCCGGCTGCAAGATGAGCAGAAACAGAACGGAAAATGCTAGTTTGCAGTGATCACTTCATCACAGGTAAGGGCTTACTAAAGGTTTTTATGGCGTTTTATTGAACAGTTATTTAGAAACGCAGCTACAAAAACAGCAGGTAAACAGTTTGATACTGTTTTCACGTGTCCTCACCGCAAATAGCTTTTAGAGTGCTAATGTTTTTAGCAGTTAGCTCACTGTTGTAGCGTGGCATTAATATCTTATTAAAATCAAACAAATGTACCAGAACTGTGGATTTAAAAAGGCTTAAAACGTTAGTTATAAGTAGATCCTAGCACATACTCACCGTTAGCTATCATTACGAGTTAATTACGTAACTAAGATAGCACATCTCACGAGTAATAAACAAGACAACGGTCATTTAAAGCTTCTCCGGATCTCTAAACTGTTAACCAACTTGAAATAAAATAGGCTTTCAGACTCATAAAAGGCTTTTGGTTTGCAGTGTAATATGAGATTTGCCACACGAGATAGTTTGTTGTGTCGATCGCTTCAGCGTTGGGTAAATCCTCCAGCGTGTATGAAAAGTCCAACTTTTAAAATTAAATGAGTCATAACCTAAAGGAAGATATTGTGTCTGTGCCAGCTCGTTTAGAACACTCACTTTCATCCGTCACGCTGTGTTTTATAGTAGAGCAAAACACATCCTGTCCACTGTTTGAGTTCAGCGCGGCGGCAGGGTCACGTGAGTGAAACCCACTAATCATCATTTTTGATTTGCACATGAGACTTCAGTCACCGCTCAAATAGACACAAAATCTTGTTTTTATTCATTCTACTGGTAGTTAATTTTGCTCAAATTGAAATATAGGCCTGCCTCTAATTCTGGCCTCCTTCCAATAAAGGCCGGAACCAGGATGCGCTTGAGTAAATAAAGGCCCGGGCCTGTATTAGAGGATTTATGGTAAACACTTATTCTGATTGTGGGTCATTACCGTGAATGTCAGTTACGTCGTATGTATACGTACATTACGTTGCCGTCTACAGAAGATGGATGAAAGCAACGTGGGCGAGTGTCTATGGGCATTTTCAACTGCTCACTGGAGGCATGTCATGTGCCTGCCTGCTTCAAGATCTCCACCATAGTCCCTGTCCCCAAGAAGCCAAGGATCACTGGACTCAATGGTCATGAAGTCATTTGAGCACCTGGTTCTCCACCACCTCAAGACCCTCACAGCCCCCCTCCTGGACCCCCTGCAGTTTGCCTACAGAGCCAACAGGTCTGTAGATGATGCCATCAACATGGCTCTACACTTCATCCTGCAGCATCTGGACTCCCCGGGTACCTACGCCAGGATCCTGTTCATGGACTTCAGCTCTGCCTTCAACACAATCCTGCCAGACCTCCTTCTAGACAAACTGTCCCAGATGAACGTGCCTGACCCAACCTGCAGGTGGATCACTGACTTCCTGACAGACAGGAAACAACAAGTCAGGCTGGGAAAGAATTTCTCGGACCTGCGGACCATCAGCACCGGTTCCCCTCAGGGTTGTGTTCTCTCCACCACCAGGGACAAGAAGAGGCTGCAGCGTGTTGTACGCTCTGCTGAGAAGGTCATTGGCTGCAAACTCCCCTCCATACAGGACCTGTACACCTCCAGGACATTGAGGCGTGCAGGTCGGCTCACAGCTGACCCGACTCACCCTGGACACTGTCTCTTTGACCCGCTCCCATCTGGCAGGAGGTTCAGATCCATTCGGACCAGAACCTCTCGCCACAAGAACAGTTTCTTCCCCTCTGCTGTTGGACTCATGAATGTCAATCCTAGGGCTGCCCACTCCAGTCGCTTGGTCCCAGTCACATGACCCGGTGTTGTGTTTGTACCTGAAGCTGATCCACTCTGATTAGTACCTGCACTGTGTATATAGTAGCTGCTTCTCTAATTATTGCCACCCTTTTTATAATAATTATTTTATCATGAGTATATTATTATTTCCTATATTTGCTTATCTCTTATTTTTTATCTTTCTTTTTGCACCAAGTACCGCAGCAATTTCCTAATGTTGTGATTTCTCATACATCTGGCAATAAAACCCTTCTGATTCTGAGAAACAAAACTGGTCTGTTTTGGACACAAATGTGTTGCTAGATGTGCTTAAAGAACTAAAAATAAAACCGCGCTCTGAAGGACATCGTACTGCTATGTTTTGACATGCAGGCAGCCATGTTTGTAGGCAGAAGTGCGCTGCTTCTTCGTCTACGGCCTTTTTCGGTGTACTGGATCGTTCTGTGCATGACAAAATGATTTATTCTGATCGAACGTTTGATGAATGTAAACACTTGACATGATCGGATTCGTTTTTCCAGAGCCCATGTGAACAGTCATATTCTAATCTGAAAAATAATCAGATTAAAGACATTTTGCACATGTAAACGCAGCTACTGACTGGCTAGGGCGTGGTATTGTTGCAGATGTTTCTGCCCGATGCTTTGGTGTCCGAAGCATTTTTACAGGTACAGAATCTGAGACAAAGCCAGCGACAGCACCACCATGTCCGCCATCATTGTGCTGTGTTGTGGTTTTGTGTGGCATACACACCACCTCGTGCTTACAGCCGATGTCAGATCTGTGCATTTCAATACTAAGGAGAGAACATATGCAGCATCTCTTTACTGGTTTGAACAACCATGACTACTGGTAGTTTAGACATTTTGCTTCTGAGCAGGAAGAAGCTAGTTGAAACTGCTGTCTCAGCACCTGACTTACCTGCCTGCCTAACCGGTTTCATTTACCATAAAGACACATCCATAGGGTAGTGAACGGTCAAAGGACCAACAATTAGCTCAATGTTATTTATTCACTTCCTGTCTGGCTGCTCCGAGCTGAGGTGTCATGTACAGCGGGCTGAGACGGTCGGAAGAGTTACGATCCAATCATTTAGAACGGGACAGTCACAGTGAGTGGATGAACAAGTTAAAAACAACAACAGCAACAATAATAATAGTAATAATAATAGTAATAATAATAATAATAGTAATAATAATAATAATGGTTTAATATAATGTGATTTATTTGTAGATGTGTGTCTCGGAGCATCGTAACACCTCCTGACCTGCAGCCTAATGTCTCATCTCAGTGACAAGCAACTAGTTGACACATTGTATTTCCACCATGTGCAGCAGCAGCTAATCGATACTCAGAGTGATCAAGGCACTCAGCACCATGTATACGGGGATTCATTAAGGGAAAACCCTACAGCTGTGTGACTGTGGCTTTGGAAGAGGGACGATTACTGATTTTTGAATCTTAGTATCGAAGGAATGCTTTAGAGAGTCTTTTGGGTTGTAGTTTACTGAGTCTGGTGGTCTGTAACTACATGTTGTACAAACACACCAAAAGCTCTCATGCTTCTGCAGAACACCATTAACCTCTGCTGCCTGGCTCAGTGGCTGTGCTTCTGAGAGATGACAGCTACTGTCGGCTACTGGGAGCTGCACCTGCATCCTTGTGCTGCTGGAGTCCAGGAGACGTTTCTGCACAAACATGAGATTGTTTCCAAGGTGACGTGTTTCAGTACACCATTATTAACTTTTGGTTTGACTGTAGCAGCACTCTCTTTAAAACGTGTTTGATGTTTGGGAGCTTATGGAAACCCAATTTATCATGAAAGGTGAAATAATTTCAGCAACTTATGGCAGACTAGTTAAAACTAATCATTAAAGTCCCCAAAGTAATTCATCTGCGTGAGGGGAAAATATAAGTGTGTGTACATTTATTTATTTATGTATTTATTTATTTTTTGCCATACAGATGATTTTAATCCATTGATGTGTTTATGTTACGTCCCCTGTGGGTTCTAGGGTGTTTTAGGCCTCCCTACTTGTTCTCTACCTGTTTTCTTTTACCTCTCCTTAAAACAAGTGTAGACCGCGGCGGAATAAACACGCCTCCATGCTCCGTTTGGCCCGCCTCCACCGCCCTAGCAACATGGAAACGCCTCCGACCGGCGGCATGGCTGAAGTGTGCTGCTCCAGCTCCGACCCAGCTGCAGACTGCAGTCGTGGCTTCAGTCTTCCTGAGCGTTGTGTGTGTGTGTGTAGCTCTTGTTAGACTAACTACAGAGTAAATGCTTGTTTGTGTCTGTAGGTGTGGAGTACAGCTCCTTGTGTATTTTATGCATTAATATGAAGTTGACCTCTTTGAGACCGTTTCAGTGATTTAAGTAGCTGAGCTGGTTTCTGCCAACACCTTTCTAATGTGGTCGTTTATTTAGTTTTACCTCCAAGGCCGTGTGCATTTGTGTTTTTAGTGGTTCCAGCCTTTTCATTTTATTTTTACTGATCCTGGAATTAAACATTTTACTTTTCTAAACTTTCCCTCCTTTCTGAGGAGCCAGACGGGGGGGGGGGGGGGGGGGGGGGGGGGGGGGGGGGGGGGGGGGGGGGGGCTAACAGTATAGACATGACAGAGAACCTGAAACAGGTGTTGCTCACCTGACCTGGACAAATGAGAGCTAAGCTCTAGCAGGTAAGGAGAAGAACGTGTCATCGCTACTGGACCGGCGTGTCTTTAGACAGGATATTAGTTTCTGCTGCCCAGAACCACATATTTCCTTTTATGGACTCATCTAAAGATGAAAGATGCTCCAAAGCAGCAGGATGTTATCTCCAAGATGGAGTTAGATACGCCATCACTGATGATGCACTCAGAAACTTCTCACACACGTCTCCCAAAAATAAAACCCAGAACTTCCTGGAGGGAAATGAACTCATCTCTTAGCAACTCCCAGGTTCATCAGGGAGTGTCCTGATTGCAAACATCATTCTGACAGATTGTTGTGCAGAATGAGCTGCAGATGAAAATATTTAGATTATATGTTTATTCTTGATGACCCCAACCCTAACCAACGTTTTGGCCTCTAAATTCCAGCGGTGGCCCTGATTTCAGGTCAGCAGTTTGGGGCTGAGTGATCTGTTTTGTGAGTTCATCTTTGATCACAGATTGAGCGATGAGCGGTCAACACCATCCTGCCACCTTGGCAAGATGTTAGATTCATGTCATTTATTAGGTTTCAGATCATTTAGATTCAACACCAACGATTCCAAACTAACTGCACTCATTCAAATCCTAAAGTACCAAATTTAGCTGCTTTTCATTCAGAGCATCATGCTGTATTCCTGACATTACACCTCTAAAGTATCTGTATAGCTCTGGATGTCTACTGTTACACTGGAGGCTAACACCAGCAATTATCAATCTTAATGTTTTCAGCATCACATCATGTTTATGCTATCGACCATATATGGCTCAGACAGTAACTAACTGCTAACCCTAACCCTCTGACTCACAGCTCACCCTAACAGGTAAGAGAGCGGTGCCATGTAGCTTAGATGGCTCTGCCAAAGCGTCCAACTGCTGTTGGGTAAACAGGTGTGTGTGTGTGTGTGAAGATACACCAAAAGGTCAGAGGTGGAAAGTGTGTACTGATGTGTAAATTGAACACGGTGTACTTGCGACCACAGCAGTTTCACTTCCACTCTCGTTAATCTTTGTGATCTTCAACACCTGCTTGCAGCCGCTCTTAAAGTGATCGTTGGTGTGGTGACGTTTGGAGCGGCTGGTGTCTCATTCGCTGTCAACAGCAGTGAGAAAAGTCTCAGTCTGGAAAGTTCTCACGGGTTAATCAGACTAACGGCTACTTGAGCACTTTTTAAAAATTATTTTTACAATTTATGCATCAACTGGTCAGACTGAGCATGGAACCTGCTGCAAACCGCCGCCTGTCCTTAGTGTAAAACCTGTGAGGTTTAGGGAAGTCTGGGTCATTGTTCATCTTTTGAGTCAGTTGATTTGCTGTTGCTAATCTGGTGTGTGTGTGTGTGTGTGTCCTCAAACACAGAGGGAAATAGTAAAACAGCATCTGAAGCAAGTTAATCCATAGGCTGCAGGCCTCAGCTGCCATCACCAGTCTGCCAGGCTGAAATAATTACATTTTAAATGTCTGTGCAGAGAACAGCCACCATATTAGCCTGTTAATTCAGGCCAATCACTTTTACTAAAGGAAAAGTAACAGGAGGATATACTGCCTTCATTCCGTCCCCCACAGACTGATAAACACTCTCTAATCTCCCCTGCCTCGGGTCACCATTTATAACGTTTGATTATTTATTTATTTCTCTAAATCTGCATAATCATTTTGGCTATAGGTCATATGCGAACAAGATGTGGAGCCGAGAAGCAGTTTGCATTATTCATGATCTGCAGCACACAGTTGGGTGCCAGAGGTATACAAGATTTGTGGGTAAGATTCACCAAACTCATCCTTTTCTTTATCACACAAAGGCTTTGTGGACGGAGGGAGCCTCGGGCCTCTGATAGGGCGTAATAAAGGAAACGGTAAAGCGATGGCTTACAGTAGATAAATATTAATCCTTCTATACTTCTGTATGCTTAAGACTGTTTGACTTTGAAGGGAATCTGGGAGTGGTTACTGTCCAAAGTAGCAACGATGAGACTTTTAATGAACCACCTAAATAAGAAAATGGTGCTTGTTGTGCAGGAAACCTAATTTAAATAAGCAGCTTCCCCTGAAACCAGAGTTTCTATGTGGCTGCTGCTCTGAGGTCATTTAACACGCTACATGTATGTTAGAAATGTAACATGCTGACTGGACTTGAGTTTGTTTGTTTTACCTCAGGAGGATTTGGTGTGCAAGCCATCCACGACCCAAAAGACGAACCCTTTGAGTGGAGGTTAATGACTCAGAGAGCAGACACAATAACCACTGGCTGGAGCTAGGCCTCGCCTCGTTCACGCACATTTGTTTCTACTTTCCTCAACAGAATCCATTCATGCTACTGAGGTGACCTACTAGCTCTAAAGCCATGCTGACTTTCTGTTAGGAACATGTGTTTTCCTGAAAATTGATCCAATCTCTAAATAAACAGGTTTTCTAAGGTTTTAGAGAACACTGGAAGTGATGAGACAGGCCTTAAACGGTGGTGTGACCTGAGCTATTTTCATCTGGGAATGTTCCCAACAGCAAGCATAAACACAAAATAACCCCGTCTTTGAGGATGTATACGTTTTCAGACCACTAAAGGAGGCCAGGCTTAATGCCGGGGATAAATCTGTTTCACAGAAGGAACCCAACACTGATCAGCTGATTCACGTCTTCAGTCTAACGGACACTCTTCATCACGTCTTTAAGTAGTTTTTATTTTCTCACCATATGTTTTCAGTGTTATTCTTTACGTCCACCTTAACACCAGGAGGTTAATAAAAGTGGCTTTGAATGCTGACCATGAAGATTCCACCCTCAGGCAGCGTCATAGAGCCATCAGGGTGAACCGGCCAATCAGCTCACAACTCATTTAAAATTCATGTCAAAGCAGAGTGGGCGGGGAAAACCGGTATTTCCATTGTAGGACTTTACTATGGGGTTGTGTTTTACCATTTATCAGGGCCCCTGGGGCATTTTAGAGGCTACAAGAGCAGCTTCCATTAGAAAAAGACATTCTGGGACCCGTTGAAGGGCCCAGGATCAGCCAGGAGCTGCTCAGCAGATCTATTGACAAATTGATCGTCAGCAGCTTCTACATAATACAGGAGATTAGTCAATTTACTGCTCCGGAGCATACAGGTGAGGTGTGTATTAACACAAGAAGAGAACGCTTCAGCAGTGACCTGAAAGAAGCAACTGTTCCAGTCCATCAACGTGAAAAAGGATCAATGGTTGTCTCCAAACAATGAGGAGTCCATCACAGAGACAGATTATTTAAAGGTGGACATTTAAGGCAGCTACAGACGTCCACAGCAGTGGATGTCCCGATAAAATGATGTTTCCATCTGAGGTTAGATTTAAATATTTTAGAACCAGATGGTTTCATCTGGTCCTGAAACACAAACCCTAAACTGGGAGAGGGTGGGCGTTCTTTAAAACATGAGTGTCACATGATTTATGTAAAGTTTTATGGCCATCATCAAGAAATATGGTCCCGCCTGTGCTCTTAAAACAGCAGATGTCCTGACTCATTCAGATAATTAATGTAACCAGAGAAATGTGAATGGATTCATTAAATCAGAAGGAACAATCGTGTAGTTCAGTGTCTGTTCCTGTTTTTATTACATCAGTGGGACTCAGTTTGAGATTATCACTGGCCTTGCTGGTACCATTAACCTTCATCAGCACCAAATCCTCGTCTTTATGAGGTGAACCTGAGTTTCTAGGGTCTCTCCGATGTTTGGGACTAAAATGTGAATTAGACGAGGTCAGAGGTAGGACATGATCTGGAGATTCATCTACAATGCCCTGTTACAGATAGCTGTGTGTGTGTGTGCATGTGTGTGCGTGCATGTGTGTGTGTGCATGTGTGTGTGTGTGTGTGCGTTCGTGCGTGTGTGCTGGCATGCATGCATGCATGTGTGTGCATGTGTGTGTGTGTGTGTGTGCATGTGTGTTTGTGTGTGTGTGCATGTGTGTGTGTGCATGTGTGTGTGTGCATGTGTGTGTGTGTGCGTTCGTGCGTGTGTGCTGGCATGCATGCATGCATGTGTGTGCATGTGTGTGTGTGTGTGTGTGCATGTGTGTTTGTGTGTGCGTGCATGTGTGTGTGGCTAGGCTGATAGGACAGACTCAGATCAGAGATAAATGACTTCATTAAAGTCTACGTCTCAGAAATCTGGAGTGAGCCACGTCTCCTCCCTCTGTGCCACCACAAATTATGAACTCCATAAATCAATAAATTTCTGTAAAGCTCCCTCTCCTGCTACATTCACCCTTCAACAGCGGCCGACACAGCTGACTTTCACCATTTGTTATGATTTCTGAGTGGAGAGGACACTGCAGCGGTGTGGCAACGTGGTACTAGCGTCAGAGAACGTAGAGGAACTCTGACGTAAGAGCTGAACTGAGTCTGAACGACCCCAGTAGTCAGTGCATGAAGTGGAAAAGAAGAAGTGCCAGAACTCTATTTGAAAAAGGTCTGATGGGGGTCAAGGCTTGGATGTGAGCAGATGTTGTTTACCTGAAGACGGACAGATTTCTTTGAGTAATTTCAGAGATTTCGACTGATAAATAACCGGATAAACTACCGGTACACACCACTGTACGCTAGAGAAAAGCTTTGATATGCTGAGAGGTCAAATTTAAAAGTGAGTGACCCACCTGTGGGTAAGGACCCACTTTAAGCACTGCCAGTACTCATGAAAACTGAAGTTAATTCTCCTTGAAATGTTAAAAAAGTTGTTGTCAAATCCAAGAAAACAATGAAGTTGAGTGTGTCAGAAGTTCAGAACATCAGCCTGGGTTTTCTGCTGCCATTTGTCAGTCCGTTTCAACATTTGGTTATGTTTACATTTTAGAGTCCAAGTGATGTTTGCAAATGTCAAAAGACAAGTAAAGGATGGACATCATACGTCCATGAGAGGTTTGTCTATAAGGGCAATGGAGCGATGCACCAGCAAAGGACAAAAAGATCTTATTTTCATAGGTTTTACTAATATCAGTTTGGATCTACCACTTTGGTCTTCCTGATTGTCTTGTCCAATCAGTGAGAGGCCCTGTTGCTTGGAGTACCGCCCCTTTCTGCGTGATTTCAGCTAGGCTGAGAATAACCACTTCGAGTGCTGTCAGACTGTCATAAAACAGGGTTTTACTTTGACAGGAGTTTCTGGCTGGTAACAATATGGTTCCTATGCTTGGAGTTGCTGCTGTTACTAGCCCCTTTTCTCTACTAACCTCCTCCTGTTCCACCTTGCTTTTGTCTGTGGACCTCTTCGGTAGAGTCCCGGCTACCATCTCGTATGATCGCCAGACTCTTTTATCTCCCAAGATCTACCTTCCCCTTTGTTTACGACTGTGGCACGCTGGCCCTGAGCCAGACGCTCATTCCGACCCAAGCGCCTCCAGCGATGTTTCTCTGATCCCGGTGAAATGTTGGAGGAAAAGGGGTAAACGAGCAGGAATCCAGGTGAGAATAAGGCTTCTCTTAATGCGTGGTTTAGCTAGAAAAGTTTGACGTGATCTCCTAGATTCATCCCCTCTGTTTGCCGACATGATTTCCACTTCTGCATCCCCACCAGGCCGCGATGCGGCGCGTTTTCTCCGTCTATGTTTCCTCATGGCCGGTTTATCCCCACTCTTGTGTGTGAAGGAAGAAAAAAGTAGAATAAGAAAAAGGTAACTGGATCCTGAGAAAGACAGAACTGACAGAAACATCAGCATGTAGAGAAGGTAGTGATGCAGAATCAGCAGGAGGTCCCACCAAAGCCACCTGAACAGGTGAGTTTCTAAAGGAGACCACTGAGTCCACTGATCTCAGGCTCAGAGAGTTCCAGAGTCTGGGGGACACAGCAGCAAATGATCTGTCACCTTTGGTCTTTAGCCTGGTGCTGCACAACCAGTAGGCTTTGATCACTGGACCTCAGGGACCTGCTGGGGGTGTAGGGACTGAGAAGATCACCAATGTATGATGGTGCTTGTCCATGTAAGGCCCTAAAAACCAGAACCAGGATCTGGAAATGAATCCTGAAGTTAACCGGCAGCCAGTGAAGCTGGAAGAGGAGCGGGGTGACGTGGGTGTGTAAAGACAATCATTAGTTATCTGAGCAATTCCATCACCTGTTTTGAAAGAAGATCCCTTTAATCAATGTACCAACGACCACCAAGACCAAATTTAAACATCAAACAGGTCTCCAAGCTGGGAAATCAATAGACAACAGAGGATTTTCATGGAGGTGGGATGAACAGAAAAGCTGCTTAGTGGGCTGTGAGGTAGCAGGTGTGTTGTTCTCCTTCCTTTTCATTCTGTTCCACCCTGATGGCGCTACACCGGACATCACCTCATGGACAATGACGGGAGTCACTGACATGCACCATCTGCCTGAAAAGGTGAAGAAACACGAGTCGTCCAAGATCCATATGGACAGTTGTTTGAGGTTATCAACTTTTGGCTGTGTAAATATTGCCACTGAGTCAGATAACAGTTATTGTCCAGAAGTGAGCCATCACAACAATGAGGTGAGCAAGAACCAACAGTTCCTTGCTCTCCTCGTAGACTATATGTAAAGATGACAGCAAAACCCAGGTTTAGTGAACTTGTTGGCATCATTGGATGAGGAGCACCTGAAAACCACAACTGGAGGACATGTCCACTCATTTTGTTACCATCCAAACTTCAGACATCTCCACAGACTCAACCTGTGTTGGGGTGAGATTCACCTAAACCCTAACCCTAACCCTAGCCCTAAACCCTAACCCTAGCCCTAACCCTAAACCCTAGCCCTAATCCTATCCCTAAACCCTAACCCTAAACTCTAACCCTAGCCCTAACCCTAAACCCTAACCCTAACCCAGCGTTCTTGACCAGATTGTTGCTAGAAGGTTTCCCCGAGCTTCAGCCAGATGGGCCTGTAACAGCAGAACTGTCAACACAAAGGAATGAGGACCTAGAAGACCTCCTTCAGTGTTTTGAGACCATCTGGTTGTCTGGTTGTTTTGACAGCAATGCTGTTCGAGAGGCATCTGGGATTCTCAGGATGCTGCAGGATGGGGATTTCCATATTTTTGCAGCCGTTTCATAAAATCATGCGTCACATGGACATGCTGCAGCAGAAGCTTTACAACATTGATGCTGCCTCCATCAAACATGCCCTCCAGAGTTCAGGCAATGACGTAAGAGATGAAAACTTTCTGATTCAAATTTAAAAATACTTTATTGATGCCAGAGGGAAATTAAAGAGATGATAAATGATTATTATAGATATTATAGCTGAATAATAATAAATTATTTCATCATAAATAAAAAGTGTTATGAAGCAGAACTACTTTACTGATGCAATACATTCTAATTGTTGTAAATAAAATGCATCCACAAGTTCTGGTGATTTCCTCTTTTTCCTCATGCTCTGACACTTTGATGTACCAACAGGCATTATGGTCTCCCCTCAGGCGTTCATCTCAGCAGCAGCGAGAGGCTACAGAAGCCACCAGACCAAGGAGAGGAGGAGAAGCAGAGCCTGTGACATCATCCAGGGCATGGGCGGCTCCAGGATTTTTTACCTGCAGTTGCTTTATAGTTGCTTGGGGAGTGGATGGGGTAGCTGCTCTCCACCAGTCCGGAGATGGGGGGGGGGGGGGGGGGGGGGGGTAGTGTGACCGGATTCAAACTCGCCAAATGTTAAACAGAGACTACATTTGTGGGATAACGTGAAATTCCAATTCAACAAAAATTTGTATAAAAAGAAATTCTTTTCTGCCTTTCAGCTCTAACATGACTGTTAAATATACATACAATTATTACTATTATCATCATATATTTCATGTCTGTTTGAATTCAACTTGAACAGCAAAAGCTTCCACATTATCTCACAGTTCCTCTATGTTACCACAGGCTCAGGCTCTTTGGTCCTGCTACAGTGGCTCTGAACAACTTTAGCTGAAAGGATTTTAAACCATCAACTCCTTTTTAAAAATGTAAATAAAATACAATAAAACACACAGGTTTAAGCAGCTTTTCAGATTTTTCATTGAATAATTGATCTGAATTTCTACAACAAAGTAATATTTTAGATCCATTTATGTTTATTTTAAATTAATTTTCCACTGCTATCAACATCCCATTTAAAATTAACCATACTCTTCTGCAAATTTTCTTCTTCATAATTTAGAAACAAAATGATATTTATTCTAAAATGTCAACAAATCTCCAATAGTAAATTTTTAGGAAAGAGAAAAAACATCATTGACTTTAATCTCTGAAAAAAGTCAGATCTAATCTTAGAATTCTGACTTTTTCCTCAAAATTTTGAGACTAAGTCATCAAATTAAATCCTCTCAGCATCTCTGTGATGTTAGCTTGAGACAACACAACCCAGCTCCTCATCTGTGTTATCATCTGTGGGTTTTAGCATGAACCTGAACAATTACTGGGACACCTGCTTTTGACCAACATGTTTTATGACTCTCAGACTTTCTGCAGCGTTTCATATCGGACTCGTCCCCCCATGGACGAAATTTTGATTTCAGATGTAGGGGGGACACAGCAGGCTTGTGTGCATCTGGGGTGGGGGGTGTTATATAAAGTTACAGACCCCTTGACGCGTCACGTGCCCAAGCTCCCGTCCCCCAGCTTTTGACTTGGGGGCAAGAAGACGGTACAGCCCCACTGAGCACCATTGTTATTATCTGTCTGTCCCTAGACCAGACCTAAGGTGGGTCAGATGCAATAAAGTTCTGAAATCTGCATTTTTTGAACTGTCACAAATCAAATAAAGGTTTAACCAACCACAAACTGTTCTTTAAGGACTCTGCTATCAGTCTAATATAATCTAGTTAATCTCTGAATAATCTAAGTATTGTAGTTTTTAGCAGAGCCAGTTCTAATGTGGTCTACAGGTGAAACTCAGAAATGAGAATCTGGTGTAAAAGTCCACTTATGTCCGTAATCCAGCTCAGACTGAGAGACCATCTAAAGGCTCAGGAACCCTCTGCAGGTGTTCTGGATTCATCAGCTGATTAGAGTGTGACACTTTGAGTCTAGAATATTGAACCCTTTCACTATATTTTAATTGAGATTCTGAATGTGGGGTTTTCATCAGCTGTAGCCATAATCATCACAATTATAACAAATAAAGGCTGAAATATCTGGCTTTGCATGGAATGAGTCTGTCTCAGGTTAGTTTCACCTTTTAGGTTCAATTAGTGCCACTCAGGTGTTCTTGTGCCTTTGATGAGCCTCAAGCTTCACTGAGCAGAAGCAGCTGGGTTAGGGTTAAGTTCAGACTTCAGCATCGGCCCTGTTATGACCAGAAATCTATCAGACAAGCAGATTAGGATTTGTTTTGTTCTCAATGGGAAATTATCAAATGAAATTGATGTAAATATGACTACAACAACTAATTATAGGATACTATTGGACTGAAGGCTGTGAACCAGAGACAACAGGACAGAAGTGAAGGTTTGTGAATTTAACAAAACATTTAATAAATAATCAGCTGCTGTAAAATATTCTCCAGTCCATCCAGACAGAATCACCGTCTCTTCTGTCTCCTGATCAGCAGCAGCTGGGATGTTTATGCTCACAAAGTTTTTCTTTTTTTATCAACATTCCCACTTTCAAGTGCAGCTCACTCCTCCTCTTGTTCTGACTTTTTTTCTTGTGCTTATTCTCATCCGTTTGGATGCATCTCCACCTCCATGTTTCCACCTGCCTGTCGGCGCATCTGACCACTGGTTGTTCAGATGCTGCTGCTGTCAATCATTGCAGGAGTGTGCACGGTGTCGGATACCTCGTCTCTTTGTTCTCTCCTCCTGCCTGGGCTAACGGTAGCTGACGGTGATGTGCGCGCGGCGCGCAACAGCGATGCGCCTTTTGCGCATTTGGAGAGAATGAGTACTCATGCGCAAAACGAGGCCCCTCACGGAGCGCGTGTTCTGCATATATCGGGAGGGGCCCACTTAAAGCTCTGGATTTGCTCAAATAAGATGTTTGAGCTCAACAAGGTTATAGTTCTCTTGTGGTGTGAGCAGAGCGCGCTGGGAGTGCAGCTTGTAATGAGCGCGCGCGATTTTTTCAGTTTGGAGGCGCGGAGCAGCTGGAGAAACACATCAATGATGGAACGTACGAGAATCTTTGACGTAACACCGGTGCGCAGAGGTGCGGGTTTCAGTGATCAACAGGAAAGGGAGGAGGAGAGGGGGAACAGTGAGCGAATCACGGAGGGACCAGACTGTTAGTAAAGTTTTGAGCAGAACTGCTGGAAAAGTGTGGGTGTTCAAACACCCACATCCCCCACGGGTGCGACGCCCATGTGCTCAACCAAATCCATTTAATGGAGTGTAATATTGTTTTTGGACGGAAAAAAGTGCAGGGGACCAAAACTGCCTTTTGAAACATCACAAAGACTCTGTCAGAGCGTCTCTGAACAGCCACAAGTCTTTATTCTAACAGCATGGTCTGCTGCTCGTCTCACCTGCACCTGCCGTGCTCACGGACGTTTCTTTTTGTTTTGATGGATCGTGAGCGCACCTCCGTTAAAGCCCCGCCTCCTGTTTTGACAGCCACGGCTTTCTCTACAGTTTATGCGAGATTTAAACTCGAAACGAGAGACTGTTAATAATGCGGAACAGAGTCTCAATTTGCGGGAGGAATGAAAAGCAATGAAAATACAGGAGTCCCGCACAAAGCAGAACAACTGGTCACCCTACCCTCCGGCGTCCGTCGGCGCAGACCGGAGTGCCGGGGAGGGGGGAGGGGGAGTGGGGTTCAAGAGTTGGGGTTGCTGAGCCGTTGCTGGGCCCAATCTTGCCGTTGCTATAGCAACCCCTAGCCACCGCCTGGCGCCGCCCATGATCCAGGGGTTCTCCTTCAC
Organism: Aphyosemion australe; assembly: GCA_006937985.1. Classification (NCBI taxonomy): domain Eukaryota; kingdom Metazoa; phylum Chordata; class Actinopteri; order Cyprinodontiformes; family Nothobranchiidae; genus Aphyosemion; species Aphyosemion australe. Next base: position 768,969 of record SSNS01000005.1, on the reverse strand, counting down.
CAACCACCTGGTCAGTGCTTTAGGGCAGCATTGCAGCACATTTCCCTCTGAATGCTGCTGTGGAGGCACATGATCCCACGCTGAACAAACTGAAGACGGAGCTGCCTGTAGCTGATGAGGATGTGCTGCGGTGCCTAATGGGACACAACCTCCTGGACGCTTTAGTGTTGGTGAACATCCTCACAACGTACGGCAAAACAACATCTGCCCCAAACGGCTTCAGACTTTACAAATGACATGAAAAACATCTGAGATCATCAGCTTGTTCTATTCTACAGCGATCCCACCCAGACGGGTGTGAAGGAGCTGATTTCTCCCGTTGGTCCCGGCCCAGGTTTCATAAATGTGTCAGGAATTTTGTTCTATGGAGGAACCAAATCCAGCCAGAGCTCCAGAGGGGGCAGGTGAAAAAATGTGATTGTTTAAAACTAAAGCAAAGGAGCCACAGAGGCCTAAAGTCACCAGTCAAAAGAAGCAAAAACAAACGTGAACTAGACATAAAACAGAGCAACAGCAGACACGGGCCTGAAGAACAAGTGAAAACCAGGGACTATGTAAGCAGCATTCAAGGTGGAACAAGGCAATCAGGAGGACTAGAGGGCTGTTTCAGAATCCAGGCTAGATGAAACCTTGCCAGAGCAACGAGGCTTAATGAATAATCAACCTTCAGGATGAGAAGGCTGGACTGAAAGCTTTTCCAAACTCCACCAGAACCCAGAAATGGGTTGTTTCCTCCTGGTCTGTAAGAGAAGAGGCGTGGTGTTCTGAGGAGCTGGTATTCAGTCCAGCAGAGCAGAACTTTTATCTTGTGTGGTCGACAACAACTGCT
>SSNS01000005.1:760640-763140 GCA_006937985.1 Aphyosemion australe | reverse complement strand
TAAAGTTAATTTAATTTAACCCTTACTTCTCCCTCTGACCCCCAACAATTTACCGGATCGTTATCTTCTTTATTGAGGAGTCCTTCACTTTTAGATTAAAACGTCTGACTCACAAGACGGCCTCATTTCTTCACCTATGAATCTCTCCTTTAATATTTTTAATCAGTGTTTGATGACCCTGAGCATCCTCTTCATGACACCGTCATGCAACAACAGAGCATCTTCAGTCGGAGGCTTCTGCTGCAGGAGATCCTTCAGCTTCTTTAACTTTGACTAATAACTTTATTAGTGCATAAGAGTATGAGTTACAACAATATTTCATTTCTCTCTGGGATTATCAAAATACGTAGCTTTGAATTTGAATTGAATTGTATCTGGGATGCAGTTTTAACCAAAATACTTTAGTTGGTAGTTTAACTACATCAGATCTAACATCTGAGTGTTTGTTTAAAGATAATAACAGAAAAAAACAAAGAGCTTATCAAAAACAAAGGAAATATTCACAAACAGACTTCCTCGGATCAAAGGAAAGGCAACATTCCAGGGAAATGAAATGATTCATGTTAGAGGAAGTTCAGCTGAAAATGAATTCAGGTGTGGAAATCTGCAGAATCAAACGACAAATCCAAATGTTGATGACAGATTTAATCACAACCTGAGCAGGTGAAGTGGCGCTCTGCAGACGGATGGAGATCAGCAGCAGCAGCGCTTACAAAGATCATCTATAAAGGAAGATGTCTCACTCACGCACCCAAAAACACGGCAGGATCCAGACAGCTGGAAGACAAATAAATTAAACAAAAACAAAACGTGAGAGCAGGTTAGGGTTAGGCAGCCGGACTTCTGTCCCAGGGCTGCTGTGGCTGCCATGTAGCTCATCACCATCAGTGTGTGAGTCCCTGACTCAGAGCAGCACTGCAGGAAAGGTAACGTTGTTATGTCACCATATTTCCAGTTTAGGTGATCCTGATGGCGTGATCATGAATAAACACACATTTATCAGCTAATGTCCTGTTGGCTGTCCCACTAGTGGTTGTTTACTGGTCTGTCTGAATCAGCCGTGGTTTCTACAGCTGTACTGGGATTGTCTACCTAATCACCATTCGGTGTGTGCATCTGTATGTTAAATCTGAGCTGGCGTGGTTGCTGATGCAGTCCTCTCTCTGTTTACTTTTCCATTTGCCTTTCAACACCCTGCCTAACACGATAAATGAATCTTGCCATCTCCCATAAGAAGGTGGCGTCTGTCATCTTTAATAATTGTAAGAAGCTGCCAAAACCCAGTCAACAGGAGGCCTTGGTGGGAGGAGGGGAGCGTCGAGTCTCATTCCTGATACGACAGCCAATTAGAAGGGGTATTATCTTCTCATTTGAAGAGGCTTTTAGCCCCGCTGACCAATCTCTAGCAAGAGATTTGGGAAGACAGCAGGACCGAGATGTGTGAAACTGCCAGGGAGCAGGAGAAAAACTATTGTTTTGTCTTCATCTGATAGCTGCTGACGACTGGATGATGGTTTTCCAGGATGGTACGTTTCATTACAGTTTAAACATTGACTGTATTTGTCGTCATCAGTATGTTCAGAGCTTTTGAAACAATATGAGAAAAATGCTCCAGAAGCACATCTCTTAGCCCACCTTTAATCTGCCATTCTTTGATATGAGACTGTGCTCTAACCCGTCTGATAACAGAACAAGTCAAAAGCACTTCAGACATTTAAGACTAGCCACACGGCCGCTGCTGTAATTATGTATTTTTATTTTTTAAGATTGGCTCTGCCCTACTGGACCTCTAGATTACAGTTCCTTCATTTGTCTCCATCCTCCTGTTTTCCTCTGAGCTTCGTCTCATTGTGAGCTGATTTTCAAAGGTAGAAGAGGTCATTCTGCACTTTGCAGCAAAAATTAGTCCAGCTTACCAAACGCTGGTGTCACCGCAGCAATCACATTCACCACAGGAGCAAAAACAGAGTAAAAAACAAAGAATAAAGAGGAAACAACAAGAAAACATTACGCAGAAAAACTTCAAAAGTCTAAATATTTTATTCATACAAATATTAAGAAATAAGAAATACAATCTAAAAAAACGGTGTGCGTATTTACAGGGGGTGGAATGTGTGCAGCTAGAATTACAATAGAACTGTTTACTGGTTTAGTTGGGAGCTGTGGTGGTTGAAAACCCTAACAGCTGCTGGGAGGAAGGGCGCTGCTCCTGGGATGCAGTAGTCAGTCACCAACGGAGCTCTCCAGCTCCACCACAGCTTCATGCCTGGGGGGGGGGGGGGGGGGGGGGGGGGGGGGGGGTACCTGTAGTTATGCTGCTATAGGCTTAGACAGCTGGAGGACATACTGACCACTTTCCACACTCTGCTGAAGTGGAATGAAAAGTTTGGGCACCCCTGATCATTTTCATGATTTTAATAATAATAATAGTAATGGGTTCAGTTTACAAAGCTCTTCCATTATTCTCTCTCTCTCTCTCTCTCTCTCTCTCTCTCTCTCT
>SSNS01000005.1:729632-757132 GCA_006937985.1 Aphyosemion australe | reverse complement strand
TACGAGCCACCCAGTGGAAGCTCGCGGTACTACATGCTCACTCACCCCTCCCTCCAAGCCTCGGCTCATACGAGCCACCCAGTGGAAGCTCGCGGTACTACATGCTCACTCACCCCTCCCTCCAAGCCTCGGCTCATACGAGCCACCCAGTGGAAGCTCGCGGTACTACATGCTCACTCACCCCTCCCTCCAAGCCTCGGCTCATACGAGCCACCCAGTGGAGGCTCGCGGTACTACATGCTCACTCACCCCTCCCTCCTGGCTCTCAGCTGCAGAAACTCAGGCTCCTTCACCTGAGCTGAACTCTGGTAGTGTGACTGACGCCACGTAACGATATTCAGTCTACACTTTGTTTTGCAAAGATAATAAGCAGATTAAAGAAAAAATACAATAACCACTATTTAAAAAAATGAATTTCAGTGTATAAAATGGATAGTTTTCTTTTTCATTCACTCATCTTAGCGGTAGGATTTACACAGAAAGAGGAGCAAATTAGGTCTGAGTGAAAATGTAGATTTTTTGCATTCTGGGCAGGTGACTCAGTGACTCAATTCAATTCAATTCAATTCAATTTTATTTATAAAGCGCCTTCCACCACCTTATCGGAAGCCCAAGGTGCTGAACACCATCACAAAAAACATAAATACAAAATCACAATTATAAAAACATAAAACAAGAGATAAAAACAATTATAAAAAACAATAGAATAATAAAAGATGGCGCTTGTCGATTAAACAAAAATAAGAACAAATTAAAAAAAACATTAAAAACCACAACCACATCAAGCCAGTACCATGAACCCTACTGCTGAAAGGCTACCAAATAAAAATGAGTCTTCAAGCGAGACTTAAAGACTTGAACAGATGGCGCCTGCCTAATGCTCAATGGCAACTCGTTCCACAGAGTTGGGGCCAAAACAGAGAATGCACGATCACCCCTTGATCGGTATTTCGGTATTTTTGACTCAAATGACTCAAAAAACCCGATTCATTTTGGTGAGTGACTCATTCAAAAAGAATCGAGGTTACCATCACTAAAACAAACCTTCATGCTCTCAGAGGAAGGAAGTGAACCCTTTATTGTCCAGGCTAGTGTGTAAACATCAGTGATGGAATTTGGTGAAACAGATTTTTTATTTGTTGTTTTATAAAAACAGGTCAGGGAGGAGGGAAGCTCGGTCATCCGGGAGGGGCTCAGAGTAGACCCGCTGCTCCTCCACATCGAGAGGAGCCAGTTGAGGTGGCTCGGGCATCTGGTTAGGATGCCTCCTGGACGCCTCCCTGGTGAGGTTTTCCAGGCTTGTCCAACTGGGAGGAGACCCAAACGAAGACCCAGGACATGCCTTGGGATTCCCCCAGAGGAGCTGGCCGAAGTGGCTGAAATATCCGGCTTTGCCTGGAATGAGTCTGTCTCAGACTAGTTTCACCTTTAAGTTGAATTACTGACATAAATGAACTTTTGCTCCAGATTCTCATTGTTCAGTTTCACCTCTAATACAAACACTTGATCTTTTCCACACATTTTGTTGTCCTCTGTGGTTGCTCTCCTGTAACAACTGGCTCTTTCTTCACACACCACTTATGTCACAACGCACACCGAGATTCGTTATTAGTGAAAAAAGGCTCACTCTCAGTCACCTTTGGGGTTTTCTCTCTTCTAAAACCTTTTCTGTCCTCACACCGGTCAAATCAAAACCCTTCCAGCACAGCTTCTCTTATCACACACACACACACACACACACACACACACACACACACACACACACACACACACACACACACACACACACACACACACACACACACACACACACACACACACACACACACACACACACAATTCTGCCTCCTTGCCTGTTCCCAGTTACAATTGTCCTATGCCTGTTTGTTTGTACTTCCTGTGCTTCACCAGTCTTACCGTGTGTCCAGGACAACCTCCCCTCTCTCTCTCCCTCTCTCTCTCTCTGTGTGTGTGTGAGGGTGCGTGTGTGTGTGTGTGTGTGTGCGTGTGCGCACACACATGCATTTTGGGCTCAGATAGAACCAAGATGGGTTTTTTGGACTTCCCCACTATCTCTGCAAAACAGGCCCAGGCAAAGCTTCAAGTAATAAAATCAAATCTCCCAGCATCACCTTGTAGTCCATAATGGAGAAAAAGAAAGCTGCACAAGCCACATTATGATTTGATTTGACAGTTAGTTCTAATTAACAATAGCAGTGTGAGAATCAGATTAATACGTGAGGCCCACTGAATGGAGGACTAATTGTGCCTGGGCTCTCCTCTGCTGATATACTGATGTTACATAATCGTAGGAGCTAAATTAGAAAAGAAAGTTCCTGCTTTAGAAAGTTATAAGCAAGAAGAGTGTTTGGGTCTCTTCATCACTGCACTTACACCCATCTATTCCTCTCCATCTTAGAACTCTGTACAAATCAGCCTAAATCAGAAAGTGCAAAGGGGTTAGGAACGGAATCAGTTCAATTTTCTTTCATCTAGGTGCTGCAGCTGCCACCATATCCTCACCTCCGCTATCATTAGGCCAACTAAACCAGTCTGGAGAATTCTTTTGAAGTAAGTGTAGTTTTTAATGCTCAGGAAACGTTCTTTTATGTTATTATTGTGCAAGTAGAGAAACACCAACATGCAAGGCATCCGGTGGCCTAGTGGTAGAGTGTCTGCCCCGGGACTGGGAGATCTGGGTTCGAATCCCGGTCGGGTCATACCAAAGACCTTGACAAAATGGGACCCAATACCTCCTCGCTTGACACTCAGCACTAAGGGGTTGGATTGGGGGGTTAAACCACCAAATAGTTCCCGAGCGCAGCCACAGCTGCAGCTCACCCCACCACGGGGATGGGTCAAATGTGGAGATGTAATTTCACCAGTGTGTGATGATGACTTGGGTCTTTACCTTTATATCTGAGTTTGTGGTGCAGCAGCAGCTCAGGAGCTAGAGGGTTGTGGGTTCGACCCCGACTCAAGGCAGAGAATGCTGCTGTTGTGTCCTTGGGCAAGACACTTAATCCAGCTTACCTGCTGGTGGTGGTCGGAGGGACTGATGGTGCCTGTGCTCGGCAGTGTCCCAGAGCAGCTGTGGCTACACTGTAGCTCATCACCACCAGCGTGTGAATGCATGAATGATTCACTGTAGCGTAAAGAGCTTTGGAGTCTTCTGACTCTGAAAGGAGCTGTACAAGAGCGGCTCATTTATCAAAGGGCATGCAGATGTTTTTCATAGTTTCAGGCTTAGCAGCACATTGGGTCAAAGTGTGGTTTAGACTTGGTTAGCAGCTGTAGTCGTTTCAGTTAGCTTGAATCTGGACCTGATATGATTTGGATTTGTTTTTGTCTCTAGTAACGTTCATGTGTTCATCAGCCTTTCAGCGGTTGTTTCTGGTGCTGCACCTTCTGCACTGTACCTGCTCACCCGTTAACTTTAATCTGATTCTTACATCTGAATTTAACTCATGTTTTTAAATTTGATTTTAAAATCTGCTGTTTTATGTTGTCACATTGATTTTAATGTTTTATGTTCTTGCTCCTGCAGAGCACACTGAATTGCTTGTGTGTGAAATGTGCTATAGAAATAAAGCTGCCTTGTCTTTTTGACTTGGCCTTTTGTGTGTGAACATCTAGTTTGGATGGGTGTCACCAAACACATCTGTGATGTCATCTGTAAGAACCAGACGTTCTGGCTAACTGGGGGTCGTCTCTTTTGAGGTCAAAAGACAAATCCTTTAAGTCTGGAGATCTGGTGGTTCTAAGAGGTCTAAAAAGAAAGAGTCACCTCAGAACAGAAAACACACATATGACCCAGATGTGAAACCAAATTCTGGTGCCGAACCAGTCCGTACTGGCCCAGACTAAGCAGCCTAAAGCCTGGGACACACAGGAGACAGACGCGCTGCGCCACGGAAGCGCCACAGTTAAATGGTCACACAGGAAGCACAGCGCCGCTGAACCGTATGCCTGCAGCACACTGGAAGCATCAGCGGTGCGGAACGACAGCGGAATGATTTACTCGCGACAATCGCGGCACTCCAGTGCACACCGGGAGAGTCAGCAGCGAAGCGAATTCACCGCCGCGCTCCTCGCTCGACTCGCGAGATCACAAGATCCCTCGAGACTTCAAAGGTCACGGTTTGTTTATGCCGTTCGCCATTAAACCAAAAAGAAGGAAATGACGTTTGATATCGCTGTTTGATGTCGTATATAATGTTTTTTACTCACCACTGCCAGGATTAAAGCCATGAAAAACACACCGCTGCACCTTTCCAACGATGCAGGAAGTAAATAAGAAGTGAGGTCACACGTATAGGAGGATCTTTGTTGACATATTTTTCATCGTTGTGCGCATGCGCGAGTGGCTGTGTGGCAGAAGAAAGCCTGCTATCAATACGCGACGTACACTTTCACGCGAGTTTACGGGCGAAATCCCCAAAATATAAAATATAAACACTTTAACGTCTAAAGACAAGAGGAGGGTTAGAGAGAAGCTTAAAATCTGTAATGAAGACAAAAATAAAGTTATTTAAAGCCTGTTTGAGCTCTGGGATGACAGAAAACGTTGGTCCGATTCGCCGGTGTTTTCTCCACAACGCTGCTGGGGAGACGTTTATTCCTATTCAACAGAAAGCCCTGGACCCTTCACTCATGAACAGTTAAAGGCTTACAAACATCTGGAGGTCTACGATTATTGTGTTTCAAGGAAAGTTTGGCTGAACTATTCTGCAAAACAGGAAGCCGTGACTTCGGTAAAGCCGTGGTCGTGCTGAAGTCGGCACCGGCCGGCGAGCGGAGTCAGCGTGATTCACATCACCTGTGGGTGGATAAATCCTCACGGCCACTGCAAAGCTGGGTAAGTCTTCATTAATCAGTGTTTTTTACTTATTCATTTATTTATTATTATAACGATCGCGGGCTGAGACGCCTGAATCAGAAACTAAATGACTCCGTGGATATAAAACTACACAAAGATGAAAGTTTTAAAAAGCATCTTCTCTTATTAACAAATACTTAGTCACAAGCTCTTACCATGAACAAATGAGCCACACAAACGCCGTTGCTGCAGGAATCCAGGCTTTCTTCAGACAGTCGGGTCACCCGCAATCATCTATTTCGTATCTCGCGCTGCTTTACGGAGGAAATTCTAATAAAACTTTTTATCAAGCTTCCCACGGGCCAAACGATCAACCACACAGCAAGAATGATCCATCTGTGTCGCTAAATCCTCCTCCAAGCATGCCAAACAATTGAATTATAGGCTAAATATGCAGTTTGTTGCCACCCAGGTCCCATGATGCAATGCGAAAAACATAAACATTGATGTCACAAAAGATCCTCCTATTGACGTAATCTACATAGATATGAAATCGCATCGCTGTTACAGACTTTTATTTTGAAAATTACCGGGCATTTTACACTGAAACCGAGTGTCATTTCCTGTCTAGCCCCATGTTAACTGCGGAAATTGACGCATCCCAGAAGCGACACGTGGCAAAAATAAAACTCGATCCTATCTTTAGCGGCGCGGCGCGGCGCGGCGCGGTGCGGCGCGGCGCGGTGCTTCTTGGACGCGTCTGGAAATTGCCGCGTCGCGGCTGGTTTGTGACACCCCCGTAGACTATAATGGATTCTATTTGAAGCGGCGACGTTCTGCTGCCATTCTGCGCCGCTGATGCTTTCAGTGTGAAGTAGCCTATAGACTGTTTAGCGCTGAATGCTTCTTGGAAAGTCACGTGATAGTCACAACATCTTGAGAACAGGACCAGCCGCTCCACGGCGCGCTGCGGCGCTTGAAATAGAACTGGCGCCTATCTTCAGTGCCTCTGCGCAGACCGGCGCTTCTGGGACGCGACGCTGCGCTCCCCGTGTAGCCACTCTCATGGCTTCTAATGGCTTCTTTTTAAAATGACGGCGCGGGCGTGACGCGGCGCGTCTGTCTCCTGTGTGTCCCAGGCTTAAGAGTATCAAGGAGAGCACAGGAATCAGCCATGAGGAAGGCAAAGGTAACCTATGCCCAGAAGACCACAGAAGGGTATTATAATCATCACAACATGATAAAAGGGAAATTACTACTGTCCTAACTACTGTTAGGGTTACTCACTTCCTGATGCTTGGAAGAACTTCTATATGCACATTTGAAATGTTTCTAATTCCTCTCACAGCATGGAATGCTCTTATCCATCCGGGGAGCTGACCTTTAGTGTGTCGACAGCTGATATCAGGAGGATATCCCCACAGGAAGCAGCTGGCCCACACAACATCTCAGGACTGGTTCTAAGAGAGTCTGACCAAGAGCTCACTCAGCTGCTGATGGACATTTTCATTATCTCTTTTCCAAGCCTGTTTGTTGTCTAAGACTATTGTCCCACTTCCAAAACTTTCCACTGCAAAAGAAATGAATGCATGTTGAGTTGCTGTTCCCTTAAATTCTCAATTCTCCTTTATTTGTCATAAAATACAATGAAAATGAAGTGTCATTCATAATTAAGTGTGCCTGGTTGCACCCTCCAACAGCCTGGTTCATACCAGTTCTGACCTGGTGCTGAGGAGCTGAACTCAGCTGCACTGGAGTTCTAACAGGCAACTTTTCCACCCTGTGTTTGAAGCCTTAGGCCAATGACCAGAGTTCAGTCAACTTAAAACTGCAATTTATAGATTAAGAAATCACCCCGCCCACTGTGAAAGCTGCAGTGGGCAAGGTGCATTGTGGGTAGTTATCTTAGTTATTTAGTTCTATTTTGGGGAGTTTATGCATGTTTACTGTGGGGAGGAAGTCGTGTTGTTCTTAGCTATTGCTTTGTTCAGTGTTTGTTGTTGTCATGGTGGCACCATAAGTGAGGAGGGCGGTTGTAGGAATGGGGCCGCTGTGCCGTTCCACTGTTAATAATAAAGTGGTGGTTGGTTCACGCTAAAGGCTCTGGTCTCGGCTCTTTGTGTTCAACACTCACTGGCTGCCTGCAGCCGCGCGGTGTATGAAGCACAAGCTAGCTGGTGTCTTTCAGTGTCGGTTAAAATCTACAATTTGGTTCAATTGGAAATAGAACAATGCTTAATAGAGTTATATAAATGGATATTTAATAATTGTTTCAACTAAGTATCTTTAGTTACTGTAACTTAGTTACGAGTACATTCAGCTTATTCCTTCTATGACATTCTATTAGGGACTCAAGTACATTGAACTTATTTTCCTGCATGCTTCATTACTCAAAAAATGTAAGGCAACAGGTTACCTGGAAATTTTCAAGTCAACTCTACTTATCCAAGTTCTCAGTGTATGTTTTTAACAGGTTTGCCACACAGGACCAAATGCTGTTGTGTGTATTTGTGTTGCTATGGAAATCTGATTTAACCAACAGAATCGTGTACAGGAAGTTGTTGTTTTGAAGTTTTGCTATCATTCAGGTAAACCAGTAGGGGGTCTGTACTGGGAGTGAAGCCTAATCCCATCATTTAATGTGTTATTCCTAAAAAAGCATCATCTTAAATTACCCATCATGCTCAGAGCTTCAGCTCCATTATTCTATCACTACGTTTGGGTCCTGCTACCCTACACACGCCTAAATAAGCTGAACTGTATATTTCTCATTTAAAGAATCTCTACATTGTCTTAAATTAGCAATTAAAACAACAAACACTAAAACATAGATATTCGGCTGAAACTGCCAGTAAGCTTCACACTATTGCTTATTAAAAAAAACACTGTCATAAATTTAACCACTTATTCATTTCAGAAAGATAATTAATTTGTTTCACACATTTTCTTTAATCCAACAGTTTCAGGAAAAGAACAGAAACTATTCCTCTTTTGTTTGTTAAAGACACAGTTTCATTAGTTTAGCAGTGCTGTAATGAGACTGAGCCGCTCACTCTGTCCATCACAATAAGGAAAAGAAAGAGGAGGCAAGAGGAGAGTAAGCAGTCTGTCAAGATGCCATTAATGGACCATTAGCTTAAATAATTCCCATTTAATACATGATCAGTCAAGCTCAGAGTATCCCATGCTGTGTGTTGGTGAAGCAAAGCAGACAGTTATTTCAGACTGAGCTGAGCAGATGACTATTTTCTCTGCATAACAGGGTTCATAGTATTAAAACTTAGTGCATCAGAATCATTAAACCAGCGTCCCGGTACGACGAAAACATACAGCGCATAAAAACACGTATACAGGATCAGGCTGACTTTGGCCGTGCAGCCACTTCACAGCGTGCCCATATGCAGATCAAAGAAAGGGGGTGGGGGGAGAAAGCAGGCACCACAACCCCACCCCCAACAGGGGGCGGAGCTGAGGTACGGGAAAAAAACACCTCAAACATAAAAGCACATATTCAGACAGCCACAACACCATAGAGTGTGTAAGAGGGTGGGGTGGGGGGTGTCCCATCCAACAAGAGTGAGGTCACAGCTAAACAGCTCAGCCTCCAACCCTGCTGCCCAGGAGAACCAGGGCAGGGGGGGGAGCGTTTGTGGTGGTCTATCACAGAATCGGTTCATGGCTGTAAACTGAAATATGTGGAAAGGTTTAAAGGACACAAACTGTGTTTTAATGTACTGTGTAAGTGTAGATTGTGTTTCTATCCATGGATAATGACCAAAATAAAATAAAAAGAAACATTTCCCAGCATTTTGTCAGCTGATGCTAAAAGGCCAGTGTTGAATCCTGATTGAAAGACGTCAGCATCTATCCCTATTTACTGACCTCCACTTATGTTTTTGGTGCATTTTGTTTCTAAAATGCTAAATATAGAGTTGGACTCTTTCACAGATATGCACTCTCCATTAAAACACTAACATGCTTTCATTATTTAACGCTCTGATTTGTACCGCTGTCTGAGAGGTGTGCTGGGAGTGTGGGGTGGAATAATGCAGCATTCAAAGTGACAGTAACGTTTCTGCACTGCTTTCAGACATACTGTTGCTTATTAAAAATAAATCTCGTGTGTCTCCAGAGGTGGCTGTACAGAACAGCTCATTAGGCCACTTATTGGGGACCATGGAACATTACACAGACACACACCAAGGTGTTGCTCATTTAATTTAACAGGCTCTTAGAGAGACCTGCTCCCTTTACACAAAGCTAGGTCCAAACAAGAGTACGCGGCACTAAGCTGGGACCTGGTGTACAACAGGAAGAACAAAGTACAGTTTGTACTAAAAATTCAGCTGTCGTTTCTGTTTTCAAGAGATATTTTCTAAACACACACACGCACGCACGCGCACACACACACACACACACACGCACACGCACACACACACACACACACACACACACGCACACACACACACACACACACACACACACACACACACACACACACACACACACACACACACACACACACACACACACACACACACGCACAGACGCACGTATCAGCCTACAGAGGCCTACACATATGGTTCTTCACCAGCTTTGTTTTGCAGCTTGTACATGAGGGCAGTAACAGCTGAATCATGCCTGACAGCGGATTTGTTTTACTCATTATTTTGTGCAACTAATCAGGTGCAATAAAATAGAATGATTGCTATTAAGTAAAAATAAATCATGAAATGATCATAAATCAAACTACAAAAATATCATAAAACAACAGAAAGATTTTAAAAAGTCACTGTACAGATGAAAACGCAAAAGATTTAAGTAAAATCAGTTTTAAACAAAAGGGTTTTCAGCTGCTTTCTAAAGGTGTCCAGACTGTCAGTAACACGTAAGGATAAAGGAAGTTCATTCCAGAGTCGGGGTGCAACAGCCTGGAAAGAGCGATCACCTGGACTTTTCTATCTGGTCTTTGGAACTTCTAGGAGGTTCTGGTTGGTGGACCTGAGGGCTCGGGTTGGAGCATAAGGCTTTAACAGTTCAGTAACATAAGGAGGAGCTTGGCCATGTAGAGCCCTGAAGGTTCTAGTCAGGATTCTAAAGTTAATGGGTAACCAGTGCAGAGACATCAGAATAGGAGTGATGTGAGCTCTTCTGTTTGCTCCAGTTAGGAGCCTCGCTGCAGAGTTCTGGACCAACTGAAGGCGGTCAAGGGCTTTTTTGTTAAAACATGTGAAAAGTGTGTTACAGTCATCTAGACGGGAGGAGATAAAGGCATGGAGAACCATTTCAAGTTCATGTTTTGACACCAACCTTCGCAGTTTGGAGATATTTCTCAAGTGATAAAAACAGTTTCTGACCAGCGTTTTTGAGTTGCCTTCAAGAGACGTTTATTGGTCAAAAACACCCAAATTCCTCAAGTTTGACCTGACGGCAGAAGCTAAATGACCAAGTTGTTGACTAATCAGAGGAGCCATGCTCTCAGGGGCAAGGATCAGACATTCAGTCTTTTCAGAGTTTCACTGAAGGAAGTTATCTTCTAGCCAGCTAGTGATCGCTGAAACGCACTCTAGTAGTTCAGCCAGTTTATAGAACTCTTACCTTAAAGGAGCAGTACAGCTGAATGTCATCTGCATATAGGTGATAAGATACATTTTGAAAAGCATCAATTATCTGTCCAAGAGGGTGTATATATAATAAAAACAGGAGCGGACCTAAAACAGAGCCATGGGGTGCCCCACAGAACAGGTTTGTGGAATCTGACATGATTTGGTTTATACAGACACTGAAACTTCTGTTAGAAAGGTACGATCTGAACCAGTCTAGAACAGTTCCAGAGATTCCCACCGAGTCACCAAGTCTGTTAACTAAGGTGCTGTGATCAACAGAGTCAAAAGCTGCAGAAAGATCCAACAAGAGTGTAAATTCCCCGTTGTCTGCAGCCATCATGATGTCACTGGAACTTTAATCAAAGCTGTTTCTGTTGAATGAGTTTTACCAAAACCAGAATTTATCAAAGCTGTTGTGAAGTTCCAGAAAAGTAATCAGTTGATCGGCCACAACTTTTTCTAAACATGTAGAGATAAAGGTCAAGTTATAGTTATGGTTTACTGAACAAGGACAGCACAGAAGACAATGCAACTGTGAGGTTTTCTAGCCAGAGGCTAATGTCCAAACCTGGTCCTTGGTTGGACTTTTAGAGACAATAAAAAAAATAAAAAATAATAAAACAGCATTTATCATTACACACACACACACACACACACACACACACACACACACACACACACACACACACACACACACACACACACACACACACACACACACACACACACACACACACACACACACACATGATCTCATCTATGGGGTACTGTGTCCTCACACCTGGAGGTCCTGCCACGGCTCCAATATGGGAAAATAACATCATCCACAGAGAAGCTGAGAAGAAGTGCTGGCAATCACTGAGGACTTTGCCAATTAATTGCACAATGTGGTGTGTTCCTTTCTGGCTCTTCATAATGGCTGCCACCTGGCTGCTGTACAGTCAATTAAAACATAATATAAATGGACTTAAGCAGCCAGCATTCAGTGATTGGGTTTTCTCAAGACAATTAAATTTGAGCTAAAGCAAAGAATGGCTCTCTATGATAACTTTTTCTTCATTTCCTGCTGTCACATTAATTATGTTACATTCAGTGGCATACCACTTGTTAAGGCATGCAGCTTACGGATGTTCATAATCATTTAGTTGTCTTGATTGCTCTGTCTATATGCACCAGGGAGGCTATTCTGCCTGTAGAGCAAACGTAAACTGTCTCAGACTGTGTAGCAGCACAACTGATGGGTGTAATAACTCCATGCTCTTATGCACATTTCCACACAAGCCCCTCTGCTGGAGTTTTGTCTGTATTATCGGTTTGGCAGTGATTGAGTGTGGCAGTAAAAAGGCAGTGAGGAAGACACAAGGATGGGAAATGATTGCTGGGTGGCTTTGCAGAGAGCTGAGGTAATTTCCCTCGCCACCAGCTCAACTATGTCGTTTGTCAGCCACCACTTGCACTGCTGACAGCTATTGTGCCAACCGCAGTCAATCGCTCTGCTTATGAATTTGAGCAGCAGGAAGTTGCAGGACGCTACTGACACCTGGAAACTGCAGCCAGTTGCATGAAAATCACCAGCAGCAGGCATGAGCGTAATTATTATTTTTTTAAATCAAAAATGACATCCTTGGCAGCAGGACATCATGGAGGAAACGTCACACGGCAGAAATGGCTCCGTTTGCCAGTATCCCTGCTCTGACTCACACTTGGAGCTGTGTGAGTTTTTAATGTAGTTTGAGAAAAGAAGACTGTATTTTGTATCATTAACTAAATATGAAACTGAGATTGTTCATCTTTACCTTTAATTCAGGACTGTGAAGCTCTTTCCAGACCTTGAAAACACGTTATTGAAATTCAAGCATTTTCAAGGATTTCAAGCACCTGAACGAACCCTGTAGACGTTAGTTCAGTGGAGCGCCCTGGCCCTCAAGAGTCATTTAATTCAGACTCACTTCCCTGAAGGAAATAACCTGACATCAATGTTTCCAAAATCTAACTGGAGAAGCTCTGAGAGACTAAACAACTGCTTTACCCTGAACAGAACTATTGGACCTACAATAATAAAAACATCTTGGCGATGGGAGCGTGGATGCATGGGGCCGGCTGCGTAGCCGGAAGCCATCTCTGCAGTGACAGAGGCAGCAGTAAGAAACGACACCTGCACTTTGTGCTGAATATTAAATGTTAGTTATGGTCGCCGTTCTGCTGGTGAGGCTTTAATGAAGCGAGCCGCCTGCTCGTCCTGAACTAATTCAACGCTCCATATAGAGACTCTTTAGTGAGACTCCATCTGGTTTATAATAGCAGCCTAACTGTACTAATGACTTGCTCATACTTTATTAAACTTTCTTTATTTTTTCTTTTTGAAAAGTTGAGACCACTATTAGACAAAACAGGAAACTTTATTCTCAGAAAGATTGGTGATACATTATTGATCACCTCTAGTGTAGTTACTAATTCAGTGGTTTTGTTCTCATGGTTCTTTTTACCCCCGAGTCTGATAAGATAACGTTTCATCTCAGCAACATTAAAACACGTGTAATGGAAAAGTTTTCCCACATCTGCGAACCAGAGTATTGACACAGTTACTAAGTGTGATTAGCTGCCTGGTAATCATTACTGAATGGGATCTATCCAGTTAGCCCTACTGTTTCATTGGGGTGGTTCCCCAAACTTTAGCTTTGGTGTGAAAACCTCAACAGATTCTGTCAGAGACCTTCAACTGGAGGACGTGTGTGGGTTTGAAGGAAGCTGATGACCACCTGTTGACTATCAGGTGTGGTTGGTGAAACAAACGCAAGCAGGGGTGTGTCCTTATGATTAGCTAGAACCCGATGAACCCATGAGTCCTCATGAGCCTCGGGGCTGGTGACAGTCCAGAAACAGAAGAAGTGAGTGTGGTGATTGGGGTCATGATGGGGTCACCTCTGATTGGTTAACAGCAAGGCGACTCTGATGCTGCCTTCGTTTAATCTTCTATCTTGAGTAACAAAATCCAACGTTGATGTTTTATCTTCACAAATAACCCAAGCCAGAATGCGATCCGCCATGTTGTAGAGTTCCTAACTAATTAACCTGACTAACTCAAACAGCACAAGGCTAGTAGATAAATACAACCAACTAGGGAGGATCCATTTTGGCTTTTTTACCAATATCAGATATATGCAGGGTCCCTATCTAATAAAAAAAGAAACAAAATCATTTAGATTGCTAACATTACTTTTCTCCTAGGTGTGGTTCACAGATAAAACCATGTTTTAATGATCATCTCTGATTCTAACGGGTCACTCTGAGTGTTTCCTGCAGGCTGAACATGAAAATAGTCTCCTCCACCTATCTCCTGCATTAGCTTCTGATAGAAAATAGACTCAACACACCTGATTTTAATCAGCAGGTGATTAGCAGGCTTCTGCAGAGCCTGATGAGCTGCTGAACAGGTGAATCAACTGTGTTGGAGCAGGGAAACCTCTAAAACATGCCGGATAGCGGCTCTCCAGGACCAGGGTTCCCTACTCCCTGGTCTAGGGAATGTGTGGATGTGTTAATGTTAGTTGATCAAATGTAAGCGGTGTACACATGCTAAGCTAGGCTAATTGCTAAACAGAACGGTAAGATGTGTGTATTAGTTAGTAATGTATTTGTTTTTCTATATACTGTAGTTAATGTGATAAAATATTTATTAAGATCTGCTGTTAAGAAAGCCTTGGGTGAAGATTCCAGTTTTGTTTTAGTGGTTAGCTAGCTGGCTAGCTACACATAGCTACAACTAGGACAGCAGATCCTCACTACACAGGGAACATTCCTACTTCTTCACAAGTTGTCCTAAATAAAAGTAAAATATCTCAAAAACCAAACCTCAGATCTGTCATATTTGAGAGAGAGGAGATGAAGCTGAAGAGTTTGATGAAAAATATGTGTATGTTATGTAAACGCTGGGTCATTAAAGGAGTAAAAACCTAAACCAATATTTACCAATATTTCATTTTAATATCGACCCATAATAATGTTAGACTGATAATACCGGACATCCCTACAAAAACCATTACAACAAAACTAACACAACAACCCAAATCTTTATAGACTCGGTGCTAAATGCATTGTTTCTCTGAGACGTTTGTTTTGCAGGTCAAGAATACCATTAGAGGTTCTGCAGTGATATCGGTTAGTTAACAGGTCATGAGAAACAAACAAGAAAGCAACAGCACAAAAACGGAACAAACAAGTGGGATTAAATGCAGTCAGAATATAAATGCATAGGTAATCAACTGCTTCAGCATCTGCTCTAATAAGTGTCAGTGTGACCTTTAAATCCTGACAGTTGATTCACATTTACCTCAGAAACATGGTTTACACACAGTCATCATGAAATCCTGAATCAAACTTAACTTTAAACGGATAAAGAACGACATCATGAGGAGGAGGAGACTCTTCTCGGTGAGCTGTTGTTGTGTGAGGTTAATGATGTTGAAATTGAGGTGATAAATTGGGAGGATGGTGCATTCTGTGGTTTGGAAAAACTAGCCTCATCCACCTGTTCCTCCGCTCCCACCACCTGTCTGTAGAGAATAACACTGACCTGGCTGGCTTCCCTCTGCAGCGGTTTCAGGTTAAATGGATTCTTTCCTGCCACTTTCTTATCATAACTGTCTGCCATTCTGTCAGAGCAGACCACAAATGCAATTCCCTAAACCTGGAGCAGACCGACCAAGGCATCTGTTATACTTAAAGTGCTGACCTAAATTTAGGCTGGCTTTCTGCTGCTGCGGTTGTCCAAAAACGGGGTGCCTTCTGCTTCTGAGGCTTGTTTGATGTTCTTGTGCATGAATCGAAAAGGTCAAAACCAACAAATAGAATTTAATTACATAGTTAATTTAGCACTTAGTTATTTATTTATAAAGCACCTTCCCTGCCACCAATCAAGGTAGCCCAAGGTGCTGGACACAGTACAATAAGCCTTCATTTAAAGGAGAGCTTTATATAAATAATAGTCCTATGGTCTATACAAAACATGTTCATGAACCTCTTTGCATACAGTCACTCTCGACAAAGCCCTCTCAGCAGTTTTATTCTGGACAGTTTCAGTACCTTTCAGAATGAGTTATTTCAGGGTTCTGTCACTTTAAGAAAACAAGCTGGAATTGGCCACGCCCACCCCTCCCTGATTGGCTACTATAAACTGAAAAGCTCAGATATCAGAGTAGAGCCATGGTTCTTCCAGCCTGGGGACGTGAGAGGCAAATTTCCCCGTTTGTGATGTCACAAATGGGGACTTTTTGAATGGCTCATTTTAGGCGTGTAGTTCCTAAACCAAACATTGACAGAAAACTAATGGGTGGGTTTTTTCTCTAACCCGAACCCTCTGGAGTGTTTATAGAGGCAGTAGAGACCTACATGACAGCACACAAAGGATGCAGAAGGTGAGTTAACATAAGATGTCATCTTTAAAATATCCCTTAACCTGCAGCTACTGACAACAAACAAATCCCATTTTAGCATCATCCATCCATCCATCCATCCATCCATCCATCATCCATCCATCCATCCATCCATCCATCCATCCATCATCCATCCATCCATCCATCCATCCATCCATCCATCCATCATCCATCCATCCATCCATCCATCCATCCATCCATCCATCCATCCATCAACCCACCCACCCTCCAACCATCCATCCATCCATCCATCCATCCATCCATCCATCCATCCATCCATCCATCCATCCATCCATCCATCCATCCATCCATCCATCCATCCATCCATCCATCCATCCATCCATCCATCCATCCATCCATCCATCCCTCCCTCCATCCGTCCATAAGGAGACGAGCGGCAGATGTCAATAAAAGGAGAAGGAATTTAGTCAGTCACAGTGGTTGGCTGTTTTTTTATGTAACGCCCATCTGAACCCTGGCTGAACCTAACCCTAACCCTAACCCTAACCCTAACCCACACAAACAAAAAAAGATAAACACGATAAATAACACTAAATGAAATGTCTCTTCTAAGGGTACTAGGTAACTGAAAAGAACCCCGAAGCGAGAAAACTTGGAGACTCAGAAAATCTAACTAAGAGTGGAGAGTCTGTTAAAATAACAGGAGTGCTCCGACTATCTGGGATGAACTAAAGATCTGCTGCTAAAGGGAAAACATGACCAGTTAGAGCTTCGAGGAGATAACACATAACGACTGTTAAATTTACCGAAGATCATGTCTGAACTGTTAATTAAACCAACAACAAAACTAAAAGCTGTTTCACACACGATTCCACTCTGAACACTTTAACTAGACCTAACCTATAATAATGACCCCACACGTGATTTCTAAAGCCTGAGTTCCTATGAGCTGTGTGTTCTGGGACAACAGCACAGATCTGTGTCTTCACTCTCCACTGGTAATCTTCTGCCTTTTAAAAGGTGCTGCTCATTATCAAAGGTAACTCAGAGCAGATGTGCAGGCTCATCCAGTGTGACACTGTCCATGGTGCTGACTTCCTATAGCTGCGCTGGGCTCACCCAGCATGGAGCTAGCCACGGTCCTGGTTCACAGTCCTGAGCGGCATGCAGGAGAAAGCAACCGGAGCTCACAGGCGGCGGCCGTAACACCTACCCTCAGGTAGAAGATACCACCGCCTGTAATTCAGAACGGTGAGGCTCCATGACAGCTTCTACCAGCACATTTTCTTATTCTTTATTATTTATCTGCCTATGTTTTGGAAACATGTTTGCACATTTTTTGTACAGATATATTTATAATGCCCCCTTCTGTGACCTGGTTTTTACTCCTCATTCTTTGATTCCCGTATGATGTTTGTCTGTTTCTTTGTGTGTTGTCATCTGCGTTGTAATTTTGTTCTGCGGTGCATCTGTGATGTTATGTTAAATGATCTGAACACACACAGACTGGTTGGGCAAACTCCCACACACCCTCCAGGACCCTGCAAAGGCCATAGAGCTGGTCCAGTGTTCTACGGCCAGGATGAAACCCACATTGTTCCTGTTTGTGATCCTCCTGTAGTTACAGTAAATAGGAGGATCACCATCCCGGTCTTCCATTCAAGTGGAGCTGCCCCCCATCTCCACACAATATTACAGAGCCACGTCAACCAACACAGCCGACAACATCCTGAGCTTTAAAGCTGAAGATGTAGTTTAAACATTTTAAAATAACTTAAAAGGTGCTTACATTTGACTACCTGACCCTGCTCTGTAATATAAAGTAGGAAATATTTTCAGGGGACTCCCTCCCCTGGCCACCAGTCCTTACGCGAGCCTAGAGCGTTGAACCACAGCTGGATGCTTTCAGTCAACAAGAATGTGATCGAGTTTTCAGCGTGCACCGTGGGGATGCCCCTCGGTCAGCCTGGCACACTAACCTAGCTTGGTTTATCGGTCAAGTACGATGCATAATAACACTGGTGGCATTCCAGATTTTTGCCTGGCTGCAACAGATTTTGTTTTCAGGTGGTTATTTTTATTAAAAACATTACTTTCAGATATGTTTTATACAACTGAAGTATCAATGTGATGATATTTGACTTTCTCATGGAAAAGCAAGTCTTAAGTTGCATGACTGATGCAGTAAACATGCAGCTGATGTTATATCATTATCAGAAGCTGTTCATTTCTCCTGCAGCAACAGTTAACTCTAAGGCATTACTCTGGCACTGACCCTTCATCTGCTTCTTACAGGAAAAACAGAGAAAAGCGGTTAGGAACCGGTATACAAGATAGATTAGGGGCAAAGAGCTTCCACTCTCTGGTGAAGATTTACTTATCTGTCATGACTTTATGTGGCTGAAATGGAAAAGAGAATTGGGCTATGTTTACAGCACCATAAACCTTTCTTTTAAATCCAAGGACTTTGCCACCCTGAAACTGTAACATCGCAGCCATAAAACAGAGGCTAACACCGTCTTTTAAATCTGATGAAGCATTTATTGATTCTTTTTAGATCTTGTTTTATTTGCTCTTCCCTTTCCACCTCTGAGTTAATAGAGGCGAATCAGAGGACAACAGAGATAGGCTACCAGGGTTTGAATAGCAACAGAACAGAAGACACGGAGTTACAAGAAACAGCTTGTGGGAGATAAAGCTCCGTTTGATGACTTCACCTCATTCAGCAACACACAGTTCAAAATTAAACTTTTCCCTTATAAACCTTTTAACCGCTAGGATACTTTGGAGGAACTTTTTCGATGAGATGCTATTAACGAGTCTGCCCTGTAACCACTTGGTTGCATGTTTGAACCCATTCTCAGCCTGTGTCAGCCGTTGTGTCCTTGGGCAAGACATTTCACCCTCCTCGCCTGCTGGTGGTGGTCGGAGGGACCGCTGGTGCCTCGGCAGCCTCGCCTCCGTCAGCGTGTCCCAGGGCAGCTGTAGCTACACTGCAGCTCATCAGCACCAGCGTGTGAATGACTGAATTTAGTGTAAAGTGCTTTGTAGTCGTGTGACTCAGACAAACCTAAGTGCAGCTCATTTGTCTTTGTTTTAATGGTCAATTTGTTTTAACCACCAGACGAATAAATTAATAAGTTCTTAGCATTAGCATCACTGTTTTTATGTTCTTATTGTGAAGAAACAGATGAACTTAAACAGAAAGTGTTGCAGAAATGATGCAAAACGTTTTACTCTATACACTGAATTACGTTTTTCAACATATATTTATTCAAGGTTGGGAATGCATGGAAGCACTCTTGTCACAGGTTTTGTATCTTTTCCTGTTCTGCAGATTAAAACAAACAAAAATCCGACACAGCCACATCCTCCACTAACACCAGCTCAGCCGTGGGTCTCAGGTGTGTTTCTAGGTTCTACCAGCAGGTGTGTGATGAAGCTGCTTCTCCACAGACATCATTACTGATTGGCTAACATCATTAGTGGGTGACTGAGACCCCCGTTCTACCACTAGATGCTGTTGGTACGCATGGTCAGAGCTGTTAGGAACATAATAATAAATATAGATTACAATTACATTGTTTATTCATATTTAGAATAAAAAACTACTGTTCTTTTCCTTCATTGGTTTCCTGTTTATTACATTTAAAACTTTTATGTAAGAAGTTAGACAATTTATTTGTTTGAAAACCTATCCATGCAGTTTCTAGCTCTGTGGATGCAGCCAAACACTAAACTAGTGCTGTTAGACCTGTGAATAACGTGTCATGAAATAATAGTCCTGATGGATAGGACATGCTTTCTTTGTAATTACCTTCATTATTAATTTAGCAAGCAAGTGTTTTTTTCATTATAATCAGTATGTTAATGTGCCAGCAGTTGAAAATTAAGTAATATAATTTATTCCAGAGGATTGATTGGAACATTAATTGACATGTGCTGCACCAAAAAGAGAAAAAAGTGATTCTTTGAAATTCCTAATAAACACTTTAATGATGCTGCATATATTTTTGGCATCAGCTTGTGAAAGTGTAACATAATTATGCTCTGGAAGTTCAAAGATACAGCCTCGTTTGAAGGAGTTGGGACCGGAGATAACTGGTTTATATTCTTCATTGCTTTTCTTTGTGTAGCATCACCCTAAACCATTAACGCTAAGATCTCATGACAACAAGGCCAAGGTGCTTTCAGAGTGCTAATCGAAGGCAGATTTGTTTTCTCTGGTCTAGAAACATGTTCACCGTGTGTTTGCAACTGTGCACCAACTCATTTTAAATCCGTGAAAAGGTCACGTTAAAACCTGACTGTCAATCACTCTGGACTCAGTGTAGCAAGAAGAGACAGCTAAAGAATCAAAAAGTGTTGAAACCAAGCAACAGCAATCACTCATGGTGGGAAAACGTTTGCATTTTTAGTTGTGAAACACTGTTTAAAAAAAAAACACCATGGGTAAAACAACGGCATGGGATCTATTTAAAAACCTTCACTAATGGAGCCCTGACACTTTGGTTCTACGTGGCAACTGGTTCACAAAGTGCAAATCAGGTCCTGAGCGTTGGTTAGGGTTAGAGTTATAGAGTTAGGGTCCACGTCTTGGATTTCTCATCTTTAGCGTGATTAATCATTCTCAGTTTGGTGTCATAAGAACACATTAGTATAATATTAGAGGGGTGGAAGGAGATGCAGTCCTCATTTGTCAGGTTACCTTGATAAGCTACAGGGGATCAGAAAATCTGTTTCTCATTTTTGAACTGTAGAGGACAGAAATGTAGAAATTCTTCAGGAAAAAGTCACGTTGCTTTTGGTTGGAGTGTAACTCTTCCACCAGAACACTTCTTCACTATTTTGATCTTCTTGAGGCTCACTGAAGACAAACATTTTCATAATACATGTCTAATGTACCAGGTGGTCCACAACCTCAACCATAAACTCTAGAAATCAGAGGCGATGGTGGCAGAGGAGTTAAGCAACCATACCCATAACCGGGGGTTGCAGGTTTGAGCCCCGTCGTTGTGTCCTTGCCAACACACCTCACCCTCCTTACCTGCTGGTGGTGGTCGGAGGGACCGGTGGTGCCGTGTGTGGCAGCCTCACCTCTGTCAGTACGCCCCAGAGCAGCTGTGGCTACACTGTAGCTCATCACCACCAGGGTGTGAATGGATGAAAGACTGATTGTGTTGTAAAGCACCTTGGGGGGTTGTAGAACCCTAGAAGGTGCTACATCAAATAAAGGCCAGTTACCATGTTACTCTTTCTATGCACACGTGCACAACCAGGATAAAAAGCCAAATGATTGGAAAAACTCAATTGAAACGGCTTTAGTATCGTCAGAAATATGACTCCACAAGAACAAAGCTCCCATTTAGGCTGCGACGTCCACCCTTAGACAGCGTAGAAAGTTATTTTGTGAAATGTTTTAGAAAAACATCATTTAGCTTTAATCAAAGGCACTTGCATATTGTATGGAATCATTATTTTTCAGGAACAAACCAAACAATAGAGCACAAAGACAAACAGCCAGACCAAACAATGTAGGATATTCATTATTTTGTGTGATTTAATTACAACAGAGGTGTCTGTGCATTCTCAGTATAACAAATTAGCTCTTGTAGCATAACAAATGCCTGACATAAATCATTTGTCATATTTCATTATGGCACAAACCAGTTGTGGATATGCTCTGATTTCCATGCTTCCCCTGTGTACTGTTCCCACATTTAGCCCAGCAGCGGCAGGGCTGGGAATGGAGAATGGAGGCTTTTCCCGTTTTGTGCTGTTTGGTTGATTTATATGCAACAGCTTGTTCAATGTTTATATCCTCCATAATTAATAAATTGGGCATTCTTTCATTGTCAGACATCTGTTTCATCTGCAGCAAACATCTCAACTTGTTGATCATCCTGAATCATTCCAAAGGAATTAAAAAATAATAAACAGTATATGTGTTCATATCCTTCTGATTCATCCATGTCTAGATGCTCTTCGTTGGAACAGCTGTGGCCGTGTAAAAATAAGGATCATTTACCTCTTTTATGTCCTTTCATTTCATTTAGTTTGTTCACATTTGACCCACATAAAGCAAAAGCTCTTGGAACGGCAGAAACTGTCCGTTGAGTCGATGCAGCTGAAGACGAGGTTGGGATCAGGAACCAGGAACCAGGACAGGTAGTGGAGAGAATAGGATGATGTGTGGAGGTATCATGGTTGGCTGATGGTCCATCAAAGTGACAGTAGAACTCGTTCAGCCTGTTGGCTATGCAGATCAGCAGTAGAATGGGGGGTTTATGCTTGTAGTTAGTAGTTTGCCTAAGCCCTTTCCACACAGAAGCCGAGTCGTTAGCTGAGAATTGTGCTTGGAGTTTCTTGTATGGCTTTCACATCTGGGTCAGTACGGTCTGGGCTGGGTA
Organism: Aphyosemion australe; assembly: GCA_006937985.1. Classification (NCBI taxonomy): domain Eukaryota; kingdom Metazoa; phylum Chordata; class Actinopteri; order Cyprinodontiformes; family Nothobranchiidae; genus Aphyosemion; species Aphyosemion australe. Next base: position 734,904 of record SSNS01000005.1, on the reverse strand, counting down.
GCGTATTTGGTTTCACATCTGGATCAGTACGGTCTGGGCTGGGTAGCGTATTTGGTTTCACATCTGGGTCAGAACGGTCTGGGCTGGGTAGCGTATTTGGTTTCACATCTGGATCAGTACGGTCTGGGCTGGGTAGCGTATTTGGTTTCACATCTGGGTCAGTACGGTCTGGGCTGGGTAGCGTATTTGGTTTCACATCTGGGTCAGTACGGTCTGGGCTGGGTAGCTTATTTGGTTTCACATCTGGGTCAGTACGGTCTGGGCTGGGTAGCGTATTTGGTTTCACATCTGGATCAGTACGGTCTGGGCTGGGTAGCGTATTTGGTTTCACATCTGGGTCAGAACGGTCTGGGCTGGGTAGCTTATTTGGTTTCACATCTGGATCAGTATGGTCTGGGCTGGGTAGCGTATTTGGTTTCACATCTGGGTCAGTACGGTCTGGGCTGGGTAGCATATTTGGTTTCACATCTGGATCAGTACGGTCTGGGCTGGGTAGCGTATTTGGTTTCACATCTGGATCAGTACGGTCTGGGCTGGGTAGCGTATTTGGTTTCACATCTGGGTCAGTACGGTCTGGGCTGGGTAGCGTATTTGGTTTCACATCTGGGTCAGTACGGTCTGGGCTGGGAAGCGTATTTGGTTTCACATCTGGGTCAGTACGGTCTGGGCTGGGTAGCGTATTTGGTTTCACATCTGGGTAATCTGCTCTTTTTTCCGTTCCGAGCTGACACATTTTTTCAGACCTCCTCCTTGGCAGCCCACCTGGGCTCGAGGCAAGAACAGGGAGCAAATTAATAAAATAATGTGGTCCAGAGTCTCCAAAAGCAACACAGCTCTCACCCGCTTTTGTTTACTAACTTATTAAGGACACCAAGGACGTTTCCGTGTGTCTTTTGCACCGCCCACGTGCTCGGGGATTTCTCCATTCCTGAGAAGATGGTGTGAACAAAACCTTCCCGTCCGAGCCCAAACCCACGTTGCTTAGACCAGACCAGGCCAGATGTGAAAGCGGCATCAGCGTACAGAGATTTAGCACTTCTCATCTCCTTGTTGAGCCGGTACTTGGCCTCTTTGTAGCCGGCTCTGTCTCCATTCCTGAAAGCAGCCTCCTTTTCCCTCCTAAGCTGTCTGAGTTTGACTGCTGCAGGATGAAGAGGAGTCTGTTTCTTCTCATCAGCAGTGTTAGTTCATCCATTCTGTTGCTGAGTGAGCGCACATTAGAGAGGAAGTTTCCAGATAACGGTGCACGCATCCAGCGCCAGACTACCACCTCACTTCCCTCTGCGTCTCCTCCTTCTCGTCTTCTTGACTAAAACATGCAATAGATCTGCAGCTGATGCTAAAAACTCACCACTAACTCCACAGGAGTGGTAATGCTCATAAGCTCTTCTCTGGAATACGAGCACGTCCACACAAAGTTCACACAGAAAATCAAACACAACAAAGAGCACCAAACCACCAGGGCGACCGTCCTCAGCAGCATGTTTCCCTTTAGCTCTATGTCTCATTTATTCACTCATCACCACATTGTTTACTTCAGTTTTCTCAAATTAGACATCGGGCATCAACGCAGCTGTTTGTCACTATGCTGCTCAGGCTGGGCTGGGTTGGAGCCTATAGAGGACCACCTTTATTTACCGATATCTTTTAATCATTTTACATTTGAGCGGACCAAGCGTATTAAATTGGGTTTTAATCTTGAACTGATCCTTTCTTGTTTTTATTTCAGTGCTATGAGATCACTCTTGTTGTGAATTAATGTTATTAAATGAAGTGAAGACAGCGCCCTCTCCATGCAGTACCTTGCTAGCACTACAGTACATGCTGTTTGTATTGGAGCATTAATGAAAAGGATTTAATTTAATAACCTTTTAAAGTCTTCTGAGCACATTCACTACACTATCTCGCTGATCTCTTATGCATGGAAACATTACAACAGCACAATGATCCGCCCTACAAAAGCCTTGCATGCAGTTGCCACTGTGGAACCAGTTTACCAGAATTGGATTAGACAGAGAAGTCCTCTGTGGATTGCTGAGAGATCCTATCTGCATTCAGCTGCTGTAGAAAATCACTCTGCAAGCTCCTCTGTGATTACTTTAATGCTATCAAAGCCTCTCTTTTTGAACACTGTCTTAATTAGTACAACTTTAATTAAGGCCTGATTCATCCAGCAGCTGCTTGACTCCTCAGCGCGGTGCTGCTGTCCGTTGTACATTTTAAAACACGACTTCCAGCAGCGGGAGACCCTGCAGAGGATGCGCTGCCTGCCTGTTGGGAGTGATTAAATCCACCGCCGACTAGCGATGTGTGCGGCAGACTTAGCAATATCGTGGTCAGATGATTGTCCTTCTGAGTAAAGATTGGCTGTCAGGATGCTTGAAGGGTGTGTGATGATGATCATCATGTATCTGCTGGAGGGAGAGAAGAAAATCTCATTAAAAGTGACACAAGGATTATTAAAGTGTTTTCAACATACATTGTGATACCAGATGCAATTAATCTGTTGTCTGTCTATTCCCCGTCAGCTGTAAGGGTGAATATTCATTATGGGCTGTTTGAGAGGAAAACAACCTTAAAGCATCTAAAACCTGTAACGTTTAAGCACGCTGAGAACGACTTGACTTCCTGTTCTGTGATGAAAACCGTGTGAGGGTGTCTAAAGACCAGATTATTATGCCCTGATACAAAAAGCCACGGAGCAAACGGATCGTTACTGTCACATCCAGTCTGGTGCCATCTCAGTCCCCAAGTCTCAAACAGAAGAAGCTGCTGGTCCTGTTGTTTACCAGACCTCCAGCAGACAACACGAGCAATCCCTTCAGAGCGAGTCCAGGCCAGAACCACAAACAGAACTCCTGATATGTCCCTCCGGTAAGAGCTGAAGGGTACGGTTCACGAGAAGCAGGAGGATCCATGATTATTATGAATACTAGCCTCCAGACACTAGGTGGCAGCCCTGCTCAGACTAATCAACAGGCTTCCTGTCTGACCCGGCTGAAGAAGTAGACTAGAAACGCACCGGAGCACCGAGCAGGCGGTTGACAACATGAACCCCTGTGGTAAATACCCTCTCAGATGAGCTTCTGGTCGTTGGGATGCACACGTAGACCTTTGTCAGGACGTCTCTATCATGGGTTTTTACCACAGCAGTGCAGTGGCGCCCCCAAGGGGTGGCCAGGGGTGGCCATGGCCACCCCTAGAAAATTGCTGGCACCCCCAGGTAAGACCTGTGTTAATAAATCATATTAATGTTCACTCAAGCCATAAATTCATTTTATTTAATCAAGACATAAATGTAAAACCCAATAAAAAACATACAATTAATGAGTAAAGAAATAATTAGAATTAAAAAATATATATATATATATATTTATGCTGCTCACCATACCTCCACAGTTTTTTGTGAAGACAGCAACAGGCGATTTAAATTAAAAATAAAATTAGAAAATACATTTTGAAATAACATTTCAAATAACTGAAATGTATTTTTGTGTTTCTCAAATTTGAGTTAAGTGTTTTGGATGCATACTGTTTTATCATTAAAAAAATAAAGAAGCAATGCAATGCATCGCCACAGGCTAAACTCTCCCAGAGTTACCACAAGGACCAATTTGGTGTGCCACCACAAAAAGTTCTTTGGCCCCATTTGGCCACCCAATTTTCTGGGGGCGCCCCTGCAGCAGTGGATCCATTTACAGTTTTTTACAGACGCTAGGACCCATTTCTCAATACTTAGGTCACGTTTGCAAAACTCTACATACAGTTCTCCTAACTGACTTTCAGCTTGGCAAAGCAGTTCATTTCCCATTCAAAATGCACTACAACTACCAAAACACTTCATTCAGGTCTCAAATCAACTCATTCTTCCAGAACACTAGCAAAGGTTGACAGCCGACAAACACGCTCTGTCACCCACAAAACAATGAGCTAAAAAACACTAACAACATGTAGCGTTACATTTTCTGAACAAGGACACATCTCTGTTTATAACTGCAATATATGTTACTGGAATGAATCAGACATGATGCAGAAATTATCAATGTTTTATGTTATTTTTTTTTTTTGCACTAAGTAATTCTAAAATACAAGAATACAAGTTACCTGTTGGTTTGCTGGACAACTCTAACAATAGATGCCACTGCAGAGCGTTGCAGATTTGGCTGCACTCTCTGACCAGCCTCTCTCATTGAGAGACCATGTAAATGGTAATGGTAAATGGCCTGTATTTGTATAGCGCCTTCTTAGGGTTCTACAACCCCCCAAGGCGCTTCACAACACAATCAGTCATCCACCCATTCACACACACATTCATACGCTGGTGGGGATGAGCTACGATGTAGCCACAGCTGCCCTGGGGCGCACTGACAGAGGCGAGGCTGCCGAGCACTGGCGCCACCAGTCCCTCCGACCACCACCAGCAGGCAAGGTGGGTTAAGTGTCTTGCCCAAGGACACACAGCAGCATTCTCTGGCCGGAGCCGGGATCGAACCTGCAACCTTCCGATTACTGGACAACCCGCTCTACCTCCTGAGCTACTGCTGCCCATGATGTACTACATCAGGGGTTCCCAAATTGGGGGTCCCCACAAGATTGCAAGGGGTCCCCACAATTTTGTCTTTGCTAAGGTTGTGAGGTTAGCTAGATTTTATTTGTAAAAATGACATTTATAAAATCCAAAGAACACCCTACAGTATAATCAGAACTCCATATAAAAGTTATAACGCTGTATGTCTGTGTGGCAAGGTGGACAAAACAAGGTCCTGGGCAGGATTTGAACCTCAGACCTCTGGGTGAGAGTCATGTGCGTTAACCAGTCAGCCAAAGGGATATCCCTATGGCCAAGCAGCCCAGGCGCATGATCAATCGGGATACAGTGACGGCATGCTCACCCTGTCACATCTGTATAAAGTTTGTAAATGATCACATTTACAGTAATGTGTTTATGTGTGAAGGAGTTGGGTTTGGGGGTCCTGGCTTGTCTTGGACATGGGCAAGGGGGTCCTTACAGTAAAGAAAATAAATGGGAACCCCTGTACTACATGATCACTTACAGTAGCTCTGATCTCATCTGAGACTACAGCTCTTGATCTTCCTCGTATTCTTCTTCCACCACGCATACGTATTCCTCGCCCTCTCCAGCCTCTCTTCTTCCTCTTTCAGCCACTTCTCTCTTTCTGGCTGGGTCCATGTTTACATCACAATACAAACCTATTCAGCAGTTGTCTCCTTTTGTAATGAAATAGAAAGAGTAACACCTGCAGATGTTCAT
>SSNS01000005.1:708914-724523 GCA_006937985.1 Aphyosemion australe | reverse complement strand
TAGGTATGTTGGGGGGCTAGGTTTAGGTATGTTGGGGGCTAGGGTTAGGGTATGTTGGGGGGCAAGGGTTAGGGTATTTTGGGGGGCTAGGGTAAGGGTATGTTGGGGGGCTAGGGTTAGGTATGTTGGGTGGCTAGTGTTAGGGTATGTTGGGGGGCTAGGGTTAGGGTTGTGTCACACCTGAAACGGTCTGGACAGAAACAGCCTATCTGAAACAACGAACCCTACAGAAATGTCTTGAATCTGCTTTTGGCAGACTGTTGACACATCACAGTCCTTTGGGTTACAGTCAGGTTTAATAGTTAGAATGTTCACCACTCCTGCACTTATGAGAAAAGAGAGAGGGGAAAACCAGACAGGAAGTGGAAAGTCACTCGTCTGTGTGCTTTAGTCTAATTTGAAGTTTTACTTGTTGATATTTCCTGAACCTCAGACCTCCGGCCGCAGAGTGAAAGAGTTCATCACCACAGAAAAAATACTGAAGGTTGGAAAATTACAGATTCACAATCTCATGCAACAGCTGTCAGAAGGTTCCAGCTGTGCATCTGATGTTTCTGCTTCATTAGATGATGCTCACCTTTTCCTATCACACCATTTTATTTCTATCATCTAGCCCTGGTTGCCAGAGGGGACGTCTTTATTAAAATGGATGGCCCTGTTTTCTCAGGTGAGGGTGGGACTCTTTCTGCCTGGTGGACCTTTTCCCCAGCCGCTGTTGACTTATAGCTAGCTGCCTGGTAATTAGGCCGGGTAATAGCCTGCTGCGAGCGACCGGGGTGCAATCACAGCCAGATACTGTGATGTATCACAGCATACAAAGGTGTCAAATGCAGGAACTCTAGTCAGGGTCAGTGGGAACATGGAGCTGAGGTGTGATGGGTGCAGCTTCAGGAAGCCTCAGGGAGAAAGTGCAAGCTTCAGATTGAAATGTGTGGTTTTTTTTATCTTTTCTAAGATCCAGTGACTGCTGAAAATAAAGGGAAATGAATTCTGAGATGTACAGTAAACATGGTTTGTTTAATCTGTAATAAAAACCAAGTGTTCAGTGATGTAGAGAGCTTGACTTAATTAGTTGGGCTGACTCAATTAGCTGCAAGTCAGAAGATGAACTAAATGATCCAAAATATAGACACAAGCACCATGACTCCGTCAGGAGCATCATGTGCATTAAAATTTTAATTAACTATTTTCTATTGAGTACCAAAACCCATTAACAACTTGGCAAGTCTGCCAAGTCTGCTTGTTTTGGACTTGGTTCAATAAATCAAAGGCGCTCTCTCTTGGAGACCAGAATTGGCTGAGCTGACTATTATTTGTGAACTCCTCCATAATTATGGAGCTTTTGTCTCCTCCAAGCTCACAATAGCACCATAAATACTGAAAGGTAGATTTACTGAAGATGGTTTTCCTGCTAGAAATCAATCATTTGAGTTTGATGAGTTTAATGTCAGAACGTTCTTCACTGATAACGACTGAATAAAGTCCTGAAACTCTGATATCGTTGTTAGGATGACAAAATAAAAGCACGAGTCTGGAAAAGACCAGGAATAGGAACAGGTCTGCACTAGAATAAAACTATTCAGTATGTAGCTGACGTGACCCTCAGCACCCCCCTGTCAGCGCCGTACTAACGTCTAATTGGTTTACTGTGGCTTTCAGGCCACAATAATTGACCCCACACCAAGTCGTTGACAAAGGCAGCGACTTCTGGCTTCATTAGTCCTTCCTTTGAAGCACAGAGAGGACAAACTTTTCTGACCCTCAGAGAATTGGCTGCTTGATTCGTACAACTTGACGTAGGGTTGAAGTCTGTTTTACGGCCCTCTCTAATGCTCAGCTCTTTGATCATTTTTCAGAGGAAAAAAGGCTCGAGTCGAAGCTTCTGCACTGCCGCTGACATTCAGAGGAATCTGGTGACTTCCTGTTCAGCCTCACACAGATCCAGTCACAGCAGCCATTTTCACACCAGACCAGTAGAAGGACCGGTGGTCCCACTATGAAACCGTTAGAAACACCTGTTGCTTTCACATGATTTTCACTGACAACTATGGAAGACGCCATAGTTGGAGTTTTGCATTCGGAGTGCTATAAACATTCAGAATGATGCATTATGGGAGCTGAGAGACAGCAGCGGGAGGACGGCAGGAAAACTCAGAAAAGGTTTTAACTAGAACCCAAAATGAACAGACAGCAGGATCTGGACGACTGAATAAACCAGGGTGATCACAGGGAGGGAGCAGGTGAGCAGATTAAGGTGAGAAAGGGTTTATTGTCCCCTAAATGTGTCATTCACAATAAAAAGGTTAGGCAGGTGTGCTGAAAACTTAACAAACAGAACTCAGAGGTTGAATGGATCATGGTTGGTTTCCTGGACCCCCCCATACTGTTTCGGCCCAGGACCAACCCTGTAACCTTTAGGTCTGCACATGGTAAGAGATTAGCCAGTACATTAGAATAGTATTAGTATTACTGCAGCTTGCTGGTGAAGGTTCTCAGTCTTCCAGGTCTGTCGAACCCCCTTTGGATTCCTGCAGCAGGTAAACGTGCTTTCTCACAGCAGGTGAGGTTAGATGGACCAGCACAGACTGTGTGACATGTTGGTTCCACATATCAGTAGATAAGCTCCACACAGTCACCAGATATCAGCTCTGTAGCTCTGAAGAACCAGCTGTTGAGCTTTTGGGTTTTCACCACGGGGTAGTCTGTTGACCTCTTCTCTAAATGCAGACTCTCCTGAGGTTAGACCAGTCACTGTGGTGTCATCAGCAAACTTCACCACCAACTCAAGTCAAAGACAGTGCTGGTCTCCTGGACGACCCGTTTGGTTTTGGCCCAGCAGTGTGTGAACGTTCCTGATATTAGCTCAGCTCTGAAGTACTCCACAGAGCTGCCCAACATTATTTAGACCTAATCTAGGCAGAGCTGTTCCACTCAGTGGTTACACGTGTCCCAACTCCAAGCTGAGTCTTGTCTAATATGAGCTCTAGACAGCTGTGTGTGCCTCGGCTTTTACTCCTGGGTACCGAGTGGTTCAAACGGATCCACGCAGGTTTCCAGTCTACATATCGCTGTCACGGTTTAAATAAATTAATGTTTTCACCCGGCTAAAGGTTTTGAAAACAGCTCTGTAAATTTGGTTTAATGTGTTTTTCAGACCTTTTAAAGGGGTATAAATCAGATTTAAGCTCTAGTGTAAAATATCCTTAAAAATAACACGAGCAGCCTTCCAGGGAGTTTGGAACTCTGAGCTTCATGACTGTTGGTTTCATCAAACTACTAAAACTCAAAAGGAGCCTTTCCCAACATTAGAGGATTCTGTAAAAGCAACATTTTTATTTTCATTTGAATAAAAACAGTTTTAGGAAAGGAGCGTCCAGCTTGACCTTTAAAAACCACGTGTATGAAAAAGGGCTGCATTCCACTTCTGCACTTCACATGCTGGTTGTTTTATAACAAACAGAATTTCCTCTAAATGGTATGCAGCCCACCTTCATACATGTCTCCCCTCCTTACATCTTCTCAGACAGAAGCAGGTAGGAGGATCTTTGTTGACATTTTCTTCATCGTTGTGCGCATGCGCGAGTGGCTGTGTGGCAGAAGACGGCCTGTTATCAATACGTGACGTCCACTTTCACGCGAGTTTACGGGCGAAATCCCCAAAATATAAACACTTTAACGTCTAAAGACAGGAGGAGGGTTAGAGAGAAGCTTGAAATCTGTAATGAGGACAAAAATAAAGTTATTTAAAGCCTGTTTGAGCTCTGGGATGACAGAAAACGTTGGTCCGATTCGCCGGTGTTTTCTCCACAACGCTGCTGGGGAGACGTTTATTCCTATTCAACAGAAAGCCCTGGACCCTTCACTCATGAACAGTTAAAGGCTTTCAAACGTCTGGAGGTCTACGATTATTGTGTTTCAAGGAAAGTTTGGCTGAACTATTCTGCAAAACAGGAAGCCGTGACTTCGGTAAAGCCGTGGTCGCGCTGAAGTCGGCACCGGCCGGCGAGCGGAGTCAGCGTGATTCACATCACCTGTGGGTGGATAAATCCTCACGGCCACTGCAAAGCTGGGTAAGTCTTCATTAATCAGTGTTTTTTACTTATTCATTTATTTATTATTATAACGATCGCGGGCTGAGACGCCTGAATCAGAACGCAAAAACTAAATGACTCCGTGGATATAAAACTACACGAAGATGAAAGTTTTAAAAAGCATCTTCTCTTATTAACAAATACTGGAATATGTGTGGACAATTCAGTCCGGTCTTTAACCAGAACTGGGTTCTCAGACACACCACGTTTGCACCGAAACTTGTCCTTTCGGCTGCCTTCACACAGCAGGGAAAGGTTCCAGATGTCTGCAGGGGAGGGAGTGGGAAGGCTGTACCCAGATATTGCATAATGCAGCGGGCGTACATGCGTCATCTCCCCAAACAAAGCTAGTATGTGATAGAATTCGTCTCACTGATCGGATTTACGTTAAGCACAATTCTGCGCACACGAAGACGCATAAGAGACCTGGTCACCTGGATGATGAAGCTCAATGGTTAATAAAGGAATCACGGAAGCGCTGTGATGCGCTCCGTCACGCTTCCAGGAGATGGTACCGTAGGAGGCGAGCTGCCATGGTTCGCCGCATGCTACAGGAGCGAGCTACCCGGCGTATATGGAAACATTCACGACCAAGTGGCGAAGTTTTCTGGTCAGACGTGTTGAAAAACTTTGCTTTCCCAGTCACGTGATATATGTAATCTAGGTGCGCACCAGCGTCCCCCGCTCCCCTCCTCCTCCTCCTCCTCCCTGTCCGGAACTCGACCTCACCAGTCTGAAGCAGCCACCCTGTCTGTGACGAGTCCGGTCCTGTTACTAGGGGCTTCGTCCGGTCTAATTCAGGAAAAGGTTTACCGGATATTTGTATTCAGACACAAACGTCTTACGGACAGGAGTCCCGAACATTTGCGTTTTTCATGGCCTGTCTGAAGGGGGCTTTAGTCACAAGCACTTACCATGAACAAATGAGCCACACAAACGCCGTTGCTGCAGGAATCCAGGCTTTCTTCAGACAGTCGGGTCACCCGCAATCATCTATTTCGTATTTCGCGCAGCTTTACGGAGGAAATTCTAATAAAACTTTTTATCAAGCCTCCCACGGGCCAAACGATCAACCACACAGCAAGAATGATCCATCTGCGTCGCTAAAGCCTCCTCCAAGCATGCCAAACAATTGAATTATAGGCTAAATACGCTGTTTGTTGCCACCCAGGTCCCATGGTGCAATGCGAAAAACATAAACATTGACGTCACAAAAGATCCTCCTGTAGGTGCAGGGCTTCTGTCCTGCTGCATTATGGGACTTGAAGTGTTGTCACAGCATAATGAACCCCTGAAAAAAACCAAGGCAGCAGAGGAAGCAAGAATGAGTGAAGATACGGGTTTAAGATGTAAAAACTAAAAACAGAATCAAACAGGGACGTTATCGTCTGTTTGAGTCATTTTGACTTTTCTGTTTTCACACATCAGTAAACCCAGTGCTGATCCTTTTGTTGGAGTTTTTGTTCTCAGTGATGACTGTGCTTCTGGAGACCTTGCTGATGATATTCATGAGGCTAGCTTCTTCTCTGCTGACAGTTTGCAGGCCTGTCAGCCAATAACAGTCTGCTTGAAATCACTTTGACTTCTCTTTTGCAATGGAAATGCAGCTGGAGTGGGACTTTAAGTCACCCAATAAATGCATTCATGGGGAAAACAGGAGCTATCATCAAATCAGTGTTTGCTTTATCCCCTCTGGGTTTGAAAAGAGTGTGAAAATGTTGATGGCAAATCCTGTTTTTTGTGCAGAGGTAAGAAAGACTCGGTCTCTTGCAATTGCACTTTTGCATTTAGAGGGGCAAAGAGCAGGGGTGTGTGTGTGTGTGTGTGCTAGTCAAAGGATTTACAGTTAGAAAAGACAGCCTGCTTCAAAAGCAAAGCAGCTCCATTGTCAGAGAGTCATTTCATTTCATGAATAAGCGCTTGACTGCTTACAGTGACAGGGTTGTCCTGCATCCGCTCCCATTCAGCAGACGGGTGGGAAGACGACTACAATCCCCACCACCATGCTGGATGTGCAAAAATATTGAGGAATTTGTGAAAATGACTTTTGCTTTTCTTAACAGGAAATGTTGGACTTTCTCAGAACAGAAGCAAGTTTTAGAAACTAGCATCATGTGTTGGATAACAGATGGCTTCCAGCTGAAGGAGAAGGGTCTCAGGCTCTGATACAGCCCAGCTCACATCTAAGGCATTAGTAGTTTCATGCCTGTTATCATACAAGAGACATGAAGATTTGAACTTTACCAGCTGAATCCGTTGAAGCTGGAGCATGAATAACGGTTTTTGTAATATTAAAGCTGCAACAGCAAATCCACAGAACATGTTAGCTTTTAAACACAATCACAGAACTCTCACCCCTTCCATCAGCTATCATCCCTAGGCCACGCCCCCTAATACCAAAACCAGAGATGCCAGAGGAAACGAGCTAGCGCTGAACACCAGTCTCCGTTTTCTAGGTCCAAACGTCTTCTGTTGTCCGTGACTTCAAATGGTGTTTTTCTTTCTGGGACTCTGGTAGTTTGTCCTAAAGTTGAAGTGGTAGCAGCCGGCTGGTTCTCCTTCTCTGATGTTATTGAGGGAGAACCTCTCACACCAGTGGTGTTCTGGTGCTGAATACGTGAGTGTGGAATGAGTGGAGGACCCAGGGAAGTGAGGATGGTCCAGTGGGTGGTTCTGGTCTGAAACGTGTTGTTGGTGGAGGTTTTTAAACAACCACTTTACCATACCATACCATACCGTTTTATTTATATAGCGCAATTTAAACACAGCATGTGAGCTGACCAAAGCGCTGCACAGGCAACAATCACAAAATAATGATATTAAAACAGGTACAGTTAAAAACAATCAATAAATATAGATAAAAGCAACCTAAAAGCAATTTAAAACAAAGGCAAAACAACAATAAAAATAGAAAATAAAAAGTCATTGTCCAAAAGCCAAAGAATAAAAGTGGGTCTTCAATCGTGACTTGAAGACAGCGACAGATGGTGATTGGCGAGTTTCAATGGGTAGAGCATTCCATGGACTTTATTAATTTATTGGTTTAATTTTTAATCTCCACAACATATTTATAGCTATACGATGTTAGAACGTTGTTAAGAGGCGTGAAAAAATGTTTTAAGCTAATTTGTTTTCCACATTGGAGCTTTAAAGGTGTGGGAAACTCGTTTAATTGATATATTTGCAGTGGTTTCTGGTAGGAATGAAGGCCTTGCAGGCAGTACTCAGAGCAAAAAAAGCCCTTCATTTCTTGGATCAGCACCGACAAGTCTGCTGAAGCACAGCGTGGCAGCTGAACGACAGGATCTGGACCCTTACTTCCTGATACGTGGACATCTCTCCTCTGATTGGCTAACAGCAACACGACTCTACCACTGACTCTGTTTGCTCTGCAATGTTGATGTTTTATCTCCACCAATAACACAAGCCTGGAGGAGTTCTGCTGTGTGGTGGAGTTGCTAATGCTAACGGTTAGCTTCTACTAGCCCAGACGTTCTCTGCTGTTTCCTGGACGCTAAACCAACAACAGCCTTCCTCGTCGTGAGTCCAGATGGGTGAGTCCATGAATGTTCAGTGACAGTGTGACGTAGATCTGTCAGGATTTTCTAATCCTAGAGTTTCACCTAGAGTCTATTTTCTATCAGAAGCTAATGCAGGAGATAGGTGGAGGAGACTATTTTCATGTTCAGCCTGCAGGAAACACTCAGAGTGACCCGTTAGAATAAGAGATGATCAAAAAAACCTGTTTTTATTTGTGAACCACACCTTTAACGCTGAATTGACTAAAGTTAAAATGTTCTGAATAAAATCATTAGTTAAGTTCACTCTGAAGGTCCTAAAGCTCTATTCTGAGTTGTCCTGTGGTTTGTTAGCAAGACACAAACTTAGCATTCTGCGTACAGTAATAGTTTAGATTTTTCATTTGTTTTATTTTATGCTACAAAGGTTGAAAGAGGAGAAATGGAGTTGGTCTCAGGAAATATTAAAATCCCGTTTTTAAGGTGGACTTTTTGAGCCGTTAAGGGAACCCCAGAGATCAGCTCTATAGTTATTGATGTTTTCCTGCATAAAGAGAGGATGGATAAATAATCAGCATCCTTAGGGAGTAATGTGTATTTTATTTACTTATGTAAAGATTAAATTATGAATAAAATTGTGAATATTGATTATGAGCTGCTGATATACGAGGCACAGTTGCAGCTGTAGAGCAGAAGTTAGGGTTTATTAAATGATAAACAACGATGTATAATCTCTAGTCACCCACCCCCTCACCCCTCCATAAACATCCTGCTGCTGTACGTTCTCTAAGCCTCCAGAAGAAAGTCTTGTGACAGCTTCTCTCTGGGTTTACTCACATCCAGCACCCTTAGTGGGATCTGGATCCATGTGGTTCGATCAGGACTGCTGTAATACCCTACTGCATGTGGAAGTAGCCTGTGCTCCGTTAACCGTGTTCTCTGTGTTTATCTTCAGTAGAAACGATGACGGCTGCTGTCCTGGATTTGTCTCCGTCACAGACTGATACATTTACATGCTGGTTTATGTTGCACAGTGAAAGTCACATGTAGAAAAGTCTGAATTATGTCGTAAAGCTTCACCAGACACCTCCTCGGCCTCACGTTGCATCACATTACCATCGCTATGGAAACATAAAGTCTGGTAGCAAAAGGGAGCTCCGCCCAGATCTGAAGCTCATAAACAACAGCTCGTTAAACCTGATGTTATTGTCACTTTATGACTTTGCAGTGCATCTCTGACTTTATATGGCTGCTTATTTGTTAATACGTAATATAACGTGTCGAGTCAAAGCCCTGTCACCTTCAGCTGCTGCCCTGCCTGATGAGACAGAAGTTCTGTTTACCAGGCTGACTTGAGCAGAAGCCAAGTGGCTCTGTGTTTGATGAAAACAGACGTATTAATGTGCAAACGAGCTAAGCGGGCTCAGCTTATGGTTCAGGGCTCTGTCTAACCAGGGGTGACAGTTCCCTGTTTTAAAAAGGTTCCTGGACTGATCCATTATGCATGAGGGACCCGTGCTTCGCTTTAGCACCTTTTTTCCACCGTCACACATCACAAAGTTCTCCTGGTGAGTCTGGTGTGCTGCAGAGATGCTGCAACACACAGCAGCTGGTATTCAGAAGCAAGTACAGCTGAAAAGATGAGCTTGTTATTTGATTTGATTTAACAGCATGATCTAAGGCTGCCCTGAAAACCCATACAAATCCTAATCTTCAGTTATTATTGGGACTGTTGATGTCAGAAACCAGTGATTACTAAGATTTACCAACATGGAGGCAGTGGTGACATTAGAAGGTTCAGGAAGGTTCCTAAGGTAAATGTCATGGTGTAATCACCAGTCTGTGTTTGATAAGAGAATGTCAGCTGAGGTTTGATAAACATTTCTGTTTACTCATTATCTGAGGTCATCAGTGTCGTATTTATAGTATCAGAGCTCTCAAAGACTGTTGCTGCTGGCTTTCAACTCAGACTCAAAGACTTCAGAGATCACAGCTGCTATAGGGATGCTCCATACTGGCTTTTTCACCCAGATCTGATATACCGATATTGTCTGACTCGTAGTTTGGTTAACGCTCCTAAAACATAAATAAATACCGGTATATGCTGGGTCCCCCTCTCATAAAAAAGACAAACATTTTAGGTCACTAACATCACATGTCTCCTATCATGTTACATTTGAAACCTTTTCCAGGCAAAATGAAAACTACTTCAGGTTAAGTTATAAATAGGAAAAGTGCTAGCAGCTGAATCTCATGCTCCCTAACCGTGACGCTAGGACGTGTGTATTAGTTAGTCATGGATTTGCTCTTTTTCTCTATATTGCAGCTAAAACATTTATAAAGATCTTCAGATAAGAAAAGCAAGCCTTGTTTTCGTTGTAGCCGTTTGTCACTACTCAGGGCAAATTTCCACTGTTGTGCCAAATAAACTAAAAGATCTCAAAACCTTTACCTCAGATCTGTCATATTTTGAGATAGTGAGAGAGAGAAGTAGCTGAGGAGTTAACGTGTGTATGGGATGTAAAAGCTGGGCCATTAAAAGACTGAAAACAGATACCGATATTTTCTGATATTAATGGTAGAGCGATAATCCGTAACCAGGACCAGCTGTGTCTGAGTCTGGGTGATGTGAACCAAAACGCTGATTTTCTTTAATAACAAAAGATAAAGTAGCCTAAATAACCCCACAAAGATGAGTTATTTATGCACACGTGTGAGCTTCTGCCAGCTTTGTTCACACAGTGTTAATTAATTATCTGTGTGTAACAGATGATCATGTGTGTGTTTTTCTGCAGCACTTCAATAAAAAATGAACCACCTAGTTTTTGGTCCTTTTACCTGCAAATGTTTGTATTTATTCTTTATTTAACCAGGAAGGTCCCATTGAGATTAAAAAGAAATCAAAATAAAACACAGATTATTGTAATGTCTCTATTATAAAATCCTTAAGTTGCAAAATAATGAAAATGGAAACAAATCTTAGCTCCATGAGTGTGTGAAGTTTCACACACTCATCTAGAACAAATAAGTCAGTGAAGAGTTCTGGGATGTGTTTGTGCCACTGCAGCTTCAACAACAGGGCTGCCATTTAGACAGTTGGTAGTTCAATCCCAGATTTCCTGTTAACGTGTCCTTGGGCAAGACCCTGAACACCCTGTAGCCCCCTGATCTGCAAATGGAGCAAATCTCTAAACCAGGGTCTTCAACCCTGGTCCGTGAGATCAGGCATCACTCGGGCCTCGTTGTAAAACTTTGTGTCGAATCCTAAAACTCGACTTCAGCTCAGCAAAGATTATTTACTCACTGCTTATAAATCACACCTGTCCTAGAAATGAGCTCAGGTGTGTGTGGATCACACCTCGCCTCCTAAATAACCAATCCAAACTATGTTAGGAATATTCTCTTATACATAAATCTGCTGATCGGTGGCATTTCACAGGTAACCATGACAACTGAGATGTAGGAACGAAAAACAAAGTTTTATTCCCTTCGAGCGGCACCGCGCTGCTGCAGCGGCGAGCTGAGCGCTCACGGCTGACCGGACGAAGCTTGCATCGAAAGTCACGAATGCATTTTTCAGACCCCGTTTTGTGTGAAAGCAGGTTTATAAATGAGCATCAGGTGATTAACAGGCTCCTGCAGAGTTTGATGAGCAGCTAAACAGGTGTGTGTGTGTGTGTTTTGTTGTGTATTCTTGCATGTGGATGGGAGAGTTAGAAACAGAACCACTAGAATATTTCTAATGGAGGTAAAATGAGTCAAAGTTCCAACATATTTATTTTATTCCTGTTCCCAGTGTGGTTCCTATGCTGGCAATTCAAAGCTCATGAAGGTGATGTCCTCTCATTTCTCACATTTCTCCTGCTGTTTTCTAACAGCGTCTGGTTTCCAGCAGCACTATTGGTTAGTGACTGAGGAGATCCTACCTGGCAGCACTTAGCACCAAGGGCAAGCATGGAGCATCAATGGGCAGAGTGACAGCATGACAGAGTGCCACAGCCCTAAAATGTGTCTATTGCCGGTTAGATAATGGGTTACCTGAGTCATTCAGATACATTTTTCACATCATTACATTGTGTCATGGGGTTTTGTGCAGTTACCTGCAGGAGGGAGGTAGTGAAGCTGGGATGACAAATGTAACAAGCAGCTAGAGTGACGTGTCAGGGTAGAGTGTGATTTGTAACCAGATTCACTCCCAAATATTGTAAAATCACTTGTAAAAACAGGGTTTGTAAAAGCTGTCAACCACAGCGGTCTTGTTGTAGAGCAATACTCTGAAACCATTTCAGTCATTAAAAATAAGCAGGAAAATTCTAAATGCTCCTGCAGCGTTTAGCTTCAGACCGAACCCAGGAGGGATAGAGCATCCTTGATGAGAGCTGAACTACACCTCAGCTCCTCAGATGGACAGGTGGTGGCCGCAACATCAACGTATTATTTCACATGTCTAACATGAGCTCTCATTAACATGTAAGATTTAGAGCTCTTGAGGGAGGGAATTTCTGGAGGTGAACCACAATGTCTGTCCTTCCAGAAGCGGTATAGAAACGGACCAATGGTGCAAACGAGGGGTTGCTGCTAGCAGTGTGGACCAGACTCCCTTCTCTCTTTGCACAAGATCCCTTAAAGCGACATTTACCTCCTAGTCCTTCAGGCACTCTCTTCTTGAAAATGGGAACCACCCCCGATATCCATACAGTGTTGCAAAGGGTGTTCCAACCAAGACAGCCCTACAGAATCCGTGGGCTTGAGGCACTCAGGATGGCCCTCGACAACCCCCGGAACTCCACGACCGCATTGATGTCGGACTAGTTCAGCAACATCTGCTCTAGAGATTCCTAGATCCACCCTTCGGTTCCCCGGCTCTGGTTCCTTACTGGAATTTGTGTAGGTGGGATTGAGGAGCTCCTCAAAGTATTCTTTCCATTGCTTGACTAAATCCCCTGTAAACCGCATCAATAATATCCGTGAATCAGAGTGTGGAGTTCCTGCAAATCAGCAGATCAGCCTGAAACTCTCAAACTTTTAGCATTAGCGTCAAAGTGTGGAGGCAATAAATGCAGGAAAATCTGATTTAAGGGTAAAATATTCCTATGTAGCATCGGGTGAAAATCCATTCCTACACAGCTGCTGGATGTGCAGCACAATTTCTTCCTTGGAGTCAGCTGCAGTTGGTGAGACCATACATCCGTGTTTGTGTTTTTGGATTCGTGACATTTGGATGCTCTTTAGGAAGCAGAGAGCTGACTGAGAGGAGCCGGGAACTGGGAGTTGAGGAGCTCTGAGAGGCATTCATCCATATGTCAACGATGAGAGAGACCTTGTCAGTGTTGCTCTCTCTCTCTCTCTCTCTCTCTCTCTCTCTCTCTCTCTCTCTCTCTCTCACACACAAACACACATGCACGCACGCACACACACACACACACTCCCTGTGAGCAGCAGGGAGACACACAGACGATCAATGGCCTTGTTGTTCAGAAGATCATTAATAGCGGGCGTCCTGTGGCGTTGGGGGTTTGATTAGCCCGAGCAGAGCCTTCCTATTGATGATGGCTGCCCTGCTGTTTGCTCTGAACTTGATCTGGCTGTGGAGAAACCTAACCTCAGACCCATGCAGGTGACTTCTGAAAACATTGAATGATTCGATTTGCTTTGACTTGTACTTTCCTGACAGTGAGGTTAATTACTTCACAGCCAGCTGTTTGTCAAATCTGTTTATGAAGAGGAATATTTGTGTGCTGAATATAAAACATGTAAAAACTTCAGCTACGACTGTAAGACATGGCTCTTCTTCAGTCTGTTGATCTGAAGCAGGTCAGCTGATAATGGGTTAGTGGAGCTGTGTCTTTATTTGTATAAAAGCATCTGAAATGTTGTCGACGACACACGTTGGTTCCTAAATTGCTGTCTTTGCCTGGTTGGAGGAGGACTAATTTACTAAAGTAAGCAAAAGCTCGTGCTCTGATTGGCACTCAGGACTTTATGGGAGTAAAGTGTTGTCTGTTCGATAAATGAAGTGTTTTTGCAGACTGTAATCTCCTGTCTGACGGGGCTTTCAGGGTCTTCTTCAATGCTTTAGTGGATTTAAGTGAGAAAGTGAAAGAAAAACATGCAGCATGTTATTTTGTTGAAAAAGGTTTCCCTGTTCACCAAAACTTTCTCTGTACTTTTTGGCCCAAGTGACTTCTGAATGACTGAGACCTAAATCCACGTATGGTTTACTGAACTACGGCGGTTCCTCTAACGCACCACATCACTGTTACCAGCTCTTCTGTCTCAGGTCTGAAGCATGTTGGATGTGTGTCTGTAGAGGATCTATGTGACAGGATATCTACGTGGATTGATCAGCCTTACTGAAGTGCATTTCTGTTTAAAGGTTATAAAGACTTCCCATCTTACCCAGTGTAAATGGCCTCTGTTCATACAAATAGAGTTTATTCCCTCGTGACCTTTGACCTGAGGTGTAGGGCTGCCACTCCCATGGTGTTATTGTACCAAACTCAGTTCCAGTACATCTTTTATACAAAGCTAAAAGTGGAAGTGACATCAGGTCCAGCTTCAGGATAAAGACTGCAGTAAGTAGAAGATGTAGTCTGCTTCAGCCCCACCCTCAGGAAGGACATTCCAGACACTTCAATTTATCTGAAGAACACTTTTCATCCAGAGACAATAACTACACTGGAAAGCTTTGCTGCTGCTGGGCTAAGTTTCCACTGCCTCGCTACAAGACGGTTTAGACGTTTCTGGGTGGAGTTAGCATCTTCTCCCATGTATGCATGTGCTTTTCATCAGGTACTTGCTCTCAAAGGCCAAAACCATTCAGGGTTGGTTAATGGGCATCAAAACGTATCCATAGATGAGTGAGCGTGTCACTGGTTGTATGAGGGGTTAATCTCAGGGTAATTAGCCTTTCGCCGGCCCCGCCCCCAGAACGGCTATTGTCCAATCACACATCATAGCAACTGTTACTATCCGACAGCTCCAAACAAAATGATGAAGCTAAGCCTAATTTACTACTAAGCATTAGCCTCGATAGTAGTCGTGTCTCCTTCGTTTCCCTTCAGATCCTCCTCATCGAGCTCAACCAGCAACAGCCAAGCATGAGTGCTCCCCCCGCCCGCGGCTGGGCGGAGCTCCGCCTCCCAGACTATCCAAGACCCTTTTAGATATGACACACCGTGCCGGCAAATCAGCGTAATGTTACCTCAACCGTGTGTCTTATAAACGCACATTAAGCCTTGGCACAACAACGGGTGGTGTCATGATCACGTGATGAATTAATGCCGAGCTCCGGCCGGGAACTAAAGATGAAAGTAAACATGGGCTTAAGTTTCTTTTTTTTAACAGACTCAGCTGAGATGATCAACTGGAGTGATGCAGAGCGCCGGGAGCTTTTAGAGCTGCCTGCAGCTCAGATCATCTGACAGCTGACATCTGACAGCTCACAAGGACACCGCATCGCTGCCTCCGCTCACCCATCCACGTGATCCCGGACGCCGCCTTCTCCCGAAACTCCCAACCAACTCCTTGTTCCCTGCTACGCTTCGCTCAGCGGAGCCGACACTAATATATCCCTCCACTGCATACTGTAACCCTTTTGCCTCCATCTGAATGATATTGAGGACGAATTGCTCCAAAAAATGTCGCTGACACGCATCTGTCTACTTCTTCCCATCACGGAAATCTGTGGAGCTGCAGTATTTGATCCACTTATTGTCGGAGTTGGCAACAGTAACTAAGGGGGGCGGGGCTCGGCGAAAGGCTAATTGGGATTAATCTTGATTTTATTTCATGACACAGCTCATCTCTCCTCGCCTCACCTTTGTTATGGCTGCACAGAGCTGTAGCTCTAGGAGGATGCTAGCATAGTGTTTTACAAACCTCTATGTAGGGGTCAGGACTTTAAAATCAAATCAAATCCAACTTAAGTTATCAAGAGCTTCTCATGCTGCAAGTGCAACTCAAAGTGCTGCACAGGAATAGACAATAATAATTACCCC
>SSNS01000005.1:695490-704978 GCA_006937985.1 Aphyosemion australe | reverse complement strand
CTGATCTGGAGTGAGCGTGCACACCTTTGGTTTCCAAACTGTCAACGCAAACTCTGCAGAGACATCGGGCGGCAGGGGGAATCCATTGAGACCCATCACACAAACCCATCCATCCATCCCCGCACCCACACCCCCACACACACACACACACACACACACACACACACACACACACACACACACACACACACACACACACACACACACACACACACACACACACACACACACTCACACACACACACGCACACACACACACACTCGCACACGCACGCACCCATCCATCCATCCATCCACCCATCCATCCATTTTCATCCGCTTATCCGGAGTCGGGTCGCGGGGGCAGCAGCCTAAGGAGGGAGGCCCAGACTTCCCTCTCCCCAGCCACTTGGGCCAGCTCCTCCGGGGGAATCCCAAGGCGTTCCCAGGCCAGCCGAGAGACATAATCTCTCCAGCGTGTCCTGGGTCTTCCTTTGGGTCTCCTCCCGGTTGGACGTGCCCGGAAAACCTCACCAGGGAGGCGTCCAGGAGGCATCCTAACCAGATGCCCGAGCCACCTCAACTGGCTCCTCTCGATGTGGAGGAGCAGCGGGTCTACACCGAGCTCCTCACCCTATCTCTAAGGGAGAGTCCAGCCACCCTGCGAAGAAAACTCATTTCAGCCGCTTGTATCCATGATCTCGTTCTTTCGGTCACTACCCAAAGCTCGTGACCATAGGTGAGGGTAGGAACGTAGATCGACCGGTAAATTGAGAGCCCCCATCACTGCAGATGCAGCACCGATCCGCCTGTCGATCTCACGCTCCACCCTTCCCTCACTCGTGAACAAGACCCCGAGATACTTAAACTCCTCCACTTGGGGCAGGACCTCGTCCCTGACCTGGAGAAGGCATTCTACCCTTTTCCGACTCAAGACCATGGTCTCGGATTTAGAGGAGCTGATTCTCATCCCAGCTGCTTCACACCCGGCTGCGAACTGCTCCAGCGAAAGCCGGAGATCACGTTCTGATGAAGCCAAAAGGACCACATCATCTGCAAAAAGCAGAGACCTGATCCTTAGGCCACCAAAACGGATCCCCTCACCACCTTGGCTGCTCCTAGAAATCCTGTCCATAAAGTTATGAACAGAATCGGTGACCAAGGGCAGCCTTGGCGGAGTCCAACTCTCACCGGAAACGAGCCAGACTTACTGCCGGCAATGCGGACCAAGCTCTGACACTGGTCGTACAGGGACCTAACAGCCCATATCAAGGGGCCTGGTACCCCATACTCCCAGAGTACCCCCCACAGGGCCCCCCGAGGGACGCGGTCGAACGCCTTCTCCAAATCCACAAAACACATGTAGATTGGTTGGGCGAACTCCCACGCATCCTCCAGGACCCCCCCAAGGGTATAGAGCTGGTCCAGTGTTCCACGGCCAGGACGAAAACCACATTGCTCCTCCTGAATCCGAGGTTCGACTATCCGACGGACCCTCCTCTCCAGAACCCCTGAATAGACCTTACCAGGGAGGCTCAGGAGTGTGATCCCCCTGTAGTTGGAACACACCCTGCGGTCCCCCTTTTTAAATAGGGGGACCACCACCCCGGTCTGCCAGTCCAGTGGAACTGCCCCCGATGTCCACGCGATATTGCAGAGCCGCGTCAACCAACACAGCCCCACAACATCCAGAGCCTTAAGGAAATCCGGGCGGATCTCATCCACCCCCGGAGCCCTGCCACCGAGGAGTTTTTTGACCACCTCAGTGACCTCGGCTCCAGAGATTGGAGAGCCCAACCCAAAGTCCCCAGACTCTGCTTCCACCCTGGAAGACGTGCCGGTGGGATTGAGGAGGTCTTCGAAGTACTCGGCCCACCGATTCACAACGTCCCGAGTCGAGGTCAGCAGCACACCCTCCCCACTCTAAACAGTGTTGGTAGTGCACTGCTTTCCCCTCCTGAGGCGCCGGATGGTGGACCAGAATCTCTTCGAAGCCGTACGGAAGTCTTGTTCCATGGTCTCACCAAACTCCTCCCATGCCCGGGTTTTTGCCTCCGCGACCACCCGAACCTCATCCCGCTTGGACTGCCGGTACCTATCAGCTGCCTCCGGAGTCCCACAGGCCAAAAAGACCTGATAGGACTCTTTCTTCAGCTTGACAGCATCCTTAACCACTGGTGTCCACCAGTGGGTTCGGGGGTTGCCACCATGACAGGCACCGACCACCCTGCGGCCACAGCTGCGGTCAGCCGCCTCGACAATGGAGTCACGAAACATGGTCCATTCGGACTCAATGTCCCCCGCCTCCCCCGGGACGTGTTCGAAGTTCTGTCGGAGGTGGGAATTGAAGCTCCTTCTGACAGGAGACTCTGCCAGACGTTCCCAGCAGACCCTCACAACACGTTTGGGTCTGCCAGGTCTGACCGGCATCTTCCCCACCATCGAAGCCAACTCACCAACTCTTCACCCGAGTGTCCAAGACATGCGGCCGCAGATCAGATGAAACGACAACACAATTTTACAATTTTATGAACAGAAATATTAGAAATTCTCAATAATTTATCAAATTCAATTGTAGCATGTAGAGGCTGTCTAGTGTAAGCCAGAAATACACATTTATACGTGAGGAGGAGGAGGAGAAGCAAATACATCCTTTTTTAAATGACTTACACATTGATCTGCTCATGTGTCAAATAATCTTTACTAATACATTGAAATGCCTAATTAAAGGTTTATTGATTAATGATCAAATTGATCATCTGCCCATTTTTGCAAACTATTATTGTAATTATAGAAATTACATAGGTGTACAGGTCCTGGTCATAAAATTAGAATATCACAAAAAAGATGATTTAATTCAGTAATTCCATTCAAAAAGTGAAACTTGTATATTAGATTCATTCATTACACAGACTGATATATTTCACACGTTTATTTCTATTATGTTGATGATTCTAACTGACAACTAATGAAAATCCCAGATTCAGGATCTCAGAATATTGTGAAAAGGTTCTATACTGAAGACCCCTGGTGCCACACTCTAATCAGCTAATGAACTCCAAACACCTGCAAAAGCCTTTAGATGGTCTCTCAGTCTAGTTCTGTAGGCTACACAATCATGGGGAAGACTGCTGACTTGACCGTCGTCCAAAAGACGACCACTGACACCTTGCACAAGGAGGGCAAGACACAAAAGGCCATTGCTAAAGAGGCTGGCTGTTCACAGAGCTCTGTGTCCAAGCACATTAATAGAGAGGTGAAGGGAAGGACAAGATGTGGTAGAGAAGAGTCTACAAGGGATAACCACCCTGGAGAGGACTGTGGAACAAAACCCACTCAAAGATGTGGGGGAGATTCACAAAGAGTGGCCTGCAGCTGGAGTCAGTGCTTCAAGAACCACCACACACAGATGTATGAAGACATGGTTTCAGCTGTAGCAGTCCTTGTGTCACTCTAGAACAAGAGACAGCGTCAGAAGCGTCTCACCTGGGCTAAAGACAAACAGGACTGGACTGCTGCTGAGTGGTCCAGAGTTCTGTTCTCTGATGAAAGTCAATGTTGCATTTCCTTTGGAGATCAAGGTCCCAGAGTCTGGAGGAAGAGAGGAGAGGCTCAGAATCCACGTTGCTTGAGGACCAGTGTAAAGTTTCCAGTCAGTGATGGTTTGGGGTGCCATGTCATCTGCTGGTGTTGGTCCATTGTGTTTTCTGAGGTCCAAGGTCAACGCAGCCGTCTACCAGGAAGTTCTAGAGCCCTTCATGCTTCCTGCTGCTGACCAACTTTATGGAGATGCAGATTTCATTTTCCAACAGTACTTGGCACCTGCACACAGTGCCAAAGCTACCAGTACCTGGTTTAAGGACCATGGTGTCCCTGTTCTTGATTCTGACCTTAACCCCATAGAACATCTATGGGCTATTGTGAAGAGGAAGATGCAACACGCCAGAGCCAACAGTTCAGAAGAGCTGAAGGCCGTTATCAGAGCAACATGGCTCTCATAACACCTGAGCAGAGCCAGACTGATGGACTCCATGCCACGCCCCATTGCTGCAGTAATCCAGGCCAAAGGAGCCCAACTAAACACTGATGCTGTACATGCTCATAGCTTCATGTTCAGAGTTTTCAGTTGGCCAACATTTCTAAATCCTTTTTTTGCATTGGTCTGAATGGATACTCTGATATTAATAAAGAAATAAACATGTGAACTGTATCAGTCTGTGTGTGATGAATGAATTTTTTTATGACCAGCACCTGAATTGAAACAGAGAAAATGCTAGACACGCTCAAAATAAACTAATAAAGCAAAATTGGGATGTCATATATGATGAAAATGAAAATATCAATACTGCAGATGAGTCGTTATGCTGGTGAAGGTTCTCAGTCATCCAGGTCATGGGAATCTAAAAGGGGTTCAAATGAAGGCAACTGGACTTCTTTGGTTTTTTGAAGTTGTTTCGTACAACAGGCCAACGAGGGAGGAGGGGTATTCATAAGCAACAGCACACAGCTACAGTTTAAAAGCTTGACCCTCCCATATTCCAGTCAGAACTGACAAAGCTCCCCAGATGAGAAGAGAAACCAAAGAAGTCCAGTTACCTTCATTTGAACCCTTTGGATTGGTTTAAAAACAGATTTCTCTGAGTTAAAGTGACTGCGATGAAAATTACAGACCTCTCATCTTTTTAAGCAGGACGTTTTGCACAATTGGTGGCTGCCAAATACCTTTTTGCCCACTCAGTAAACTAATTTTACATTTCCCTTCATCCACATGAGCTGTTGGTGGTGGCCATCTTTACTGATTTAGGCTTTTTCTAGCTCTAGCTTCCACGTATGGAAAAATGCATCCTGTCGCGTCACTTTTTTTCTGAAGGACCATTGTTATGTAAATGTGGTTAGAATTGCATCAATTTCCTTTATGCAGTGTTTATTTCTGCTTATGTCTTTGTTGGCTTGGGTTTTTGTGTGCTACAGGACCTTTTACCGGTTCAGTATGCAGACATCTGCTGACAGCGTGGATGCTTCTCTCGACTGCCCTTAAATTTCACTGAGAAGACATGTTTTGTGTTGACTCGCCAGCTGTGTTCTCCCGTGTGGCTGTCAACCATCATGGTGACTATTGCATAAACTTACCCAAACCTGTACTTGTTAAAAAAAAATCAACAAATCTGAAATAGGAAGGAGTAACGCTGACTCTGAGAAAAGTGAAGCCATTCAAGGGTTTCCAGGCATACATCTCACACTTGAAGTGTCTGAAGCAGCTGAACAAGTGTCTGAGACACACGGGCAAACATCACAACACGAGCAGAAAACAGCTCTCTGGATCCAGATTAGGAGGGAGATTATACATCGTGATAGCTAGACAGCTGATTTAAAAAAGATTTTCAAATATTTGAATGACTACAGCAATCATTGCAATAGGTCTGTAGTTATTAAGGTCACAACACGCCCCAATAAAGGAAGAATCTTGGTGCATTTATCCTTTGTGACACTTGACAAATGAAAAAGTTCTGAGAGATGCAAGAACATCAGAAGTCATTCTAATCTACCTATTCTCTCAACCATCTGGAGAAGAGAAGCTGTTTATTGTCTTTAAAGGGGCGCTAGAATGTAAAACAGCCTTTTCCTTGTTGCTGAACAAGACAGCTTGGGTGGTCAACAGCAGCATACCAAAAGTCAAACCGTGTGTGACCTACTTTTTATGTAAATTAGAAAGTTGAAAAAGGCGAGAGAAAACCTCCTGAGCAAGGCTGTGATAACACGTCACTAGGTAGCCACTCCTGCTACTTCTACATGTTCCAACCCACTTCAGCGTCAGCAATATTTAAAGGGACACTAGTCAGTTTTGGCTTGTTTTTAGCACCCCCTAGTGTCCGTTAGTGAAACCTAAAGGTAAAACTCATCTCCTGGCTGTGCGTTGGTCTTTGTAACACCTTAATCTAACAGCTGAAACGTCTCCTCAGCCTTCATTAGTGTCTACAGGAGCGGTTCATCACTAAATCAAACACATCAGCTGTGTTCATGATCTAAAACATGCAGGAAACATGCTGGAAGCAGCAGTGGCGTAGCAAGGTTGAGCTGGGCCCCCGTGCAGGTGTTGCTTTAGCCCCCCCCCCAATAACATCTTGAGAAAGAGAGAGAGAGGCACACCCTACGCCAGTGGGAAGCAGACTGCAGCACCAGGCATGTCAGCTCCACTTTACTAAGTCCATCAGGGACCGGACCGCCACTCTGAAGTTGCAAGTGCGGTATTCTGGCCCCAGAGGGTGGTGGGGGTCTGAGTGACGTTTCATTAACCCTGTAAAGGTCATTTTAGCACAAACTGGCTCAAGAACATGATTTAAACAGATTAAAAAGTTGCATAGGATGACTTAAAACGCTGATGTCAGCAACGCTACCACAGAGCCACGGTTAGCCATCTGAGCTGTTAGCTTCAGGTAGCAACAGCCTTGTTGAAAGAGAGGAAAAACAAGCACTCACCACTCAGGTTCCAGGATAAACTGGTAAAATCCAGACTAGAAATGAATGCCAGATAGAGCCACAGCTTGTGGGCTGGTATTTTCGGCACAGTGAGGCGAAGACTTTTGGAAGATGGCCTGGTGTCAAGAAGGGCAGCAAAGAAGCCACTTCTCTCCAAAAAAACCATCAGGGACAGATTGATCTTCTGCTAAAAGTATGGTGAATGGACTGCTGAGGACTGGGGCAAAGTCATATTCTCCGATGAAGCCCCTTTCCGATTGTTTGGGGCCTCTGGAAAAAGGCTTGTCCGGAGAAGAAAAGGTGAGCGCTACCATCAGTCCTGTGTCATGCCAACAGTAAAGCATCCTGAGACCATTCATGTGTGGGGTTGCTTCTCATTCAAGGGAGTGGGTTCACTCACAATTTAGCCCAAAAACACAGCCATGAATAAAGAATGGTACCAAAACACCCTCCCACAGCAACTTCTTCCAACAATCCAACAACAGTTTGGTGAAGAACAATGCATTTTCCAGCACGATGGAGCACCGTGCCATAAGGCCAAAGTGATAACTCAGTGGCTCGGGGACCAAAACGTTGAAATTTTGGGTCCATGGCCTGGAAACTCCCCAGATCTTAATCCCATTGAGAACTTGTGGTCAATCCTCAAGAGGCGGGTGGACAAACAAAAACCCACTCATTGTGACAAACTCCAAGAAGTGATGATGAAAGAATGGGTTGCTATCAGTCAGGATTTGGCCAGAAGTTGATTGAGAGCATGCCCAGTGCAACTGCAGAGGTCCTGAAAAAGAAGGGCCAACACTGCAAACACTGACTCTTTGCATCAATGTCATGTAATTGTTGATAAAAGCCTTTGAAACATGTGAAGTGCTTGTAATTATATTTCAGTCCATCACAGAAACAACTGAAACAAAGATCTAAAAGCAGTTTAGCAGCAAACTTTGTGAAAACTAAGATTTGTGTCATTCTCTAAACTTTTGGCCACGACTGTAAAAAACCTCATTCGATTTCCCCTCTAAGACGTCATTGGGAAGGATTTAAAATAAAGAAGAAAACACATTTGAGCAATCTTGGGACAAAATGCAAGAACCTGAGGGGGACAGTGGGCTGAACTAGGGAGTATTTGCAAAATGTTGACTAAGTGCTTCAGCGGTTCAGCAGGATTATTGGTAAGACCATCATCGACTAATTATCATGAGACACCGGAAAACATCTAAAAATATTCCATAATGCTGTAATGATCCTCAATAGGTGTCAGGACTCCAGTCAGCTGTGCATGATGAACTCCCTGCCTGTTGGGTGGACCTCAGCCTCTGAGCGGTTAAGAAACTGCCTCACTCACCTCAGTCGTCGACCCGTCGTGCCAAAAGCTCCTGACCAGACGTAAGTTTCCAAGTGAACTCCTGGAGACTCCAACCATCACCAGTTGTCCTCTCTTCCTTCCCGTTGCTGCTCACCGGCTAGTTCCCTCTCCATCAGCTTCACTCTGTCTCGGTGTCCATTCAGCCACCAGGTCCTATCTCTGCCATCCATCTTCTGCGTGTGGAACGCCGACTCACAACTCCAATAGCCACCAAGCCCCGCACGCGGCCTGACGATGGACTGTTGGTGAGAGGCTGACAGCGTGCAGGCCGTCATCCAGCTGTTTGTGGGACTACTTTATTAAACCACAGGTAAACGCAAACGTCATCTTTTATCTGGTGCTTTTGAGCTGCACAAACGTTCCAATAATAAGGAATTGTTTCATTAAACTGCAGCATCCTTACTCTGAGGCCAAACATTTAGAGAATAACAACAATAGTAATCGTGTCTAACTCTGCTGCCTCAGTAACACCAAGATCTAAAACATCTTCTAAGCTTTTGGTGGTACGTTGTGCCTTTATTAGTCCAGACAGATTCTTCTCAACCGAGTGTAAAACCATTCAGCAGCAGTTGAGACGCTTTCATCGTTCCTGTGGCTGTTTTTGCAGCGAAGCGTCACTGTTTTGTTTTGATCGCAGAACAGGAGCTTCTTATTGTCCATGAGAGGATATAAGAGGAAGCCATCACATTGACAGTCCCAGTAATGCGTTTCAGCTGTGCAGCCTATTAAGAAGTCTTTAAAGGCCCTATCAGTGATATTCATAGAAATCATGGTAAAAACTGCGACTCTTTAGCGCCATGCAGTTTCGAGTAAGTATTGCAGCTACGGTGGCCCACTCAAAAAGGCAACAACTCCAGCGTTCACTCCAGCTATCTGGTTCGTTTTTTTATAAAAAAGCATGAGATTGATTTATTTCCAGTCTCTGTAGCCTAACCCACACAAAGCATATAACTACTCAAGCAGGTAAAAAACATTTTTTAATGAGTGTTCAGTCTTAATGCATAATGCCACACGTAGCCCCCCCTCCCCATCCCCCGACAAGACGATGCGCGCGACCGGATTGGGAGCTTTATTATGAAGAAAAGATCAGCTGAGGTGAGTCATAAAAAACACTTGGAGGCTGGTGTCTAGCTGTTGCGGGCGGGGTTCTCATCATATGCGGCTGCTGAGTGTTGGAAATCAATAAGACCTGACATATTTGATGTGTCTTTTGATTTCATTGTTTGTTATTCAAACTAACAAAGTCCAGCAACAGTGTAACAGCTAGTCTCGTCTCTTCTTAGTTGCATTGTCAGACGCCATGCTTCCACGGCGCACTGCTGCCCTCTGCTGTTTCTTTCAGGTTACAGTCATAGTGCAAACGCATAACGTGGAGCTCACATGTCCCTAAATAGCTACCGTATTTCAAGATGGAGGATGACCATGGAGCGTCGACCACAATTTATGTATTAAAAATGTAAAATTTGAAGCTGAGAGGAATATTTGGAATTGATGTTGGTGAGAAATATTAATGAAAAAGGACAAGTTTGTGCACTGGATACACAGAATTTGGTAGAAAACAGGTAAAAATATTACACATTGTGGCTTTAATTTCTCACTGCAGAGCTTGGTCTGATCCAGCGGACCCGTAGGAACCATAAGATGTTGATTTATCTCCCTTCCCACAGCTCTG
>SSNS01000005.1:685490-690490 GCA_006937985.1 Aphyosemion australe | reverse complement strand
AACAAGCATGGACTACAAAGCCAGAGTGTGAGGGAGACTAAAGAGCTGCATGCTGGAGGCTGCAGAGACCATCAGAGGAACAGCATAACTGGACTGCTGCAGGAGTTTCAGAAGCACTTTCATGTCTTTGAAGAGCCTGAGTCAAACTTCAGGTTTTTGCTCCCTGCTTTCTGCAAAAGGTTTGTGATCCACGTGAGGACATCCAGCTGGGTGCTTTGATTTTGAGCCTGAAGGAGATTGGAAAGACACGTTTGTTTCTGGTGATTTGGTTTTTAGCCTAATCTCCTAAACTAACTGACCTAGCAGGAAAAGGATTTGGTGCATGGTGCTGCTGGTGATTGTACTGTCGAACAAAAACACAACCTTCCAACGTAATGTTGAACTTAGACTTTACTCTTGGTTACATTTTATATCACCAAACATGACATTATAGCTGAATAAATTATGTTAAAATCTGACTAAGCAGAATTTCTTTCCATAAAAACTTTTAAAAGAAATTAAAAACATGTTTAAACAAGAGTGGAGACAGTGTCACCATGACCTCATCTGGTTTCTGGAGCAGATAGGAAGTAAAGTTGCACTACTTTAGAATACATTTGTCAGCGACATGTATCAAATACATTTGTAAATGTGATTTAGCTGATAATATTCCAGTCAAAGCAAACAGCTACAGCTAAAACCCAAACTAAAAGGAACAGTAATGACAACCATGAGAGGCTGATTGATAAGTCTGATCACGGGGCAGAGCTGGACATGGTGGAGTAGAGCTACTGGTGGCTGTCTGACTGGAAACCAGCTGTTCAGGTCGTGAGACTGGTCCGGAGCAGAGCAGCAGCACTGTGATGACAGCAGCTACCTGTAAAACCCAAACAGAGCATCAGCCACCCAGGAACACCTCATGATGACCCAAACACTCAACCTGAAGCTCAGCTACACGTGGAGCCTCACACTTCCTCCTCTCTTACCTTGTGAATTATTACCTGGTCAGATTTCCTAAAGTGGCACAGGTTGTGGGAAGTAATTTATGATTAGTGGTCAATGGCTGAGTTTTAATTAAGTCCAGTTCAGAGTTCAGAGATGGAAGTGGTTCATTAATCACCAACCATCAGACCGGACCAGTGCACGTGACTTTTATCTGAATTACATGAAGTTACTGTCCCTCAGGAGACACGGCCCTGAGGATAACCTCATGTAGACCTCATTAATGTTTGATCATCAAAAAAAGATCCATTTAAGGATCAGCTGGAAAATTTAAAGAGTTTAATAATAAATCTAAGGTATTAAAATGTATTCATGGAAAATAAAACGGATTTTTATGCAGAATGTGGAATCCTATTTCTGCAGAGCGTTTAAGGTGGACTTCCCCACGGGGAACTACAAACACTTTCAGGAGAGATGAGAAACATTACCTTTAGTTAATAAAGAATAGGAGGAATGGTCCTTATCATATTAATGGGAACAGTATTAATACTGCAAGCAGCTACAGCAGGAATGTTTCGTTTCACTCCAGAAGCCATGCAGCCAGCTGCTACAGAGACAGAAATAATTGCAACGACTTTCACTTCTTTTTAAGGGCGACGGTGGCAGAGTCCCATAACCGGAGGGTTGCAGGTTTGAGCCTCATCTGTTGCAGTCGAGTCCTTGAGCAAAACACTTAAACTCCAAGCACAGTTTGGGTTCACCCAACGGGGCACATGCATCCACGAGGCGTAACTACCTCACTGCACCTCACAGCACAGCTCATCTCAACAGGTTGACTGGCAAAAGTCTCTCAGAACAACCACTGATCTGGAGTGAGCGTGCACACCTTTGGTTTCCAAACTGTCAACGCAAACTCTGCAGAGACATCGGGCGGCAGGGGGAATCCATTGAGACCCATCACACAAACCCATCCATCCATCCATCCATCCATCCATCCATCCATCCATCCATCCATCCATCCATCCATCCATCCATCCATCCATCCATCCATCCATCCATCCATCCATCCATCCACCCATCCATCCATCCATTTTCATCCGCTTATCCGGAGTCGGGTTGCGGGGGCAGCAGCCTAAGGAGGGAGGCCCAGACTTCCCTCTCCCCAGCCACTTGGGACAGCTCCTCCGGGGGAATCCCAAGGCGTTCCCTGGCCAGTTGAGAGACATAGTCCCTCCAGCGTGTCCTGGGTCTTCCGTTGGGTCTCCTCCCGGTTGGACGTGCCTGGAAAACCTCACCAGGGAGGCGTCCAGGAGGCATCCTAATCAGATGCCCGAGCCACCTCAACTGGCTCCTCTCGATGTGGAGGAGCAGCGGGTCTACTCCGAGCCCCTCCCGGATGACCGAGCTCCTCACCCTATCTCTAAGGGAGAGCCCAGACACCCTGCGAAGAAAACTCATTTCAGCCGCTTGTATCCGTGATCTCGTTCTTTCGGTCACTACCCAAAGCTCGTGACCATAGGTGAGGGTAGGAACGTAGATCGACCGGTAAATTGAGAGCTTCGCCTTTTGGCTCAGCTCTCTCTTCACCACGACAGACCGGTACAACGCCCCCATCACTGCAGACGCAGCACAAATCCACCTATCGATCTCACGCTCCACCCTTGCCTCACTCGTGAACAAGACCCCGAGATACTTGAACTCCTCCACTTGGGGCAGGACCTCGTCCCTGACCTGGAGAAGGCATTCTACCCTTTTTTGACTCAAGACCATGGTCTCGGATTTAGAGGAGCTGATTCTCATCCCAGCTGCTTCACACCCGGCTGCGAACTGCTCCAGCGAAAGCCGGAGATCACGTTCTGACGAAGCCAACAGGACCACATCATCTGCAAAAAGCAGAGACCTGATCCTTAGGGCAGGGGTTCCCAAATTGGGGGTCGGGACCCCCAAGGGGGTCCCCACAAGATTGCAGGGGGTCCCCAAAATTTTGTCTCTGCTGAGGTTGTGAGGTTAGCAAGATTTTATTTGTAAAAATTACATTTATAAAATCCCAATAACACACCCTACAGTATAATCAGAACTCCATATAAAAGTTATAACTCTGTATGTCTGTAGAAAGTTTGTAAATGATCACATTAAATGTGTTTATGCATGTAGGAGTTGGGTTTGGGTCCTGGCCTATCTTGGACACGAGAAAGGGGGTCCTCAAAGAAAACATTTTGGGAACCCCTGCCTTAGGCCACCAAAACGGATCCCCTCACCACCTTGGCTGCACCTAGAAATCCTGTCCATAAAAGTTATGAACAGAATCGGTGACAAAGGGCAGCCTTGGCGGAGTCCAACTCTCACCGGAAACGAGCCCGACTTACTGCCGGCAATGCCGACCAAGCTCTGACACTGGTTGTACAGGGACCTAACAGCTCGTATCAAGGGGCCTGGTACCCCATACTCCCAGAGTACCCCCCACAGGGCCCCCCGAGGGACGCGGTCGAACGCCTTCTCCAAATCTACAAAACACATGTAGATTGGTTGGGCGAACTCCCACGCACCCTCCAGGACCCCCCCAAGGGTATAGAGCTGGTCCAGTGTTCCACGGCCAGGACGAAAACCACATTGCTCCTCCTGGATCTGAAGTTCGACTATCTGACGGACCCTCCTCTCCAGAACCCCTGAATAGACCTTACCAGGGAGGCTCAGGAGTGTGATCCCCCTGTAGTTGGAACACACCCTGCGGTCCCCCTTTTTAAATAGGGGGACCACCACCCCGGTCTGCCAGTCCAGTGGAACTGCCCCCGATGTCCACGCGATATTGCAGAGCCGCGTCAACCAACACAGCCCCACAACATCCAGAGCCTTAAGGAAATCCGGGCGGATCTCATCCACCCCCGGAGCCTTGCCACTGAGGAGCTTTTGGACCACCTCAGTGACCTCGGCTCCAGAGATTGGAGAGCCCAACCCAAAGTCCCCAGACTCTGCTTCCCCCCTGGAAGACATGCCGGTGGGATTGAGGAGGTCTTCGAAGTGCTCGGCCCACCGATTCACAACGTCCCGAGTCGAGGTCAGCAGCACACCCTCCCCACTGTAAACAGTGTTGGTAGTGCACTGCTTTCCCCTCCTGAGGCGCCGGATGGTGGACCAGAATCTCCTCGAAGCCGTACGGAAGTCTTGTTCCATGGTCTCACCGAACTCCTCCCATGCCCGGGTTTTTGCCTCTGCGACCACCCGAGCCGCATTCCGCTTGGACTGCCGGTACCTATCAGCTGCCTCCGGAGTCCCACAGGCCAAAAAGACCTGATAGGACTCTTTCTTCAGCTTGACAGCATCCCTAACCACTGGTGTCAACCAGCGGGTTCGGGGATTGCCGCACCGACCACCCTGCGGCCACAGCTGCGGTCAGCCGCCTCGACAATGGAGTCACGGAACATGGCCCATTCGGACTCAATGTCCCCCGCCTCCCCCGGGACGTGTTCAAAGTTCTGTCGGAGGTGGGAATTGAAGCTCCTTCTGACAGGAGACTCTGCCAGACGTTCCCAGCAGACCCTCACAACACGTTTGGGTCTGCCAGGTCTGACCGGCATCTTCCCCCACCATCGAAGCCAACTCACCACCAGGTAGTGGTCAGTTGACAGCTCCGCCCCTCTCTTCACCCGAGTGTCCAAGACATGCGGCCGCAGATCAGATGAAACGACAACAAAATCGATCAGCAACCTGCGGCCTAAGGTATCCTGGAGCCAAGAGCACATATGGACACCTTTATGCTTGAACATGGTGTTTGTTATGGACAATCCATGACGAGCACAGAAGTCCAATAACAGAACACCACTCGGATTCAGATCAGGGGGGCCGTTCCTCCCAACCACACCTCTCCAGGTCTCACTGTCATTGCCCACGTGAGCATTGAAGTCCCCCAGCAGAACGAGGGAGTCACCCGAAGGAGCGCTTTCCAGTACCCCCTCCAGGGACTCCAAAAAGGGTGGGAAGTCTGAGCTGCAGTTTGGTGCATAAGCACAAACCACAGTCCCCCCACACGGAGGCAGAGGGAGGCTACCCTCTCGCTCACCGGGGTAAACCCCAACGTACAG
>SSNS01000005.1:653623-673623 GCA_006937985.1 Aphyosemion australe | reverse complement strand
CTGCTCAACTTTAGGCTAATCATTCCTCCACAGCTGTGAGTTGAAGGAGTCAGCAGCAATGTCACATCACCGTTGTCACAGTGTGTTGTCTCCCACTTCGTGGTGACAGAGCATTACCCACCCAGTCAGTAATCCCCTTTAGCAAAGTTTGCGGTAAGCTGACGGCATGGAAGAAGATAAATACGGATTTTCTTTTCCATTTTTTAACCCTGTAATGAAAAGTTGCTGAGTTCTTTTTCTCCTTGCTGAGTTTATTCCACACCAGTTTCAGATCTCCTCCCTCCGTCATTTACTAAAACTTTTCACCTGGAGATTTGAAAAGTTGAAACTGATTAAAAACAGTTAGTCTGAAACCAAACTCAACAAAGCCCTTCCAGGTCGTTTCTGTTCCAGTCGGCCCCGGCTCCTTCACTATGAGCAGCCAGACTGAGGACATCAGTGACAAATGTCTTGCATTAACTTTGTTGTTTATGTTTCCCAGAGAAGATGTGGAATAACCCTATTAAATCAAGCACTCGCCTGGTCATTAATCTCAATGCAGCTGACTAGTCCCTCACAGCTAATGGGGTTTAAAATTTGCATAAGGTGAGTTTCCCCACAAAGCCTCGCCTAAGAGGATTTCTGTTCAGACAGAGAGCTTATTGTCAAACGGGCTCATAGACATGGATTAACGATAGCGGGCCCAAAGAACTCCGAGAACTACGGCAGCAACTCACAAGTTCCTCGTCACTGTCTCCGATCTTTGTTACACAGAGACGACCCGTAGTACCCATGGAAGTATACTCCGTTTGTCTGCTAGAGTCATTTACGTATCAAATCATAATGTAATAATCGTTAGATGGTTGTTAAATGATTCTGATTTATTTTTAATTCATTTATTTAATAAACAACATGGAGACTCTGAGTCTCTCCTGCTGCTTCCACAGGTTCAGGATCAGCCAGGAGCAGCAGATCATCATCAGCTCCTCTATGAAAACAAGAGTTTCTAGTCATTTTTGGGTCTGTGTTAAAAACATCAGCAGTGACCTCACAGAAACAGCTGTTGCTGTGAAAGAGTCCAGAGTAAATATCAGTCCTTCATTCAACAGACAGAAAGATCGTTTTTAAGTAGAAAACATTTAGGACATCAACCCTTTGACCCTTAGATCAAAGAAATAAAAAACCAAACAAACTGTCTGGCCAAATAAAAGTCTCCACCAAAACAAAAAGTCACACTCTAATCAGTGTTTGCGAAAACGTTTGAGCCACGCCTGCCAAACTGGCAGACGTGAGAGCGTCTCACGCAGGACATTTTTGAACCACGTAGGACAATGTCCTCAATGTGATTTTCTGCCAAATTCATAAAATGAGGATTAACAGAATTTATCAGGAAATTATTAGAGATCATATAATTATTATAAATTATTATTAAACACCAGAAACAACATATTATATATGACAATATTTCTAAATATTGTAATGATCCATAAGGGCTTTTTGTGACTGATGTAGCCTGATGTTACTGTTCCTTTAAGAGACGCTGTGGCTGGTTGAGGTGAAACTGGAAGTTGGAGATGCGGGTTTATCTCAGCTGTTTGTTAAACTACTCTAATAAACTGCTGTTAAGGACAAAATGTCATTCTGTTTGACGAGTTAGGTCATCACAAATATTACAATATAAAGAAATGATCTTTTTCTTAGGGGGGGGCGCACTGTGCCGTGGTCCCCGAAATGCTTTGAAACGGCCCTGGGTGTGGGACTGAGTTTTGAAGGTGATCTGAATTGTACCAAATAAATAAATATTACATGCTTATAAATTATTATTATAAAATTACAAATGTGTAGTGGACATATCTGCCTACATTTTCCTTTTCAAACACTGTTTTGTTTTGTATGCGACTATTTTCCTGTCCTGCTGTCTCTTAGCTGCATCTCCTCTCAATCCTCCAGAAAAACTGCTGCCTGGCTTCTTACTTTTCAACTCACAAGTTACTTTTGAAATTAGCAAATCAAAAAGATCCGTCGACCGCAAAAATAGCGGAATGTGCGCTGTGCGGCCGCGCCACTGAGGTGACGTCACCGAAGCACGGGAGACGAGCTCTGCAGCAGCGGAGCGCGTCAGACACAATGAAAGACAGAAAGTATGAGCAAACATGAACGATCGTGTGTTAATTATGTTTTTTTTTTTTTTGGTGGCGCCACTTTGAGAATGTTACTGTGGCCGTGCGCAGGACGCAGCTGCCCGGCGGAGCACATCAGTAATCAGCGCTCTGCATCCTCTCCGCCCAAAAGAAGACCCGCTACGCTGAGAGTCCAAATAAATAATGTAATATATGTAGAAACTAGATCTTATGAGGGGGAAGCCAACAAACAGTCTGCAGTTTGTGGTTTTCAGGAAGTTTATTTTATTTTGGCACGTTCAGAGAAGACGCACGGCGTCGGTCATAATGTCCGACGATTTCAAGTTTTTCGTCGGACATTATTAAACCACGTTGGTAATGTCCGTTTTCGCAAACACTGCTCTAATATTCTGTTGGACCACCTTTAGTTCTGATTACATCTCTGTGGCGTTGTTTCCATCAGCTTCTGCAACGTCACTATTTGAGCCCCATGAATCCTGGCTTTGTCATCTTGGAATATGGCCGTGCCATCAGGGAAGATGGAATAACCTGGTCGTTCAGTAGATTCAGGAAGTCAGCTGACCTCATTCTTGGAGCACATCCTGTTGCTGAACCTAGACCTGACCACCTGCAGCAACCCCAGATCATAGCCCCGCCCCTACAGGCTTGTACAGTAGGCACTAGGCATGATGGGTGCATCGCTTCATCTGCCTCTCTTCTTACCCTGATGCACCCATCACTCTGGAACAGGGTCCATCTGGACTCATCACACCAGTTGTTAATAATGCGTTGGACAGTTCTGAACCCAGTTTTAGTCGTTTCTCCTTAGATGTTTCCTCTGCTTGATGCAATGATGTGACCCTTCTCACACAGACTAACATCTCTTCCACCACCACCAGATGTGTCTTTCCACATGGTTGCTGAAGAAATGAGAAGCAGCTCGTTGCTCCAGTTGGGTTAAATAACTTGTTGCAGCTGAAAGATAATCACCCATGCAGCCATTATCCAATAGGAGGCTCCTACCTGTTTGCTTGGTTACATCCAGGTTGAGACTTCTTTGGACGGTCAGTGGAAATGAATGAAATAAACCCCAATAGCTCACACACAGTGGCATGGATTGTGAAGAAAGCATGTTAGTTGTGTTTATGACAAATAAACAGTGGCCTAGTGGTATGGGTGTCCGCCCTGGGACTGGGAGATCGGGGTTCAAATCCCGGTTGGGTCATACCAAAGACTTTAACAATGGGACCCAATGCCTCCCTGCTTTAACTCAGCTTTAAGGAGTTGGATTGGGGGGTTAAACCCCCAAATAGTTCCTGAGCGTGGCCGTGTCTGCAGCTCACCACTCCCCACGGGGATGGGTCACATGTGGAGATGTAATTTCACCAGCGTGTGACGATGACTGATGGGACTTAAACTTTAAAACGGATCCCAAAACTTCCCTTCCTTTGTCTTCAGCCTCCAACTCCCATAAACTCCTGCGTGTTTTCTTACATCTGCGGCAAACCTGAGGCACAAAAGACATCAATAACACCACAACAGTCTCCGGATCTTCCAGGTTTTCTGACTCAAAAGTCTGACTTGCTGCTACCACACATACAGCGTGAGGAGTCAGGTCACATCCGAGCACTGGGTAGCGTGAGAACACGACTCGTTAACTTTGCTCTGTGAGGAAGTCACACAGTTTGAGATGGAGCTGAATACAAGGACTGAAATGTTGCAGTGTCCGCCCGGCTCTAGAGCAGCAGCTGGTCTCAGCCGATGACAAGAAACTGTCAGGGATCTGGACTTTTGTAGGCTTTGAATCAGCTCCAGTGTAAAATAAAACACTGTTTATTTATCATGTAATGGTATTGTTGTTTTGGATCAGTCTGGGAGGATGTCAAACCCATGGCTGTTGCTGTATCTAGTCTGATTGTGTAAAGAACCAACCCTAACCCTGGGTTTTATACTGAACAGATTAAAAAATGAGGACGCGACCTGAGCCATGTCTCAGAGATCAAAACATTTTCTAGTATAAATGCTGCGGGGTGAATTCTGGCAGAGTTGGTGAACACAGCACCAGGGAGAATGTAAGCTAGCTAACTTTTGACAAGTTTGACCTTTTTTACCTCAGCTGACTAAACTAACACATGACCAGTGCCTCCTTGTAACGAGCGTGGAAATGCTGTTTGTGTTAGTCAGACGCACCATATGAGGAAGAAGCAGGAACGTTTATGAGGGAACAGATGCATCCTCATCTCTTCATTATTAAATATCAGGTTCTTTTCTATATTTATGCTTCTGTCGTACCATCACAGCGCTCCTGATTTCCAGCTCTGTGTTGTCAACTTAGCTTCTGCATGATTTGAATAAGCTACTTTCACCGTGAGCGCGTTTGCTGTGTTTCACAGTGACTAAAGCAGCTTTGGAGGCTAAATATAACGCACATTAATACTTTAATATTTATCTGCAGCAGAAAGGTGCTTGAAACGCCTCGTACAGTAGATCCATGTTTGAATTTCTGCAGGAAAACAGCAAGAAGAAAAACACGTAAACAATTCTGAACTAAAGTCTCACGTAGTTTGATCCATACAGACACACGGCTACACCAAACACATTCGTTCAGCCGGATCCAGTTACAGCTCGTGTTAAAGGTCCACAACACACTCCCACTTCACAGAAAAGCTACGACACACACCATTTCATAAAACCCGGGCCACACTGCGTTGTTCGGCCGTCCAAGACAGATCTCTGGTGAACAGAATGGTGAAAATAAAAGGATGAATGTGAGGGTGATTTACAGGTCTGTGGCCATCTAGTGTGACCGGCCCAGCAACAGCTTATTAGGCACTCTCATCACCATCCTGGGACATACGTACGGTGAGTCCTCACATGAAGCAGTCCTGTGTGACAGCTGGAACACAGCGTGGCCCGGCTTAAAGCAGGCCTATGGACATATTCAAACTTAATCCAAACATCAGGACATGAAGTGGGCTGCCAAAGGCTCTAAAAACAGGAACAACCTCTTTCTGTCAACCAGAACCAACCAATCAATGGACGTAGCTCCACTACAGTTTCCAGTCAGAAGCCCGATAAAGGAATTGACTGATCCATCCACCTGTCAGCTAGCCTGGCCAGCCATACCACAGGAGGTCTGGTAACGCTCCTATTCAAATAACCCCACCCCCTGAGAGTTCTAGCTGAACCAATCAGCAAACGTCACACACCGTGACGCTCAGTTTCTCATAAACAAGGAAGATGGCGTCTGAAGCGGTGCTCTCTGCGGCTCTTTCCTCTGTTCTAAATGACATGTCTTTAAAACCACAAGAACTAGCGCTAAAAGCCTTTCTGCTAAAGAAAGATGTTTGCGCCGTGCTACCCACAGACATATATACATAGACACCTCGTGGACTGGTGCTGCCGTAGTGGCCGGCGGCCATCTTAGGTGGGTCTCCATTCACCCCCAGTGCATTCATTTCTACTGAGGAAGGTGCTTACCCAGCTAAAATCTTTATCATGGTGTCACCTTTACTTACCTAACTGGAGCAAACAGAAGAGCTCACATCTCTCTTATTCTGATGTCTCTGCACTGGTTACCCATTAACTTTAGAATTCAATTTAGGATCCTTACTATAACATACAGGGCTCTACATGGCCAAGCTCCTCCTTATGTTACTGAACTGTTAAAGCCTTATGCTCCAACCCGAGCCCTCAGGTCCACCAACCAGAACCTTCTAGAAATTCCAAAGACCAGATATAAATGTCGAGGTGATCGCTCTTTCCAGGCTGTTGCACCCCGACTTTGGAATGAACTTCCTTTATCCTTACGTGTTACTGACAGTCTGGACACCTTTAGAAAGCAGCTGAAGACCCTTTTGTTTAAAACTGCTTTTACTTAAATCTTTTATGTTTTATTCGTTTTTTCTAACTTGTATTTATAATAATCTTTCATTTGTTTTATCATTTTTATAATTTTATGACTTTCTGTTTTCTGATTTTTAATGATTTTATGATGTTCTGTTGTTTTGTTTTAAGATCATTTTATGATGACTATCTTGTGTTTTGTTGATCTTTGTGAAGCACTTTGTGATTCTTTTTCTGTGATAAGTGCTATACAAATAAAATTTACTTACTTACTTACTTTACTTGTGCTAATGGAGCAACAAGTAAACAAGCTGTGGTTAACTGCAGTGCAGCTCAGCGTGAACAGTGAGAGGGAGATTGTTAGCAGCGCTCCATTGCCGCCATCTTTGACTACAGCTAAAATATCCAATATGCGGTAAGTCGTCATTTCCACCTTTTATTGAATTGGTTACTTTTGAGCTGGCTAGTCCCGCCCCTCATGGTGCTCGCTGCCTCTGAGTTCCCAGATTCTTCTGCTGTGTAGAATAGACAGAGGAGAGTCTGGCAGGCCAGGCTACCTGTCAACCTCCCTCTGCTCATCCAGTGTTGGATCTCAAAGGTGAGTGGTCCTGGAGGTTTACCCAGACTCAAGTAGGTTCTGGGTCAGCCCTGGCACCTCCCCATAGAAGGACGGGCTTGTAGACGCAGGAGACGTCTTAATCAGATGCTGGAAACATCTCAGGTCCAGTTCACATAGCAAAAAAAGGTCAATTTTTGACCCGACCTTCTCCTTCTTACAGTCTAAAGGATGCACTCTACAGATATTCAGCCAGAATCAGGACTTGTCTTTAGAACAAGACATACAGTATTAGATGGTGTTGAGCCGAGTGGACGCCGTTGGGTTTTTGACCCGTTTTGAGTTGATTTTCCACTCATGGACAATATCTGAGGTCATTGTGTGTCGTGTAGCATACAGGGAGTTACGAGGAGTGATTACCAGCTCACGACCAGCTCCTAAACAGCAACTGTGAAAAAAATCTACGTGTTTGGAATTCTGCTTGTCCCTTGTGGAATGGCACCGCTGAAGCAGCGCCACGAGACAAATCTACCTGAACCTCTCACTCAGAGCATGCATCAACTGTCAGACCTGTCAGAGTCTCAACCTCCAGAGCACCCTCCTCCAGCCAAGCGGCATCCACCTCGGACTGCAACTCCCAGCAGCCCCTCGCTGGGATTCCCATCGTTCCCCACCTACGTCACAGACCGTGACTATATACGGAAGTCGGCTCCCCTTCACTTCACTCAGTCATCGTTTCTTCGTATCCATGATCAGAGTTTCGAGCCTACCAGCTCCATCCCACTACTCTCAACTAAGAGTAAGTCTATTCTCTTTCTCTGGAACATCACAGCGCTCCCGTTTCCCTTCGGGTTACGCTCGGGTGTTCCTAGATTAAAACGCGTGTCGGCTGCCTCCCAACGCTCGTTACTTCCGCGTTTGGGTTAGCCGCTCACGCTACAGCTCAACTCCCACCAGTCACCTAAGCCTTCTGACAGGATGACTGAGTCCACCATCAATCCTTTGGAGTTCGAGCGGATGAAGGCCGAGCTTATACAGCTTCGCGCTCTGGTGGACAGACTTAACACCAAAGTTAATTCGCTGTCTGACGTCACGCTCCAGCTGTCCACCGCACTCAACGCGCTCCAACAGAGCAGTCAGACTCCGGTCCGTGAGGAACCTCACGTCAGTCTTCCAGACAAGTGGAACGGTTCCGAGACCCTGGATGAAGTCGTGGACCACGCCCTACGCATCGACCAGCGGGTTCTGACCCATCCCGGCGTTTCTGCTCGTCCTTTCAGAACCCCCACACTCTCCGCCCCCCCGCGGCCAATCGCTCTGCCTCAAGGTAACTCACCAACTACCCCCAGGGAGGAGCCTATGCAGTTGGGTCACCTTCCACCTGAGGAGAGACAGAGACGGTGGCGAGAGGGGCTTTGTGCTTGCTGCGGTGCTCCCGATCATCGCCTCGCAGATTGTCCACAGAGGCCGGGAAACACCAGCACCCGGTGAGCGTTGGGGAAGCTCAGTCGGGGTTGCCGTTCCTCCCCACCAACCGACTCCTCCTTCCTGTAACCCTCCTACACGGTGAAGACGCTGTCAAACTCGAAGCCTTGGTGGACTCAGGGGCAGGCGACAATTTCATCAACCGGGACCTGGCTTCTCGCCTACGGATCCCCCTGATACGCCTGGAACGTGTCATCCCTGTTACCTTGGTGGACGGACGGCATCTCCAGCCTTTCCCCGTCCAACACCAAACCCAACAACTTCGAATGACTACCCAGGGCCAACATGAGACCTTTCAGTTTCTGGTCATTTCTGCACCCTCTTCTCCATTAATCCTGGGGTTTCCTTGGCTCCGCCTGCACGACCCACAGATTTCCTGGTCCCAGAACCGCCTATTAGGCTGGGGGACCTCCTGTCACACCCACCTCTCTCCACCACCTGTTCCGGTGGCTGGTCCAGCCGAGGAACCCAGAACTTCACCTCCAAATCTGCCACCACCTTATCGGGACCTCGTCGCTGTCTTTGACAAACGGCTTGCCGCTGTGCTACCGCCGCACCGCCCCTATGACATGGAGATACGTCTACAACCTGGGACTACCCCCCCCAGGGGGCGTCTTTTGTCTCTATCTCCCTCTGAGACAAGGGCCATGGATGAGTACATCAACGAAGCCCTCCAGCAAGGCTTCATCCGCCCCTCTTCCTTTCCGGGGGCTGCCGGGTTCTTCTTTGTGGAGAAGAAGGAGGGAGGTCTCCGTCCATGCATAGACTACAGGGGACTGAACAAGATAACCATCCGGGACCGTCACCCCCTGCCACTCCTCACGACCGCACTGGACTCCATCTCCCAGGTGCGGATTTTTACCAAGCTGGATCTCAGGAGCGCCTACAACCTGGTTCATATTAAAGCAGGGGATGAGTGGAAAACAGCCTTCATCACACCCACCGGTCACTGGGAATACCAGGTCATGCCCTTTGGGCTCTGTATTAGCCCTGCGGTGTTCCAACACCTCATCAATGACGTCCTTCGGGACATGCTCGGCCGGTGGGTGTTCGCCTATCTCGATGACATTCTGATCTACTCCAAAACTGAAGCAGAGCACCTCCATCACGTCCGGGCTGTCCTCACCCGGCTCCTGGAACATGACCTTTTCTGTAAACCTGAGAAATGCTCCTTCCACCAGCGTACCATTTCCTTCCTGGGCTTCGTGATTTCAGACCAGGGCATAAAACATGGATCCCCAGAAGGTGCAGGCAGTCGTGGACTGGCCCCTCCCGACTAGCTTGAAGCAATTGCAGAGCTTCCTGGGTTTTTGCAACTTTTATCGCCGCTTCATCAGAGGCTTCAGCACGGTGGTTGCCCCTCTCACCTCTCTCACCTGACCTACCACTCCAACCCAGCCATTCCACCTGACCACTGCGGCCATCCAAGCCTTCCACCACCTGGTCTCTCGCTTCACAAGTGCTCCCATCCTCTGCCATCCGGACACCACTGCCCCCTTTGTGGTCGAGGTGGACGCCTCTGACGTCGGTGCAGGAGCGGTCCTCTCCCAGTAC
The DNA here is from genome assembly GCA_006937985.1 of Aphyosemion australe. Lineage (NCBI taxonomy): Eukaryota > Metazoa > Chordata > Actinopteri > Cyprinodontiformes > Nothobranchiidae > Aphyosemion > Aphyosemion australe. The sequence continues at coordinate 664,083 of SSNS01000005.1, read as the reverse complement.
GGACCGGAGAACAGGCTCCATCCCTGCTCCTACTTCTCCCGCAAATTCTCCACCACTCAGCAGAAGTATGGTGTAGGCGACCAGGAGTTGCTGGCCATCAAGTGGGCTTTGGAGGAGTGGCGGCAGTGGCTTCTGGGTACCCCAGAGCCATTTACCATCTGGACCGATCACCAGAACCTCACATTCAATCAGCCAAGAAACTAAACCCTCGTCAGGCCCGTTGGGCCCTCTTCTTCGAACCATATGACTTTCATCTAGCTTACCGCCCCGGAGTCAAGAATCAGAAGGCCGATGCCCTCTCACGCCAGTTCTCCCACTCAGTTCCCACGTCCGAACCCACACCTATCCTGCCTGAGCACAGGTTCCTGGCCCCCTTGAGGTGGCCCTTGGAGGAGTTAATCCAGAGCGCCCTTCGGGACGAACCAGCCCCTCCCGAGACACCACCCAACCGTCTCTATGTACCATCAGCCTGTCGCCAAGAAGCCCTCTCTTGGGCTCATTCCTCCCGACTCTCAGGCCATGCTGGATTCTCCCGGACCCTGAAGCTTCTTCAACGAGCCCTCTGGTGGCCCCGGATGGCGAAGGATGTTAAAGAGTACACCGGCGCCTGTGACATCTGCGCCCGCTCCACGGCCTCCAATCAGCCACCTGCCGGGGTCCTCAGATCCCTACCTGTTCCCAGTCGTCCGTGGTCCCATGTGGGCCTGGATTTCATCACGGGACTCCCAGTCGTCAACAATCTCAACACTGTCCTCACCATCACGGATCGTTTCTCTAAGGCAGTCCACTTCATCGCCCTTCTTGGTCTCCCTTCAGCTCGACGCACTGCGGAACTGTTCTTGGAACACGTAGTGCGCCTCCATGGTTTCCCGGTGGATGTGGTTTCCGACCGTGGACCACAGTTTACTGCACGGTTCTGGAGGGACTTCTGTCAGCTTATCGGAGCAACAGTCAGCCTTTCTTCGGGCTATCACCCCCAGACAAACGGACAGACCCAGAGGGCCAATCAACAGCTGGGCCGGTACCTCCGGTGCTTCGTTTCCACTCAGCCGTCTCAATGGCCTAAATACCTCCTCTGGGCAGAGCTGTCTCATAATCTCCACACATCCTCGGCCACACAAATGTCCCCTTTCGAGGTCTGCTACGGCTACCAACCTCCACTGTTTGCCCACCAGGAACCAGAGGTCACCGTCCCCGCCGCGCAGTCCATGGTGAGGCGGTGCAAAAACGCCTGGATCAAGGCGTGGTCTTCCATCACCCGGGCCAACGCCCTCTATGCCCGCCAACACCAACGCCGCCACCGGCCAGGTCCATTGTACCGGCCAGGGGACAGGGTCTGGGTCTCCACGGCCGGCCTGCGTTTTCGTTCCGAGTCCAAGAAACTCTCTCCCCGGTTCCTCGGGCCCTACACTGTTGACCGTGTCATCAACCCTGTCTCCTATCGCCTGCGGCTCCCCGCTGGCCTCCGGATCCATCCCACCTTTCACACGTCCATGCTCAAGCCTTATGTGGTCTCTCCCCTTTCGCCACCTCCTGCTCCAGCGCCTACGCCTCCCCGTCTCATCGATGGTGACCCCATCTACAGAGTTCGGCGCATCCTGGATGCTCGTCGCCGGGGTCGGGGCTGGCAGTACCTGGTCGACTGGACTGATTACGGCCCTGAGGAACGCTCTTGGGAGCCGACTCGTGCCATCCTGGACCCTTCCCTTATCTCGGACTTCTGGGACCGCCGGGGCCATCCTGGGACTTCTGGAGCTGTCCCAAGACGGGGGGGTCCTGTCAGACCTGTCAGAGTCTCAACCTCCAGAGCACCCTCCTCCAGCCAAGCGGCATCCACCTCGGACTGCAACTCCCAGCAGCCCCTTGCCGGGATTCCCATCGTTCCCCACCTACGTCACAGACCGTGACTATACACGGAAGTCGGCTCCCCTTCACTTCACTCAGTCATCGTTTCTTCGTATCCATGATCAGAGTTTCGAGCCTACCAGCTCCATCCCACTACTCTCAACTAAGAGTAAGTCTATTCTCTTTCTCTGGAACATCACAGCGCTCCCGTTTCCCTTCGGGTTACGCTCGGGTGTTCCTAGATTAAAACGCTACAGCTCAACTCCCACCAGTCACCTAAGCCTTCTGACATCAACACGTCTGCATGGAGGCTTCCACGTCCTTACCGATTGTTTCTTTCTCCAAACACAATCACACAGAGTGTCACGGAAGTCGCTTGTTTTTGTTGAAGCATCAACAGTTACAGGTTCTTCTCCTCTTCGTCGTGCATGACTTTGTTTTGGAATCAAATGACAATATGAATAAAAATGAGTCAAACTGGATTTTAACATTAAGACATTAAACCTGATTAAAGGATTTGCTGTTTTATTCATTTTACAGATTTTTCTACTACTTTTAAACTATTTTCTTTCATTATTTTTCTTTTTAATCATTTATATTCAAATAATGTAATTTTCCTATGGGGATTCATTAATACAGCATTCTTTAATTCAATATTTACCCAACCTACAAAGACTGATATTACACCCACCTTAATTGGTCTAATCCTATCTATTTAGACTGATTAAACTGTTTGTTTATTTGGCTTCATAATCATTAATCACTGAGCTGCTTTAGGAGCTCTCATTTAGACTAATTGCAACCATAAATATTAAGATTTGAATAAGCAAACACACAAACCTAATAAATGATCTTTTGGGAGGGATGACATCCATCTTGGTACGCTTCATGAAATTAGCTTTTCTGAGACATTCATTCACTTTTCAGAAAAGCTCAAAACAGAATAAAAAAAGAAAAAAGCTCTTTAAAACAGACAAATACAGTTTTATTTTCTCATCATAGACTCTGATCATCACTCCCTTTGGTTGCCTTTCATAGTAAAGATACTTGACTGGTCCTGGAGCTCTTACTAACGTCTAACAGCACTTTTGAAGGCTGATCATTAACAACATGACACCAATTAGTTTCTATGGTTTTAATTCTATGAGCTGATTTATTTTAGTGTCTAGTAGATCCGGTATGACTGACAGCAGGTCAGTTCTTTAAGCTGGTGAGATGCTCTACAGTTGCTACATAGAGCTTGGACCACATTAATCCTATAACTGTTATTAATTTTGCTGATGTGTAATCATTTCCCCCTGCAGCTTGAAAACATGCATGTTATATATCATAAAGTGTGACGTTTAGTAGCCGTATGTTTTAAAATGGGAACTAAATATGCAGAAAACTGTAGGAAGTTTCCCCTCATGGGATTTTGGTCAAACAGGTGAGATAGCTCCTCCCCCTCTGGGGCTCTATAACTCAGATAGACTTCACAGTGAAAACATCAATCAGAGTTTAAAAGGTCACAGGAAGTTGGACATGACTTGACTGAACTGGTGTTTTGATGTCTTTGTGGTAAAATGTCTAAAAAAGTGTTTTACATGTCACAGCCAAGCGCATCGTGATTTAAAGGGGACTTATCGTAGGTCTGTGTTCAGAAGAGGTAGATAACGTCAAAAATCTCAACATGCAATCAGAGGAGGTGTCTGTTAAAAACAACAAAAGACAATAATTAACTTGGTGGAGGAAGTTAAAACATTCATGTTGCAGAATCAAAAAGGACAATCATGTCGCTGGAGAACCGTGTTGATGACTTAGAGCAACCCCAAACTCAGGCCCCGTCCACACGTCGCCGGGTAGATCCCAAAACGAAGATATTTTTCTATGCCTGTCATCCACACAAAAACGCAGATCTCCACAACAAAAACAAATCTTTTTTACAACTCCATCCAAAGTGAAGATTTGCGTTTTCTCCGTTTTCAGCGTTTCCGTGTGGACAAAAATAACCAGAGTTTTAGGTTTCATCCCTGTCTGCAACGAAAATGCTGACGGCCCATGTGAGGCCTGTGTTTCCACTCCAACATGGATGCCCTCAGAGCTGAGCTCGCGTTATCAGCGCTTTTTGATGCTTGTTGACTCCAAAACTACATTTAAGAGCATCTCTACCTCCTTATCGGTCCACACAAGCCAGCTAGGCGCCATGTTTCATGTTTTGTTGAAGTTGAGCAGGAAGATGAAGTGGATAGGATTGTATCAACACACAGTCAGTGTCTTGATGCAATCTGCTGGGTTCCTTATATAGGAAACTTTTTTACTGATAGGCTTAATGAACTGAACTGTATTGAAATGTTTACTTTGTGAAGAGCCTTGAGACGACTCTTGTCGTGATTTGGCGCTATAGAAATAAACTGAATTGAATTGATTCAGGGGAACTACTGCCCCCTATAGGTCTGGCATGCCTATGAATGTGGTAACAATGCACGTATGCGGTTACATGTGGATGTGGAGTTTTTTCTAAAAACTAGGCGGTGTGGGAGGGCAGATATTCATTTTTTTAAAAACCTGGATACGTGTGGACAAGGCCTAAATGACATCAGAGCCACTGGGTTAAAAACAAAACCAGGATCCTACGCACGGGAAGTAGCAGCAATGGAAAAAGAGGAACGGATATGAACAGTTAACAACCTTCCTGGACTCAAAGGGGATCTATGGGAATAGACACCACCTCCAGGAAGAAATTAGATGTACAAACCAACCATAAAACCTGACTGGTGAAGAGAAAACAAGACAGACCTGTTGATGCAAGGTAAAAAGTTGAAAGGTACAGATGTCTGCATGAATGAACATTTGACAAAAAGAAAAGCAGAGAAGCTCGCCTCCTAAAAAAACAGAACAAATACAAACTACACGGACAACGAAATACAATCTCTATTAAACTAAACGAACACCAGAAGAGGCCAAAGTACTACTCATCAAGAACTTGCGGGTTCTGGAAAAATATTGTACCAAAAACAAAATGTGACTGCCTAGCTTCAGATGCATTGTGTCCAACTTTAGCACGTCTGCTAAAGGCCATAAACTTAGCAATAAGACCTGGAGGGATCATTTTATTTATTAGATATATTTTGGTTAAAACTGTGGTGGGTTGAGGGAAAATAATAATTTACAGTTCCCAGTTTCAGTGCGCCTTTTTAAACTGGCCAACAAAAATGTCCACCAGCTAAGTTCATCACTTTATCAGCATCGCCTGATGTTCGGTTTGGGAGTTGGCTGGACTAAGTTAATGTTCGTTAAGTGACTAGTCTCGTCATGGCGACGGCATTAACACATTAACTTTAGTTGTTATGTGACGTTAGCTATGTTGGGTTTTAGGAAAGCAGACTGCACCGCTCGCCTCCATTCCACTCCGCACTTCTCTGATGAAAGTCAGTCTAGGCATCTCGCTTTTAGCCAGATATAACGTGGGTTTAGGGCGGAACGGTCCACCGTTTTCTGATCAAAATTTGAAAAATTCCAACCACATGATCAAGTGACCTTCAAAGCTGCGCTTTTTGCGGCGCTCCTGACTGATCCAGGATCTGTTGTGTCAACTATTTTTCACATCCAGGGATTTCCCCCGGATGTTACCACAGTCCCAGTGAGCAGGGAGGGAGGGGTGGTGGGGTTGCAGGTCCAACCCAGGAGGCAGCCAGGATGTTCAGAAATCAAATGTTTTATTTTAAGGCGGTGGTCAAAAACCATGAGGATGCAAACATAGACACACACAAGGAACAGACAACGAGTGGAGAACTGAGCTGGGTTTAAATAGACTGAGGAGGTGAGTGGAGACCAAGGGACCAGGTGCACTGATTACTGATGAGAATGGCCTACAGGTGTGGCAGGTTAAGCTGAGGGATGGGAGGCAACACAAAAACTATAATAAGGAAGACTGGAGACTAAAGCAAAACACAACGATAGAAAACAACAGCTAAGAGAAACACAGGGTCAAATGTCATAGACACAAAAGGAGCCTAACAAACCAGGACCTGACAACACTAGATACACGAGAGGGGAGGGGGAAACTAAAGAGAAATGAGACACTAACAGGCTGGGGAATGGAGATGGCAGGACTGATAATAATAAAAGCAAATGGAGTGATGAAGCTGAGTCTGAGGGGACCGGAGACAAGGGAGATGGGGAAGGGACTGGGAGGACATGACAGCTCCATGAACCCGATGGCTGACCGAGCTGCGCATTTCTTTGTTTTTTCCTTTTTGTCCACTTTCCATGGCGCCGCTACGGCCAATATGGCAGCGGTCAGCTGTTGCTGTCGCTTAGCTTTTAGTTTCTGTCCCTCAGCACCGTTCGTGTGTGTGTGTGTGTGTGTGTGTGTGTGTGCGTGTGTGTGTGTGTGTGTGTGTGGGAGGGGGGGGGTCCTGATCAACCCTCTTCCTGCAGCAGCTGAAAGGGGTTAATAACACCATGCAGGCTTGAAAGGGCAACGTCTCCTCTAGCCTGGATCAAGGCGTGGTCTTCCATCACCCGGGCCAACGCCCTCTATGCCCGCCAACACCAACGCCGCCACCGGCCAGGTCCATTGTACCGGCCAGGGGACAGGGTCTGGGTCTCCACGGCCGGCCTGCGTTTTCGTTCCGAGTCCAAGAAACTCTCTCCCCGGTTCCTCGGGCCCTACACTGTTGACCGTGTCATCAACCCTGTCTCCTATCGCCTGCGGCTCCCCGCTGGCCTCCGGATCCATCCCACCTTTCACACGTCCATGCTCAAGCCTTATGTGGTCTCTCCCCTTTCGCCACCTCCTGCTCCAGCGCCTACGCCTCCCCGTCTCATCGATGGTGACCCCATCTACAGAGTTCGGCGCATCCTGGATGCTCGTCGCCGGGGTCGGGGCTGGCAGTACCTGGTCGACTGGACTGATTACGGCCCTGAGGAACGCTCTTGGGAGCCGACTCGTGCCATCCTGGACCCTTCCCTTATCTCGGACTTCTGGGACCGCCGGGGCCATCCTGGGACTTCTGGAGCTGTCCCAAGACGGGGGGGTCCTGTCAGACCTGTCAGAGTCTCAACCTCCAGAGCACCCTCCTCCAGCCAAGCGGCATCCACCTCGGACTGCAACTCCCAGCAGCCCCTTGCCGGGATTCCCATCGTTCCCCACCTACGTCACAGACCGTGACTATACACGGAAGTCGGCTCCCCTTCACTTCACTCAGTCATCGTTTCTTCGTATCCATGATCAGAGTTTCGAGCCTACCAGCTCCATCCCACTACTCTCAACTAAGAGTAAGTCTATTCTCTTTCTCTGGAACATCACAGCGCTCCCGTTTCCCTTCGGGTTACGCTCGGGTGTTCCTAGATTAAAACGCTACAGCTCAACTCCCACCAGTCACCTAAGCCTTCTGACATCAACACGTCTGCATGGAGGCTTCCACGTCCTTACCGATTGTTTCTTTCTCCAAACACAATCACACAGAGTGTCACGGAAGTCGCTTGTTTTTGTTGAAGCATCAACAGTTACAGGTTCTTCTCCTCTTCGTCGTGCATGACTTTGTTTTGGAATCAAATGACAATATGAATAAAAATGAGTCAAACTGGATTTTAACATTAAGACATTAAACCTGATTAAAGGATTTGCTGTTTTATTCATTTTACAGATTTTTCTACTACTTTTAAACTATTTTCTTTCATTATTTTTCTTTTTAATCATTTATATTCAAATAATGTAATTTTCCTATGGGGATTCATTAATACAGCATTCTTTAATTCAATATTTACCCAACCTACAAAGACTGATATTACACCCACCTTAATTGGTCTAATCCTATCTATTTAGACTGATTAAACTGTTTGTTTATTTGGCTTCATAATCATTAATCACTGAGCTGCTTTAGGAGCTCTCATTTAGACTAATTGCAACCATAAATATTAAGATTTGAATAAGCAAACACACAAACCTAATAAATGATCTTTTGGGAGGGATGACATCCATCTTGGTACGCTTCATGAAATTAGCTTTTCTGAGACATTCATTCACTTTTCAGAAAAGCTCAAAACAGAATAAAAAAAGAAAAAAGCTCTTTAAAACAGACAAATACAGTTTTATTTTCTCATCATAGACTCTGATCATCACTCCCTTTGGTTGCCTTTCATAGTAAAGATACTTGACTGGTCCTGGAGCTCTTACTAACGTCTAACAGCACTTTTGAAGGCTGATCATTAACAACATGACACCAATTAGTTTCTATGGTTTTAATTCTATGAGCTGATTTATTTTAGTGTCTAGTAGATCCGGTATGACTGACAGCAGGTCAGTTCTTTAAGCTGGTGAGATGCTCTACAGTTGCTACATAGAGCTTGGACCACATTAATCCTATAACTGTTATTAATTTTGCTGATGTGTAATCATTTCCCCCTGCAGCTTGAAAACATGCATGTTATATATCATAAAGTGTGACGTTTAGTAGCCGTATGTTTTAAAATGGGAACTAAATATGCAGAAAACTGTAGGAAGTTTCCCCTCATGGGATTTTGGTCAAACAGGTGAGATAGCTCCTCCCCCTCTGGGGCTCTATAACTCAGATAGACTTCACAGTGAAAACATCAATCAGAGTTTAAAAGGTCACAGGAAGTTGGACATGACTTGACTGAACTGGTGTTTTGATGTCTTTGTGGTAAAATGTCTAAAAAAGTGTTTTACATGTCACAGCCAAGCGCATCGTGATTTAAAGGGGACTTATCGTAGGTCTGTGTTCAGAAGAGGTAGATAACGTCAAAAATCTCAACATGCAATCAGAGGAGGTGTCTGTTAAAAACAACAAAAGACAATAATTAACTTGGTGGAGGAAGTTAAAACATTCATGTTGCAGAATCAAAAAGGACAATCATGTCGCTGGAGAACCGTGTTGATGACTTAGAGCAACCCCAAACTCAGGCCCCGTCCACACGTCGCCGGGTAGATCCCAAAACGAAGATATTTTTCTATGCCTGTCATCCACACAAAAACGCAGATCTCCACAACAAAAACAAATCTTTTTTACAACTCCATCCAAAGTGAAGATTTGCGTTTTCTCCGTTTTCAGCGTTTCCGTGTGGACAAAAATAACCAGAGTTTTAGGTTTCATCCCTGTCTGCAACGAAAATGCTGACGGCCCATGTGAGGCCTGTGTTTCCACTCCAACATGGATGCCCTCAGAGCTGAGCTCGCGTTATCAGCGCTTTTTGATGCTTGTTGACTCCAAAACTACATTTAAGAGCATCTCTACCTCCTTATCGGTCCACACAAGCCAGCTAGGCGCCATGTTTCATGTTTTGTTGAAGTTGAGCAGGAAGATGAAGTGGATAGGATTGTATCAACACACAGTCAGTGTCTTGATGCAATCTGCTGGGTTCCTTATATAGGAAACTTTTTTACTGATAGGCTTAATGAACTGAACTGTATTGAAATGTTTACTTTGTGAAGAGCCTTGAGACGACTCTTGTCGTGATTTGGCGCTATAGAAATAAACTGAATTGAATTGATTCAGGGGAACTACTGCCCCCTATAGGTCTGGCATGCCTATGAATGTGGTAACAATGCACGTATGCGGTTACATGTGGATGTGGAGTTTTTTCTAAAAACTAGGCGGTGTGGGAGGGCAGATATTCATTTTTTTAAAAACCTGGATACGTGTGGACAAGGCCTAAATGACATCAGAGCCACTGGGTTAAAAACAAAACCAGGATCCTACGCACGGGAAGTAGCAGCAATGGAAAAAGAGGAACGGATATGAACAGTTAACAACCTTCCTGGACTCAAAGGGGATCTATGGGAATAGACACCACCTCCAGGAAGAAATTAGATGTACAAACCAACCATAAAACCTGACTGGTGAAGAGAAAACAAGACAGACCTGTTGATGCAAGGTAAAAAGTTGAAAGGTACAGATGTCTGCATGAATGAACATTTGACAAAAAGAAAAGCAGAGAAGCTCGCCTCCTAAAAAAACAGAACAAATACAAACTACACGGACAACGAAATACAATCTCTATTAAACTAAACGAACACCAGAAGAGGCCAAAGTACTACTCATCAAGAACTTGCGGGTTCTGGAAAAATATTGTACCAAAAACAAAATGTGACTGCCTAGCTTCAGATGCATTGTGTCCAACTTTAGCACGTCTGCTAAAGGCCATAAACTTAGCAATAAGACCTGGAGGGATCATTTTATTTATTAGATATATTTTGGTTAAAACTGTGGTGGGTTGAGGGAAAATAATAATTTACAGTTCCCAGTTTCAGTGCGCCTTTTTAAACTGGCCAACAAAAATGTCCACCAGCTAAGTTCATCACTTTATCAGCATCGCCTGATGTTCGGTTTGGGAGTTGGCTGGACTAAGTTAATGTTCGTTAAGTGACTAGTCTCGTCATGGCGACGGCATTAACACATTAACTTTAGTTGTTATGTGACGTTAGCTATGTTGGGTTTTAGGAAAGCAGACTGCACCGCTCGCCTCCATTCCACTCCGCACTTCTCTGATGAAAGTCAGTCTAGGCATCTCGCTTTTAGCCAGATATAACGTGGGTTTAGGGCGGAACGGTCCACCGTTTTCTGATCAAAATTTGAAAAATTCCAACCACATGATCAAGTGACCTTCAAAGC
>SSNS01000005.1:628060-645583 GCA_006937985.1 Aphyosemion australe | reverse complement strand
CTAACGTGCTAGTTCCTTACAGTATCTCTCTAACGTGCTAGTTCCTTACAGTATCTCTCTAACGTGCTAGTTCCTTACAGTATCTCTCTAACGTGCTAGTTCCTTACAGTATCTCTCTAACGTGCTAGTTCCTTACAGTATCTCTCTAACGTGCTAGTTCCTTACAGTATCTCGTTAACGTGCTAGTTCCTTACAGTATCTCACTAACGTGCTAGTTCCTTACAGTATCTCGTTAACGTGCTAGTTCCTTACAGTATCTCGTTAACGTGCTAGTTCCTTACAGTATCTCACTAACGTGCTAGTTCCTTACAGTATCTCTCTAACGTGCTAGTTCCTTACAGTATCTCTCTAACGTGCTAGTTCCTTACAGTATCTCTCTAACGTGCTAGTTCCTTACAGTATCTCTCTAACGTGCTAGTTCCTTACAGTATCTCGCTAACGTGCTAGTTCCTTACAGCATCTCGTTAACGTGCTAGTTCCTTACAGCATCTCACTAACGTGCTAGTTCCTTACAGTATCTCGCTAACGTGCTAGTTCCTTACAGTATCTCGCTAACGTGCTAGTTCCTTACAGTATCTCACTAACGTGCTAGTTCCTTACAGTATCTCACTAACGTGCTAGAACCTTACAGTATCTCGTTAACGTGCTAGTTCCTTACAGTATCTCGTTAACGTGCTAGTTCCTTACAGTATCTCACTAACGTGCTAGTTCCTTACAGTATCTCACTAACGTGCCAGTTCCTTACAGTATCTCGTTAACGTGCTAGTTCCTTACAGTATCTCGTTAACGTGCTAGTTCCTGTGGTAAATCTTCTTCTTTCATGGTCAGAATCAGTCTCAATGACACCATCTCCTGAGCAGTCTGATGTCTTACACTGTACTCCTGAGTGTCAGCAGATCTTAGTGAATTGAATCCAACACTGGATGGAAATAAATCTTGTGACATTGCAGAAGCTTAATGAAACAACGCCACAGCGAATGCCCTCCAGGACCAGGATTGAGCCCCCCTGATCTAGATCCCTTTGCTCAGCTGATCTCAGTCTCTTAAAGGGCTTTTCAAACAGCACTACTCAGCAGTTCAGTTTCAGTTCAGCCTTTTCCAAACAGTGCGGTTCAGTATTTTTCTCCCCAAAGTTCCCTCACCCTCTCAGCACCTGCTTCATTGCAGTTCCTAGCGGCTGCCTCGATCCCAAGTTCAGAGTCTGACAAAAGCCTGAGACTGAGCAGAAGGTCCAACATCATTGGGGAGTGATTGAAAGACCAACATTGCAACTACAACTGGGCAAAAGTATTATTCTCTGCAGGGTGTCTGGGCTTCCCTTGGTGATGGGGTGGGATGCTCTGTCATTTGGGAGGGGCTCAGAGTAGATCTGCTGCTCTGTATGTCGGAGCTCAGTGCTGATGGAAAGGTAGTGCTTATACATCAGGAATTATGGGTCCTTCATCGAGAATACATGCTAGTATGACGTGTTGGGGCAGCTGGTCCGACTGGTAGACCGGCCGACCTGATTACAAACATTAGGGATTTCCTGGGCTGAGAATGACTGAGAGTCCTCACCAGTAAACAGCAGTGGAAACCCTGGCATACATGCTGTTTCTGATTACAAATCAGCTTTAAAATAAAAATCAAAAGCAGGAAAATCTTGATTTGACATAAGATTGTTTTATAATAGAGGCTATGTATCATCCTTCCTACAGGCACATTAAAAAGAACGCATCACTAAATCTCTATGAAAATAATCAGGTCCATGCTTTAATATTTGTCCTACCGAAACACAATGAAATACTTTTACCTAATTCCACATGTTTAGGTTATATCTGTAGTGTGTTTGATGTAGATGACTTCTGAAAACGCCAAGTTCATTTCCAGTGGATGCACAGTGACAGTAGAATTAGTCCAGCCCTCCCTCACCACCCTGATGACGACGTAAACAAGATGTGAGGGCTGTGCATGGAGCAGGGGTCAGTTATTGCATAATTTAGAGTGCCATAAAGAGCCAGGCTATTCATTCTAGAGCAGAAGTGGCTCTGCGGTTATTTCTGTCATTGTCACCCTCATTAAACTGATGTATGACACAATTGTCCTTCCTGTCTTGTAAAACCTGGGATGTGTGGACACGGATCTTCTCACCAGGCTGTGTCATGAGTGTTGTTGGGGGATTCCCTCAGACGTGTACATCCACTCATCATAGGAAGATGTGTGGGGGGGTTAATGATTGATTTGGACCTTTTTTCCAGGGTGGAGTAAATAAACAACAACTTAAAGATCTTTTAAAAACAAAACAGGCTCCAAAAGTTTGATTTGACTGTTTTATTTCTTCTCAAACTCAAAGATACTGATAATAATAGATTCGGGTTTTTAGCGTCTATAAGAAAAGGGATGAGTTTAGTCTTATTGGTCTGTAAAATAAAATGCTTGACATGTGCATGAAATCTCTGATGTTTTGTCCCACGAGCAGCAAAAACAATCAGAAAGAAATAAAACTGTTGTCATCTTTTGTGTAAAGGCACATTGATTAAAAAGCAGCTAAAACCTTTGATGTTTTACAGTCGTCTCTCTGCAGGCCGGTGCACTGCACAATCTCTTCCAGAATATTGTATTCATAATCAGACCCACTAGAACCGTTCAGCATGCGCTTCATGATGTGAGTCCATTCGGCCGTAAGGCCTGTGTGACATACATTTCATCAGCTGCATCAGGACACGGCAGCGCTCACCTCACATGTCTGAAGTGGAAGTGGACCATCTGCTGTTCACTTAAATACTGAGTTTTTCTTTCTGTTTCTACCCTTTGGTCAGTGCGTTTAAAGTGTTTTAGAATTCACCTTCCTTGGCCGGGCCGGTGTTGCCCACCACATTCTGCACTTTAACATTTAGGTTACAGGTCACTGTGACAGCAGCCATCCCCAGGAGTCAAAAGACCTGGGGCCTCATTCAGGAAGCTTGATTATGCAAAACACGGGCTCTGGAAAGTGTGTGAGACCGTTTTATAGAATAACTCGTGTCCATTAGTGCTGTAGACATGTGTAGGAATTATTTTGGCATCTTAGTGCATCTTATTTAAAACATAGATATTCTGCATCAAACCATCAGAGTAGCGCCCTCTTCAGCATAAAGTCTGCTCTACATTTGAAATTGAATCAGCCGTCGCTATTGGCTAAGCTGGTATTTTCCACCTTGGCCCGTATTTCTGACATGGCTGCAGACTCGGCCACGCCTCCAGCTGCCTCAGCCACTCACGAGCCCAAATGAAGCAATATGGCTCAGAGCTGCTTGCCTCCTCCATTAATCCTTCCTTCCTTCCTTCCTTCCTTCCTTCCTTCCTTCCTTCCTTCCTTCCTTCCTTCCTTCCTTCCTTCCTTCCTTCCTTCCTTCCTTCCTTCCTTCCTTCCTTCCTTCCTTCCTTCCTTCCTCTTTTCTCTCTCCTCTAGTGAAGAAATCCTCCTGGGACGCGTGCTGCAGTTTGGGCTAGGGTTGGGTGTTAGGAGTGACAGACAAACACTCAGCTGCATTATGCAGAAGAGGCTCTGCCTCCAACCACTCTGCTCCACTAACGCACGTGTGTTGCCAAGGTAACCAAACTGACTGACAGCTATGACAAATACTTTCAAACAAGAACAAAACAAGCAAGTCTCTGCCAGGACAGCAGGGGGTAAAGAGCGTTTCTGGTGGCTCTGCCTACCACTGCTCTGATCGGTGACAGTTTATTTACTTCTGCTTGGAAACGAAATGTCTAGAAGGAGGCGTGACTTTAAAATGACATTTTAGATTCTTGTGTTGATGTTGGAATTTGTCATTGTTCCTATTTTGCTAAATAAAGTTTGATGAAAAAAGCTTGCAAACACCAACCCACCCAAGGAGCAATGGCTGTCATCTCAGCCCAGAAAGATACTGGAGCTCCCAGGCCTCTGGTAGAGGACCCGTATGTATATGTGTGTGTGTGTGTGTGTGTGTGTGTGTGTGTGTGTGTGTAATGATTGTACTGTAACTGAAGTATTTTTAACTGTTAATTTTAATATTTATAATGGACTAAGGGAATTATTTCACTCAGCCCCACCAAGATGTTTCTTCCACCAGCCTCCGCTGGGCCCAATGATCGGTCCTTTAACTCTCATCTAAAACGTTACCAGGAACACCTTCTTCAGTCTGTGTAATGTTGATCAAATCAGGAGCACCTGACCCAAACCGGTACAGATAATCTAGTCCATGGATTTAATATTTCCAGACTTGATTGTTGTAATTGTCTATTAAGATGTTCTAAAAGCTCTTTTCGAGGTCTCCAGATGAGCCAGAGTTCTTTTCAGAGATCAGATGTCTCTGGTTTTAGTCTCACTTCATCAACCGTCTGTAAAATCCAGAACTGAGTTTAAAATTTGACTCTTAATGTTTGTATTAGCTGTTGCTGCTGCCAGTACCGTTGTTCTCTCTGTTTCAGAAATGATGAGGGTGTAGGAGCCATACAAGCAATAAAGATGGGTAAACTAGATATGTTACGTAACCTTTGTCTACATATGTAAATGTGCATCAGCTGGCTGTGGGCAGTAATTCACATGATCCTTAATGAAACCTACCAGCTCCAGGGACTGGATGAAAGGCAAGGGTTGCTGTGTTTTATGTGAGCTGCCTTGTGTCGAGTCACTGTTGTTGTTTTGTGGGAAAATTGAATCTGATTAGTTGTCGTTAAAGGTCACTTTGACTTGTGGCTATTTTAGTCCAGTTTTAAAATTGAGTAATTTCACATATTACTTTGTAAATGAATCTCAATGACTGCTCAGTATCTATAAAACTTTAAAAGGGGATTGCCTGTGGTGGCCATCTTGAATCAGGTTGACCTCAAATGGAGAAATAAGTGAGAATTTATTTAAACTCCATCCAGTGGTCGATGAGATATTTTGCTAAGATATTTCCCTTTTTTTCCTTTCAGCTGTGGGCGATGATGATAATACAGCAGGGCAGATATCTCTGTAATACCAAAGTGTGTCTGGAATCCAAATGTTTGATGGGATTATTGAGTTTGCTGAGCTTGTTTCATCTCTGCTGTGACAATAAACCTAAACCCAGTCACTTGAACTCAACTCAAGTAGTGAGTAATACTATTTCCCTCCAGTGGAAATAAAGATACTTATTGTTCTTCAGTCTTACACACACACACACACACACACACACACACACACACACACACACACACACACACACACACACAGTAATCCTGCCTCATCTGCTGAAACAGATTTTGGTCCATTTCCATAAACATGAAGCGCTGCTAATCTGAGATCTGAATAAATACAACTGAGGCACAAATCTACTGGAAAGACACACACGTGCCAGAACAACAAACACTACCCCCCAAACACACACGTATTACTAACAGCTAATATTGTGTCACCAGTGGTAAAACACTAGTTCTTTTGTACAAATCTTACCCAATAAAAACATTTAAACACACACACACACACACACACACACACACACACACACACACACACACACACACACACACACACACACACACACACACACACACACACACACACACACACACTTAGTGTCACCAGTTAATCCAGCAGGTTTTGGGTCACTATCACAGGTATGAAAATGAACATAATAGTTGATACTATGACGCAAAAACTTTACAAAAAAGCATAACTTTAAGGTGTAAAACCTGCAGAATGTTGCTTTAACAGAAAATTCTGGTTTTATGTAAGGAAACTGGTTTTGTGATGGTGCTCCTACTCCAGATTAACAGTGTTGGAATGTTTACTTTGTGAAGAGCCTTGAGACGACTCTTGTCATGATTTGGCGCTATAGAACTAATCTGAATCTGTGATCATCTCCTGTCTTTAATGAAAGGGTTTGGGCTCAGAGACACCTGTGCATTCCTGCTTTGAAGAAACATGAAACATAACAAAACACAAGTTCCACATTACACAGCAGGATAATAGTGTCCTCTCTGACAACCTTAAGAAGGTGCCAGGTTAACATAATAGCTCTAAAGATACTCTTATCATGTGTGATGTGTTAAAAACACTCTGGTCTGCTTAGAAGCATGTCAGCACCACTCCAGTCATACATCCAGTTTTGCCTGTCTGATTTTCAGGGACAAGCAAACATGCTGCCTGTTGAATGTGATATGTAGCCAGTTAGGAAGCGAGGTGACGGAAGTGTGCTGCCTCTCCTCCTCCATGTTTGTTTGTTCCAAAGTCACATTTAATCTCTATTTCCCATCTGACCAGGGGATGTTTGTGTGTGAGCCAGCCTGGAGAGGTGAGAGGGCGTTCTATGCAAATTTGTTTGCAGGGACCTACAGCATGTGTGGAGGGACAGTTCCAGACCGTTGTTGCTTATGCACCAAACAGCATGTGCTTCTGTTGTTGTTCTGCAAGGGGAAGACAGTGAGACCTAGAGAGGTTTCATACAGCTGAGGCTTTTCTGGTCCAGCTTCCAGCGCTCAGGAGCTTGTGTTGGTCAAGGTAATCACAGAAGATTGTTTGTCTGCTCTACTGCTAATGCTAGTCTGAGCCACTAATGGCCTTGTTGGACAAGAGGAACAAAAACAAAGAAGAATTTTGGAGCACCACTCACGTTCCAGGATGGAATGGGAATGCCCAAACTGAATTATTGACAGATTGATCCACAGCTTGTGGTCAGTGTCCTAGTAACTTAGTATGTCGTTTGTCCAAACTGTCCACACTCCCTCACCACACCCCAACTCGCGAACATCAGCTGATTCATAAAGTTTTGGTATAATTACAGTTTAAGCTTCAGGTACAAAGCACTACATCTATTTGTTTCACTATCAGTGTAACAACAGAGCGACCGAAGGCATCAATAAAGATCCAAGCTCCTTTTGCAACTGGCAGTCTTGGCATTTTGGAACCTCAGGTGCAGAAGCGGGTGCTGTAGATGGTGCTGATTCTAGGGTGCAGACGCAAGCGCTGTCCATGGTGCTGATTCTGTGGTGCAGGAGCAGGCGGTGTCCATGGTGCTGATTCTGGGGTGCAGACGCAGGCGCTGTCCCTGGTGCTAATTCTGGGGTGCAGGAGCAGGCGCTGTCCATGGTGCTGATTCTAGGGTGCAGGAGCAGGTGGTGTCCATGGTGCAGATTCTGGGGTGCAGACGCAGGCGCTGTCCCTGGTGCTGATTCTGGGGTGCAGGAGCAGGCGCTGTCCCTGGTGCTGATTCTGGGGTGCAGGAGCAGGCGCTGTCCATGGTGCTGATTCTGGGGTGCAGGAGCAGGCGCTGTCCATGGTGCTGATTCTGTGGTGCATGAGCAGGCGCTGTCCATGGTGCTGATTCTAGGGTGCATGAGCAGGCGCTGTCCATGGTGCTGATTCTGGGGTGCAGGAGCAGGCGCTGTCCATGGTGCTGATTCTGTGGTGCATGAGCAGGCGCTCTCCATGGTGCTGATCACCTGCTTCCAAGATAGACAGCAAGCAACCATAACTGTTCTGTTCTATTCTGCAAAAGGAATGACGTGTTTAACAGGATCTCTTCCATCTTATTTAGTAAATTTTATACATCTCATCCTTATGATGTCTTATGTGAAACACATTAAAGAAACACATTTTTATCTGAGAAATCTTCCCAAATGGTCTAAACTAAATGGTATTATGTACACAATGGTAGGAAATGTGCCACTTCTTTATCCTGACGGATGCATCTTAACTTAGCTAATGTTGAAGCTCTCAGTAGTTTGGACAGAATAATACCAACCCAAATGTCTGTAGGCTGTAGTTCATTTGTACCATAGAACTCCTCTGAGAGTGAACATCAATACAGCTTGGAACACAAGTAAACAATAAAACTAGTCAACAGTGCACTTCACAACAAGTGTGTTTCTTTTATTAGCTCTTAGACTGTCATCCTGTAATCATGGTGTCTGGCCACTCGAGGGTTGACTGTCAACTGCAGAGCCTCAGCATGGACAAGGCACCACAGGAGCATTGATCCAGCCTGCTGTTTTATGAATAGAACACTTTGTTCCAGCAACTTTGCATTTCCCTCCCCCAAAGGGAAAGAAATGATGATCAATACTTTATGCAGGCAGAGACATCTTGTATTGAATGTCAGAAAACAGAAAAAGAAGAAAAACAACAGAGTCTTTCAGCCATCAGTTAAACATGCTAAATAACGTGGGTGCTGCTTAAGAGACTTGCACAGAACTGTTAATCCTGTGGACCTAAGGACGCCCCAAAAGGTCAACACTAAACAATAATCTGACCTTAATGATGGAGTTATCGAGTCATTAGTAGGTCTATTGCTGTTTCTGAGACATCTGATGTGATCATCGTAAGGAGCAAAACAATAAACCCAAGCAGAAAACTGACAAAGTAAACTTGGTAACAACTCCAACAATAAAATACATAAATCACTGTGACAGAAACTCTGTGAGCAGCAGGGAGATCTGAGCTCAAATAAGTAACAATAAGGAAAAATGCTGCTTAAAACTGGATAAGTGACTCAAGACTGTCAAGCTATCTGACACAGAGTAAGACTTTAGTAGCACAGAGAGAGTGTAGCTAGTAGCAGGCCACTTGCTTTTAGTTATGGACATTCTGATCTGATAAGCATAGCTATTGGTATTAGATTGGTGTGGCAAGACTCAGCTTCTGATCACTGAAGCTGGCATGCTGGTCTACATCAGCTGTGTGGTAACAGCACCAGCTGCACAGGGGCAGACGAAAGAACGGCTTCCTTCAGAAGGTGGACACCAGGATTTTAATTTTAGTTTCACTTTACACAAATAAAAATCATCTTCTTCAATGTTAATACACACACACACACACACACACACACACACACACACACACACACACACACACACACACACACGTCATTCTTTCACATAAACTGATCTCAGCTGTGTTATTATTATTTTCAGTACCTTTCAGAATGACCCGTTTCAGGGCTCTGTCACTTTAAGAAAAACAAGCTGGACGTAGACCCGCTGCTCTACCAGAGTTTACAAGTGAGGTTCTATGCTAATAAAAGTGAAGTTACAACGAGGGACTTATTGAAACAGCAGAAAACTGATGGATGGTTTTTATTCACATTAGGAGAGTCCATAGAGGCAGTAGAGACCAACATGGCAGCATAAAAAGAAGCTAAATGGGAGTTTTGCACAAGTTCCCTTTAGTATAAAATGTATTAAGTAAAGCTTGATAACGCCATGAGATTAGAAGAGAATGTGTTGTAGTAAAAGTAAATGTAGTGAAAGTGCTAAAGCCAGAATAGTGCACTAAGAATCATGTTTTGTATTTACTGCCCACATCGTGAGGCAGCCACTAGCACATCAGGCTCAAATCATTTTTATTACCGACCCAATAATCCTGTAGAGTGACATTTAAAGACATAGACTTAAAAGACTAGCACTGTGTGTGTGTGTGTGTGTGTGTGTGTGTGTGTGTGTGTGTGTGTGTGTGTGAGAGAGAGAGAGAGAGAGAGAGAGAGAGAGAGAGAGAGAGAGAGAGGGAGGGGTTATTGGTCCGAGTAATGATTTAGCGTTGAAATAGACAAAACTAAATTCAGACTCCTTATGTCAACAATCAGATAGGACCGTCAGAGTCACGCTGTGACTTCATGGCTCTCACCGCTGAAGGCCTTCTCATTTCCTTGCTGAAACAGCAATGATGAGGATGAGGATGGCAACGATAACAGCTGCAGCCACCAACAGGTAACACTTCCTTTTTCTCAGCTGTCTCTGTGGAAAGAAAACAATGTGTTTCAGTATCATTCAAAATTAAATTCCTTCAAATGTAAGGCACCTTAGACATATTTTATATGTCTACTTTGGAAGCAACAATTGGCTGGGAGTGGACAACTTGTGGACTGCAGAGTCCCACCTACACCTGAAGGACAAGGGACACACTTTTGAAGATGACAAAGTCCACATTCTGGACAGAGAAGATAGATGGTTTGAGAGAGGAGTGAAGGAAGCCATCTATGTCCAACATGAAAGACCTTCACTAAATAGAGGAGGAGGACTCAGGTTTCACCTTTCCCGCATCTATAATGCAGCTCTGAACCTTATTCCCAAACAGTTTCAGTCTAGATCACACCCTCCTGCATCTAATCAATACGACTCCCACACAATAGAGCCTAACGACTCATCAGGAGGTAGGGAGGAGGGGTATTCATAGGCAGTTTCTGCTCGTTAAGCAACAACAAACAGCTACAGTTTATAAGCTTGACCCTCCCATATTCCAGGCAGAACTGACAAAACTCCTCAGATGAGAAACAAAATGTTTTCAAGAAACCAAAGAAGTCCAGTTGACTTCATTTGAACCCCCTCTGGATTACCATGACTTGGTGACTGAGAACCTTCACCAGCATTTCTTTGGTTAAGATTAAGTCTAATGTATGCTCTTGATTGTGTGCTGGAACACGTAGATGTTGTTGCAGATCAAATATTTCAAGCATTCCAGAGAATTGTGCAGCACATTTGTCATTAGCATCATCAACGTGAATATTAAAGTCACCAGTTATGAGAAGATGCTCAAAGTCTGTTGTGATAACAGAGAGAAGCTCAGTGAAGTTTTCTACCCTGGAGGCCTATCATTTACTAACACTCATTTCCTGGGTGTACCTTTCCACTCAAAGCAAAGATACTCAAAAGAGTCAAAATCACCACACACTAGCTGTTTACATAGGAATGAGTCTCTAAAGATAGCAGCTACTGCACCACCTCTCCTGTCTGATCGAAGCATGTTTAGAGATGTGAAGGTTGGTGTGGATTCTATGAGAACTGGTGCACAGCTACTAGCATTTAACCAGATTTCAGATAAAAGCATCAAATCAAGATCATGAGCAGATACTATTATTTACTAAAATGACTTGTTGCTAAGAGATCTAACATTTAATAAAGCTGTCTTCATAGAAATGGTGGGAGGGCACTCGGGTGAATGGGCCTGACAAGGGACTGTTATCAGGGTTATGTGAGTGATATCATCATCATAACAGGGATAGGGAAAACTAGGTCCACATTTGCCCTGGAAACATCTTCCCTTAAGTCTGGACCCAATAAATCTCAGATAGACGAGAGTAAGAGCAGTTCAGAGGTCCTTGAGTGGGTGGGGGTACAAGGAGATAGTGGGCCAGGGAGGGGCGAATTGTGGGGGGTATGGAGACAGGTGTCTACGAGATGGTACAGGGGTCACAGTGACCCTAGAAGTGAGCAGAGGGGGAGTCCGTCGAACTATCTGAAGGTTGTGAAGGCTTTTCCATGTGATTACAGGAGTGCTGAAGTGTGTTATCCTGTGGAACCACTGGAGATGGTGGTGCAAAGAAGGATTCTTCATGAAATCAACCCTGATCCTCCTGTTCATGACACCCTCATGCAACAACAGAGCATCTTCAGTCGGAGGTTTCTTCAGACCTGCTGGAACACAGGAGATGCTTCCTGCCCACAGCCATCAGCATCTTTAACCACTCTATGAAGATTAGGAGCTAATATGAGATCTTTATTGTTACTATTATTTTATTGTTTTTATTATTGCTTTTGAAGAATGAGTTACAACGACACTTAATTCCCTCTGGATTATTCTGAATTTTAATTAAAAGCAGAGTGCAGAAAGACAAGAAGTGACTAATTTTCCTGCTGATGTCCTCATGGTTCATGTTTAAGGGTGAACTCATTTAAATTTACGCTGACCAAATGAAGGTTATGACAGCTAAAACACGAGATATTAAAGGGTGATTTTTACAAGAATGACAACAATTAGGGTCATGGACACAAGAGATCAGCCAAGAAAATGAATACATTTTTAAAACGTCAAATTTGACCTCATATGAAATATTCCGTTTCTTTTCCTGCTGTTGTGGTGTTATCAGAGCATAGCTGTAATCATTAATTCAAGGTCAAAATTAAAATTCAAGCTTCTACTTTGGGTTCATATATTTGTGCATCTGGCTCCAGAGGAGTCAGTGCCTCCCGTGGCATGAACCTCACCAAACATCACCAGTGCAGACGTCACGGCACCAAGGGTTTGAGGGTTTAAATGATGCTGAGCAAACTCTGGATCCAGTTTTTTATTCAGTTCAAACAAAAACAAGTGGACAATTATTTTTAAATATTATATATATATATATATATATATATATATATATATATATATATATATATATATATATATACTGTATATATTATTATTATTATATATTTTATTCAAAATATATACTAAAAAAACAATAAGAAAACAACAAATCAAAGTATATCTATACGTAACATCATGTAATTTTGAATGAAAAGGAACAGAATGAAGAAAATATCTTATAATTTCTGCCCCTTTTTACATAGAGAAATGAACACATTCCAAAATCATAATTATTTATAATTATTTATAATAATAATTATAATTATTTACACACTCAATCGAAGAAAGAAAGAAAACAAAAACAAAAAAAAAACTTTTTTCCCCCCTTTCTTCTCTTCTAGCCCCAATACTTTCTATTTTCCAGATTTTAATCATAGCCATAGTTTAGTTTACATTTTCATAATTTCTTAATACACTTTCTTTGGTACGTTTTTTAAATATGATAATTGATTTTGATTCTTTTATTTCCCTGTTAAGGTTATTCCATAGTCTTACACCATATACAGAAATACTACAGTCCTTAAGTTTGGTTCTACATCATTTAAAAACATCGGTTCCTTTCAACACTCACTCTCTTTAGAAACATTTTCTGAATATTAGTCGGTAACATATTGTATTTGCTCTGTACATTGTTTGCAATATTTTCCAATCTACCAAGTCATAAAATTTCAGTATTTTAAATTGAATGAATAATGGGTTAGTGTGATCTCTGTAATGACTGTTATTAATGACCCTCAGTGCTCTTTTTTGTAGAATAAACAAAGGTTGTGTATAGGTTTTATATGTGGCTCCTCAAATTTCTACACAGTAATTTAAGTACGGCACAATCAGTGAGTGATACAATGTTAATAATCCAGAAGTATTCAGTAGAAACTTGACTTTATATGTAGTTTATTTGGCTACATCTGTTTTTGGTTAACTATTACAACCGGAGGCAGTACGGAGGCAAATGCTATAGAATTATGTAACCCTTTTTTAATCACTAAATTGATCATTTCTTGCTTTTGGTTTATCCTTATCATCAGTGCTATAATTTAGATTTCAAAAGAGCCAATCATTTCTTCCACACAGCATATGAGTTTTATTCATCCATGTCAATTGCCACGGCTCAAAAGAAGATGGAAAAGAGGAAGTGTTGGCTGTGTGAAGCACAAATATTGAAGGAAATAGAGTGCAGAGCTGGGGTTAGAGGATATTTAAATATTTTCCTTTGCTGCCTGTCTCCTCAGGCGGTGATGATGTGTTGCAGCGCAGAATCTATGTTGTTTTGAAACGCTTTTTCTCCTATTTTTTCCAGCCTGTTTTCTGCTACAAAGGCAGCGAGAGCAGCGGCGTTCGACCAGAGACGAGGCTGGAGTCTTTAAATCCTGACGCGCTTCAAAGCACGGAGAGAGCAATTCATCTTCTTATCTGAGACTCAAAACAGGCTTTCTGTGTGGAGGGGGCGGGGGGGTAGAAGAGGGAAGGGGAAAAAAATGCTGTCGAGTAATTTTCCGTTTAAACGTTCCACTCCACAACAATTTGCATAAGCAGCCCTGCGTCTGTGATAAGAAGATTGGTAATTTTCAAAGGCTCTGTGGGGATTGAGAATTAAAAGCCTTTCTCCACTATCTCCCCTCATGCAGCTGGCCACCACAGATTCCCCTGCTTCTCTCACGCATTTCGTCCTAAACTGCGCCTTATAAACTTTCTCTCCCTCTCCCAGTCTCTTTCTCTTCAGTCCGACAGTCTGTTCGTCTTTCCTGTCCTTTTTATCCCAATGCTACTGTTATTTAGGAAGCACACAGAAATAAATAAGGTGGAGTTAGGAACAAGAAAGGGTTTGTTTAAACAAAGGAGGTGTCGCAGGATTTTTAAACCAGAGTTTTACAGACTGCAGGGCAAGCTGAGCGGTAAAAAAGAAAGGAGAAGGAGACAAATGAGAATAGAGGAGGGATGCTTTTATCATCAGCAACTTAATCTTCCAGAGAATGTGTCCTTAGCGCTCACACTTCAGGGCCTTGGGGTGGTGCAGGCCGTCAGGGAAAAGCTCCCTAACAGCTTTTTAAATCAGATTCAAAATCTAAGCTAATGTGAACATTTCAGACAGAACAGGCCAGATCTTCTGTCACAGCTGACTAAGAAATGTCTTCAGCTTACTGAAACTTTAAAGTAACAACAGATAGTTTTATAAACGTTAAGCTAGAGCTTTAACGTTGAGTTACAAACTTGACCAGTTTCATATCTGACACCACTTTGCAGCCCTCTGCTGACCAAAAACCACACTAGATAGTTTTGTGGAGCGGGTAGGTGTCCTATAGGAGGAGCTTTTTACCTGCTTTATGGTTGTTAACTGTAATGCTAGCAGTTAGCATTTTCAGTTTGCCAATCGTCAATAAAAAGCCCAAGAAGAAGAAAAATAAGACGTTTGCTTTTTCTGTTGTCATCATGGCGGAGCCTGGAAGTAAAAGTAACAGAGTAATGTCTTTGGAGGAGAAGCAAAGAGCTAAAACCAGAGTGAACATCGGCGCGGCCTACGCTAGTTTGAGGGAGCTAAAGGAGGCTACAAAATCACAGACTGATGGTGACCTGGCTTTGTTGCTACTGGACTTGTAAGTAGTAATATTTTTGTCCAACAGTGTGGATCTTTTTATTTCGTGGTTTATTTTAGTCCTGGAGAGGTGTGGTTGGGAGGAACGGCCCCCCTGATCTGAACCTGAGTGGTGTTCTGTTATTGGACTTCTGTGCTCGTCATGGATTGTCCATAACAAACACCATGTTCAAGCATAAAGGTGTCCATATGTGCTCTTGGCACCAGGACACCTTAGGCCGCAGGTCGATGATCGATTTTGTTGTCGTTTCATCTGATCTGCGGCCGCATGTCTTGGACACTCGGGTGAAGAGAGGGGCGGAGCTGTGCAGTGGTGAGTTGGCTTCGATGGTGGGGGAGGATGCCGGTCAGACCTGGCAGACCCAAACGTGTTGTGAGGGTCTGCTGGGAACGTCCGGCAGAGTCTCCTGTCAGAAGGAGCTTCAATTCCCACCTCCGACAGAACTTCGAACGTGTCCCGGGGGAGTCAGGGGACATTGAGTCCGAATGGGCCATGTTTCGTGACTCCATTGTCGAGGCGGCTGACCGCAGCTGTGGCCGCAGGGTGGTCGGTGCCTGTCGGGGCGGCAATCCCCGAACCCGCTGATGGACACCGGTGGTTAGGGATGCTGTCAAGCTGAAGAAAGAGTCCTATCAGGTCTTTTTGGCCTGTGGGACTCCGGAGGCAGCTGATAGGTACCGGCAGTCCAAGCGGAATGCGGCTCGGGTGGTCGCAGAGGCAAAAACCCGGGCATGGGAGGAGTTTGGTGAGACCATGGAACAAGACTTCCGTACGGCTTCGAGGAGATTCTGGTCCACCGTCTGGCATCTCAGGAGGGGAAAGCAGTGCACTACCAACACTGTTTACAGTGGGGAGGGTGTGCTGCTGACCTCGACTCGGGACGTTGTGAATCGGTGGGCCGAGTACTTCGAAGACCTCCTCAATCCTACCGGCACGTCTTCCAGGATGGAAGCAGAGTCTGGGGATTTTGGGTTGGGCTCTCCAATCTCTGGAGCCGAGGTCACTGAGGTGGTCAAAAAACTCCTCAGTGGCAAGGCTCCGGGGGTGGATGAGATCCGCCCGGATTTCCTTAAGGCCCTGGATGCTGTGGGGCTGTGTTGGTTGACGCGGCTCTGCAATATCGCGTGGACATCGGGGGCAGTTCCACTGGACTGGCAGACCGGGGTGGTGGTCCCCCTATTTAAAAAGGGGGACCGCAGGGTGTGTTCCAACTACAGGGGGATCACACTCCTGAGCCTCCCTGGTAAGGTCTATTCAGGGGTTCTGGAGAGGAGGGTCCGTCGGATAGTCGAACCTCGGATTCAGGAGGAGCAATGTGGTTTTGGTCCTGGCCGTGGAACACTGGACCAGCTCTATACCCTTGGGGGGGTCCTGGAGGGTGCGTGGGAGATCGCCCAACCAATCTACATGTGTTTTGTGGATTTGGAGAAGGCGTTCGACCGCGTCCCTCGGGGGGCCCTGTGGGGGGTACTCTGGGAGTATGGGGTACCAGGCCCCTTGATATGGGCTGTTAGGTCCCTTTACGACCAGTGTCAGAGCTTGGTCCGCATTGCCGGAAGTAAGTCTGGCTCGTTTCCGGTGAGAGTTGGACTCCGCCAAGGCTGCCCTTTGTCACTGATTCTGTTCATAACTTTTATGGACAGGATTTCTAGGTGCAGTCAAGGTGGTGAGGGGATCCGTTTTGGTGGCCTAAGGATCAGGTCTCTGCTTTTTGCAGATGATGTGGTCCTGTTGGCTTTGTCAGAACGTGATCTCCGGCTTTCGCTGGAGCAGTTCGCAGCCGGGTGTGAAGCAGCTGGGATGAGAATCAGCTCCTCTAAATCCGAGACCATGGTCTTGAGTCGGAAAAGGGTAGAATGCCTTCTCCAGGTCAGGGACGAGGTCCTGCCCCAAGTGGAGGAGTTTAAGTATCTCGGGGTCTTGTTCACGAGTGAGGGAAGGGTGGAGCGTGAGTTCGATAGGTGGATTGGTGCTGCATCTGCAGTGATGGGGGCGTTGCACCGGTCTGTCGTGGTGAAGAGAGAGCTGAGCCGAAAGGCGAAGCTCTCAATTTACCGGTCGATCTACGTTCCTACCTTCACCTATGGTCACGAGCTTTGGGTAGTGACCAAAAGAACGAGATCGCGGATACAAGCAGCCGAAATGAGTTTTCTTCGTAGGGTGGCTGGGCTCTCCCTTAGAGATAGGGTGAGGAGCTCGGTCATCCGGGAGGGGCTCGGAGTAGACCCGCTGCTCCTCCACATCGAGAGGAGCCAGTTGAGGTGGCTCGGGCATCTGATTAGGATGCCTCCTGGACGCCTCCCTGGTGAGGTTTTCCGGGCACGTCCAACCAGGAGGAGACCTAAAGGAAGACCCAGGACACGCTGGAGGGACTATGTCTCTTGGCTGGCCTGGGAACGCCTTGGGATTCCCCCGGAGGAGCTGGTCCAAGTGGCTGGGGAGAGGGAAGTCTGGGCCTCCCTCCTTAGGCTGCTGCCCCCGCGACCCGACTCCAGATAAGCGGATGAAAATGGATGGATGGATGATTTATTTTAGTATTCTGCCCTTGGGAGCCATTCTCAGACAGCATGCTGTTTCATACATCTATACGCAGACGACTGCCAAATCTATTTTTCACTTAAACCCACTTAAACTCAGACTAAACCTCTGTTTGATTGTCTTCATGATGTCAAGCAATGGCTGGCTGAGAACTTCCTCCATCTGAACGACTCTAAAACAGAGGTAATTGTTTTTAGTCCCGACAATGTTAGAGCAACCCAGCCACCCGACCTCCACTGTTTGTCTCCTAATGTCACTTCTACTGTTTCTAACCTTGGAGTAAAAATGGACCCGGTTCTGAAG
>SSNS01000005.1:597909-628009 GCA_006937985.1 Aphyosemion australe | reverse complement strand
CAAACGTGTTGTGAGGGTCTGCTGGGAACGTCCGGCAGAGTCTCCTGTCAGAAGGAGCTTCAATTCCCACCTCCGACAGAACTTCGAACGTGTCCCGGGGGAGTCAGGGGACATTGAGTCCGAATGGGCCATGTTTCGTGACTCCATTGTCGAGGCGGCTGACCGCAGCTGTGGCCGCAGGGTGGTCGGTGCCTGTCGGGGCGGCAATCCCCGAACCCGCTGATGGACACCGGTGGTTAGGGATGCTGTCAAGCTGAAGAAAGAGTCCTATCAGGTCTTTTTGGCCTGTGGGACTCCGGAGGCAGCTGATAGGTACCGGCAGTCCAAGCGGAATGCGGCTCGGGTGGTCGCAGAGGCAAAAACCCGGGCATGGGAGGAGTTTGGTGAGACCATGGAACAAGACTTCCGTACGGCTTCGAGGAGATTCTGGTCCACCGTCTGGCATCTCAGGAGGGGAAAGCAGTGCACTACCAACACTGTTTACAGTGGGGAGGGTGTGCTGCTGACCTCGACTCGGGACGTTGTGAATCGGTGGGCCGAGTACTTCGAAGACCTCCTCAATCCTACCGGCACGTCTTCCAGGATGGAAGCAGAGTCTGGGGATTTTGGGTTGGGCTCTCCAATCTCTGGAGCCGAGGTCACTGAGGTGGTCAAAAAACTCCTCAGTGGCAAGGCTCCGGGGGTGGATGAGATCCGCCCGGATTTCCTTAAGGCCCTGGATGCTGTGGGGCTGTGTTGGTTGACGCGGCTCTGCAATATCGCGTGGACATCGGGGGCAGTTCCACTGGACTGGCAGACCGGGGTGGTGGTCCCCCTATTTAAAAAGGGGGACCGCAGGGTGTGTTCCAACTACAGGGGGATCACACTCCTGAGCCTCCCTGGTAAGGTCTATTCAGGGGTTCTGGAGAGGAGGGTCCGTCGGATAGTCGAACCTCGGATTCAGGAGGAGCAATGTGGTTTTGGTCCTGGCCGTGGAACACTGGACCAGCTCTATACCCTTGGGGGGGTCCTGGAGGGTGCGTGGGAGATCGCCCAACCAATCTACATGTGTTTTGTGGATTTGGAGAAGGCGTTCGACCGCGTCCCTCGGGGGGCCCTGTGGGGGGTACTCTGGGAGTATGGGGTACCAGGCCCCTTGATATGGGCTGTTAGGTCCCTTTACGACCAGTGTCAGAGCTTGGTCCGCATTGCCGGAAGTAAGTCTGGCTCGTTTCCGGTGAGAGTTGGACTCCGCCAAGGCTGCCCTTTGTCACTGATTCTGTTCATAACTTTTATGGACAGGATTTCTAGGTGCAGTCAAGGTGGTGAGGGGATCCGTTTTGGTGGCCTAAGGATCAGGTCTCTGCTTTTTGCAGATGATGTGGTCCTGTTGGCTTTGTCAGAACGTGATCTCCGGCTTTCGCTGGAGCAGTTCGCAGCCGGGTGTGAAGCAGCTGGGATGAGAATCAGCTCCTCTAAATCCGAGACCATGGTCTTGAGTCGGAAAAGGGTAGAATGCCTTCTCCAGGTCAGGGACGAGGTCCTGCCCCAAGTGGAGGAGTTTAAGTATCTCGGGGTCTTGTTCACGAGTGAGGGAAGGGTGGAGCGTGAGTTCGATAGGTGGATTGGTGCTGCATCTGCAGTGATGGGGGCGTTGCACCGGTCTGTCGTGGTGAAGAGAGAGCTGAGCCGAAAGGCGAAGCTCTCAATTTACCGGTCGATCTACGTTCCTACCTTCACCTATGGTCACGAGCTTTGGGTAGTGACCAAAAGAACGAGATCGCGGATACAAGCAGCCGAAATGAGTTTTCTTCGTAGGGTGGCTGGGCTCTCCCTTAGAGATAGGGTGAGGAGCTCGGTCATCCGGGAGGGGCTCGGAGTAGACCCGCTGCTCCTCCACATCGAGAGGAGCCAGTTGAGGTGGCTCGGGCATCTGATTAGGATGCCTCCTGGACNAGGGAGAATGTTAGGTGGTTGGCAGCAGTGTGCCAGCCGATGGCCCCCTCCATGAGGCCACCACAGCTCAGCAGAACGCCAGTGTAGCTTCTTCTGGGGAGAAAAACACTTAGAGAGAAAATAAAGTTAACAGCTGAAATAACAGGAAATAATGCAATTAGAGAGTGGTGGTAGAAGAGAGTAGCAGAGTGTGGAAA
This sequence comes from Aphyosemion australe, assembly GCA_006937985.1. Lineage (NCBI taxonomy): Eukaryota > Metazoa > Chordata > Actinopteri > Cyprinodontiformes > Nothobranchiidae > Aphyosemion > Aphyosemion australe. The sequence continues at coordinate 625,877 of SSNS01000005.1, read as the reverse complement.
GTGGTCAGTATGTCCTCCAGCAGTCTAAGCCTATAGCAGCATAACTACAGAGATAACTCAGGATAACCTAGCCTTTTAGATGGAGGCATGTGGGAGGCAGGGCCAGGGAGAAGTCTTTAACGACAGTAGTCCCCTCTGTACACTCCACCTCCCTCTGCTCCCCACTCGTCTAAACCTGGGCTAACATCAGAATTTAACCATAAGCCCTATCAAATAGAAAAGTTTTGAGCCTAGTCTTAAAAGTAGACAAGGTGTCTGCCTCACGGACTAAAGCTGGGAGCTGGTTCCACAGTAGAGGAGCCTGATAGCTAAAAGATCTGCCTCCCATCCTACTTTTAGATATTCTAGGAACCACCAGTAAACCTGCAGTCTGAGAGCGAAGTGCTCTGTTAGGAACATTTGGAACAATCAGATCACTGATGTATGATGGAGCTTGTTTATTAAGAGCTTTATATGTGAGAAGGAGGATCTTAAAATCTATTCTGAATTTAACAGGCAGCCAATGTAGGGAAGCTAAAACAGGAGAGATGTGGTCTCTCTTTTTAATTCTCATCAGAACTCTAGCTGCAGCATTTTGGACCAGCTGAAGACTTTTGACTACATTCTGTGGACCTCCTGATAGTAATGAATTGCAGTAATCCAACCTTGAAGTAATAAATGCATGAACCAGTTTTTCAGCATCACTCCTGGAAAGGATGTTTCTAATCTTAGCAAAATTCCGAAGGTGGAAAAAGGAAATCCTACAAACCTGTTTAACGTGGGATTTGAATGACATGTCTTGGTCAAAGATTACACCGAGGTTCTTTACTTTGTTCTCGGAGGCTAATTTAATACCGTTTAGATCAGGTGATTGACTAAGCAGTTTCCTTTTCTGAGGTTCTGGTCCAAAGATGATAACTTCAGTCTTGTCTGGATTTAACAGCAGAAAGTTTAGAGTCATCCAGATTTTTATGTCTTCAAGACAAGCCTGTAGTCTACCTAACTGATTAGGTTCATCAGGGTTTATGGATAAATATAACTGAGTATCATCAGCATAACAGTGGAGGTTTATCGCATGTTGTCTAATGATTTTACCAATTGGAAGCATATATATAGTGAAAAGAATTGGTCCAAGTTCTGAACCCTGTGTTACTCCACAAGTAACTCTAGAGTATGAAGAAGATTTCTCATGTACATGAACAAACTGAAATCTGTCAGATAAATAAGATTTAAACCAGCCTAGCGCTGTTCCTTTGATCCCTACAACATGTTCAAGCCTTTCTAAGAGAATATTGTGATCGACTGTGTCAAAAGCAGCACTGAGGTCCAACAAGACCAGAACAGACACAAGATTCTTATCTGAGGCCGTGAGAATATCATTTGTAACTTTCACTAATGCGGTTTCAGTGCTGTGATACTCTCTAAAACCTGACTGAAATTCCTCAAACAGATCATTAGTGTTTAGATGCTCACATACTCGACTGGCCACTATTTTCTCAAGGACTTTAGATAAAAATGGGAGATTAGATATTGGTCTATAATTCATTAGGTCATCTGGATCCAGAGAAGGTTTCTTAAGTAGAGGTTTAATTACAGCAACCTTAAACTCCTGCGGTACGTATCCATTTACTAAGGATAGGTTAATTATATCTAAAATGGGGGCAGTAACCAAAGGAAATGCTTCTTTAAATAATTTGGTTGGGATTGGGTCTAAAATACAAGTTGAAGGTTTAGATGAAGCTAATATTTTTGATAACTCTGAAAGCTCAACTGCATCAAAACAGTTCAAACACAGATGAGGTTCTACAGTTACCTCAGATGCTGCCTCACTTACTGAGGAAGAAGAAGTCGTGTTGGGGAGGATGCTGATGATTTTGTTTCTAATAGAATCTATTTTATTAGTGAAGAATTCCATAAAGTCGTTGCTGCTGAAGGCTAAGGGAATAGCTGGCTCAGAGCTATGATTCTGTGTAAGTTTAGCAACTGTACTGAAAAGAAATTTAGGATTATTCTTATTCTCCTCAATTAGTGACGAATAATATGCAGTTCTAGCTTGTCGAAGCTTATTTTTATAAAGCACTAGACTATTTTTCCAGGATAAGTAGAACTCTTCCCGGTGTGTAGAGCGCCATGTTCTCTCCAATTTTCTAGAGGTTTGTTTTAAAGTACGCAGTTCAGAATTAAACCAGGGAGCCAACTTCCTGTGCTTAATGACCTTCTTTTTTAAAGGGGCAACATTGTCTAATGCCACACGTAAAGAGGAAGTAACACTATGAACTAGACCGTCAATTTGTGAAGGGCTAGAAATGAAATAGTTGCCCTCTGCTAAGTTACACTGAGATTCTGAAGACAGTAAAGATGGAACAGCTGCTTTAAAGTTTGCTACAGCGTTATCAGATAANCAGTCCAAGCGGAATGCGGCTCGGGTGGTCGCAGAGGCAAAAACCCGGGCATGGGAGGAGTTTGGTGAGACCATGGAACAAGACTTCCGTACGGCTTCGAGGAGATTCTGGTCCACCGTCTGGCATCTCAGGAGGGGAAAGCAGTGCACTACCAACACTGTTTACAGTGGGGAGGGTGTGCTGCTGACCTCGACTCGGGACGTTGTGAATCGGTGGGCCGAGTACTTCGAAGACCTCCTCAATCCTACCGGCACGTCTTCCAGGATGGAAGCAGAGTCTGGGGATTTTGGGTTGGGCTCTCCAATCTCTGGAGCCGAGGTCACTGAGGTGGTCAAAAAACTCCTCAGTGGCAAGGCTCCGGGGGTGGATGAGATCCGCCCGGATTTCCTTAAGGCCCTGGATGCTGTGGGGCTGTGTTGGTTGACGCGGCTCTGCAATATCGCGTGGACATCGGGGGCAGTTCCACTGGACTGGCAGACCGGGGTGGTGGTCCCCCTATTTAAAAAGGGGGACCGCAGGGTGTGTTCCAACTACAGGGGGATCACACTCCTGAGCCTCCCTGGTAAGGTCTATTCAGGGGTTCTGGAGAGGAGGGTCCGTCGGATAGTCGAACCTCGGATTCAGGAGGAGCAATGTGGTTTTGGTCCTGGCCGTGGAACACTGGACCAGCTCTATACCCTTGGGGGGGTCCTGGAGGGTGCGTGGGAGATCGCCCAACCAATCTACATGTGTTTTGTGGATTTGGAGAAGGCGTTCGACCGCGTCCCTCGGGGGGCCCTGTGGGGGGTACTCTGGGAGTATGGGGTACCAGGCCCCTTGATATGGGCTGTTAGGTCCCTTTACGACCAGTGTCAGAGCTTGGTCCGCATTGCCGGAAGTAAGTCTGGCTCGTTTCCGGTGAGAGTTGGACTCCGCCAAGGCTGCCCTTTGTCACTGATTCTGTTCATAACTTTTATGGACAGGATTTCTAGGTGCAGTCAAGGTGGTGAGGGGATCCGTTTTGGTGGCCTAAGGATCAGGTCTCTGCTTTTTGCAGATGATGTGGTCCTGTTGGCTTTGTCAGAACGTGATCTCCGGCTTTCGCTGGAGCAGTTCGCAGCCGGGTGTGAAGCAGCTGGGATGAGAATCAGCTCCTCTAAATCCGAGACCATGGTCTTGAGTCGGAAAAGGGTAGAATGCCTTCTCCAGGTCAGGGACGAGGTCCTGCCCCAAGTGGAGGAGTTTAAGTATCTCGGGGTCTTGTTCACGAGTGAGGGAAGGGTGGAGCGTGAGTTCGATAGGTGGATTGGTGCTGCATCTGCAGTGATGGGGGCGTTGCACCGGTCTGTCGTGGTGAAGAGAGAGCTGAGCCGAAAGGCGAAGCTCTCAATTTACCGGTCGATCTACGTTCCTACCTTCACCTATGGTCACGAGCTTTGGGTAGTGACCAAAAGAACGAGATCGCGGATACAAGCAGCCGAAATGAGTTTTCTTCGTAGGGTGGCTGGGCTCTCCCTTAGAGATAGGGTGAGGAGCTCGGTCATCCGGGAGGGGCTCGGAGTAGACCCGCTGCTCCTCCACATCGAGAGGAGCCAGTTGAGGTGGCTCGGGCATCTGATTAGGATGCCTCCTGGACGCCTCCCTGGTGAGGTTTTCCGGGCACGTCCAACCAGGAGGAGACCTAAAGGAAGACCCAGGACACGCTGGAGGGACTATGTCTCTTGGCTGGCCTGGGAACGCCTTGGGATTCCCCCGGAGGAGCTGGTCCAAGTGGCTGGGGAGAGGGAAGTCTGGGCCTCCCTCCTTAGGCTGCTGCCCCCGCGACCCGACTCCAGATAAGCGGATGAAAATGGATGGATGGATGATTTATTTTAGTATTCTGCCCTTGGGAGCCATTCTCAGACAGCATGCTGTTTCATACATCTATACGCAGACGACTGCCAAATCTATTTTTCACTTAAACCCACTTAAACTCAGACTAAACCTCTGTTTGATTGTCTTCATGATGTCAAGCAATGGCTGGCTGAGAACTTCCTCCATCTGAACGACTCTAAAACAGAGGTAATTGTTTTTAGTCCCGACAATGTTAGAGCAACCCAGCCACCCGACCTCCACTGTTTGTCTCCTAATGTCACTTCTACTGTTTCTAACCTTGGAGTAAAAATGGACCCGGTTCTGAAGATGGAAGCTCAGGTCAATAGAACAGTCAGGTCCTGCTTTTATCACCTCAGGCAAATTTCTAAATTAAAGCCCATCCTGAGTGTCCGTCTTCTGGAATCCGTGATTCACGCCTTCATCACTTCCCGGCTAGATTACTCCAACTCCTGCTTGTACGGCATCAGTAAAGCTGCTCTGTCCAGACTTCAGCTCGTCCAGAACTCAGCAGCAAGGTTCCTGACTGGAGCTGACAGAAGACAGCACATTACACCCATCCTTAAATCACTCCACTGGATCAAAATTCTGCTTCTTGCATTCAAATCCTTGAACAGTCAGGCCCCTCCCTATCTGAGCGAACTCCTCCATTTCTACCACCCTCCTCGTGCTCTTAGGTCTGAAGATCAGCTCCTCCTAACCGTCCCTAAGGCACGTTTGAAGACCCGCGGGGAAAGGGCTTTTTCTGTCTGTGCCCCAAAACTCTGGAACTCATTACCTCTTCAGGTTAGGCAAGCGCCCTCTATCGCTGTTTTTAAATCACGCCTAAAAACCCACTACTTCTCCCTGGCCTTCAACTCTTAAACCATAAAGCACTAACTCATCCTTAAGTTTTTCCACCTTGTTTGTCGATTTTAAATCTGTGTTTTTATATTTTGGTTTTACTGTTTTATTGGTTTTAGTTCGTTGTTCTTTTAACTCTTTTATCTTTTTTGATTTTCTTATGATATATATGACTATTTTAGCTTGTGTTTTTTACCTGTTTTTATGTGCAGCGCTTTGGTCGGTTGTAATGCCGTGTTAAAAGCGCTCTACAAATAAAGTGGTATGGTATGGTAGTATTAGTCGGCTCGTGTTAGCGTTAGCTCGTTGTTAGCGCTAGCTACAGCAGGCTGCAGCAGGGTTGTTTATGACAGTTGTAATTCCACTTTCAACCAGTAGGGTGGAGGAGCAGGAAACATTTTTCTATGGAGAATAATGGTACTTATTTTTTTCCACTTCAAGAACTGATAATAAATAAACTTTATGAATGAAAAAACCTGCTCTTCTCCCCGCTCTAGTTTTCATGTTCAGTTTATTGATGATTCTTTTGTTCATGTTGACATCTTGCATTGTGTCTTGACACTGAATTGAACTTTAATCCTCACAATGATCATATTTTAAAGAGAACATGTACATTCTGAATCCCATATTTTGGTCCACTAACCGTTTTAATGATAAAGTTAGAAACAGAATAATTACACAGCTGAAGGAGGCTTGGAACCACCTCACATGTACAAACTCATTCACGTCACCCATGAAGCAGACATCTTCCATTTTAAATTCTGTGTTCTTTATTTTGTTTTAATAATGTGTAGAAAGACCCAGCCAGGGACAGGAGTTGTAAATTAGCACTAGCTATACATCTGAATGTGTGGCTTCAGCTGCAACTTGCACGGTGTTGGACAGCAATGTCCCTGTCAAAAAAGATTCAATGAATCAAACAACCTACAGGTGCAGGCACGGTCCCGGTGAAATATAATTATTAGCATCTTCCAAATGGAGAGGAAGTTCAGTCATCAGCTTCATCATACTTTCTTTCCTGAACGAGACCACAGTCGTTGCTCAGTATGGTACGGTCATTATTAGCAGCTTTTAGCAAACATGGTCTGAGCAGATTTCTACACGCCATGATTTCTTATACTTTAGCAAACCTTAATAGTGCATGAAATAGGAATGACATCCTGTGGTAAGATTTGGGTACTGCTGTCCATTTTCAGAAACAAACGTTGGTGAGTTTCATGACTGTTGTCTAGATGATGCGTGAAGACGAGTCATGCACAGTAAGATGATACGTAGAAACATTACGCTGTAATAGAGTTGCTGGTTATTCAAAAAGTGGCTTGAGATTTTTTTTCTAATTCACCGTTAGCAATGTTAGCTCAACGTTAGCCTCTAGCCTTCTTTACTTGATGTTAGAGTAAAAATTTTTTCCTTTCTTTTGCTTCTCCTTTTATTGGCTTCCATTCTTTCCACATTTCTGATGCTTTTTGTCGGCTGGTGTCAAAATACAAATACTTTGCAACCTTGCAGGCTTACATGTAATTGGCAAATGATAAATGGTCTGTATTTGTATAGCGCCTTCGTAGGGTTCTACAACCCCCCAAGGCGCCTCACAACACAATCAGTCATCCACCCATTCACACGCTGGTGGGGATGAGCTACATCGTAGCCACAGCTGCCCTGGGGCGCTCTGACAGAGGCGAGGCAATCCAAACACAGGCACCACCAGTCCCTCTGACCACCACCAGCAGTCAAGGCAGGTTAAGTGTCTTGCCCAAGGACACAACAGCAGCATTCTCTGCCAAGAGCCGGTATCGAACCTGCAACTTTCAGATTACTGGACAACCTGCTCTACCTCCTGAGCTAATTGGCTCTGGAACCAGGCGGTATGGAGGCGGGACAGATAATAGCTCTGGTTTTTAGGGCCTTACATGGACAAGCACCATCATACATTGGTGATCTTCTCAGTCCCTACACCCCCAGCAGGTCCCTGAGGTCCAGTGATCAAAGCCTACTGGTTGTGCAGCACCAGTCTAAAGACCAAAGGTGACAGATCATTTGCTGCTGTGGCCCCCAGACTCTGGAGCTCTCTCCCCCTGAGCCTGAGACCAGTGGACTCAGTGGTCTCCTTTAGAAAGAACAATACTCCTCTGCCTCCTTCACCAAATCCTTCTGGCCCTGACAAATACCACCTATGGTAGTTCACTTCTCCAGTATTTCTCCTGATTTGAGTCACATCTCTGAATCAGAAACATTTTCTCCATGGAGCAGGGTACTATTAAAGCTGATAACACTTCCAACCAAATGAACTATGGAACTAATCTCTCTCTCTCCCTACATGGGCGAGATACTTGCTGGGTCTTCAGGAGGAAATCTACTTTCATTGTCTGACATGAGAAATCTCCTCATAATGCACTAGTGCAATGCAGTGATAATGACTAGAAAATTCTTCTCCCGTTATCCCATCTGGTTGGGAAAACGGAAAATTGGAAGTGCATAAAATAAATAATATTTACAGCCAAACCACCTCACTTGTAATTGGTTTATACACAATTTACACAAAGCTCCGCGTCCCTCACAGTCACCCTGATTATGATATTTAAAAGGAGCCGCAAGTAAACAGACTTCATGGATTGTTTTGGCGTCATGAGGGGATGATCTGCACCAACCATCATCAGCATCAAGCTCACAATAAAAATGAAAACAGTTATGCACATTTTTACTTATTGCTGGCAGATTAAAACTTGTTGCTCTGAACCTTTTAAGGGGACCGATTGTGCAAAACTCACCTTTTGCATCCTTCTGTGCTGCAGTGTGGGTCTTTACCTCTAGAAACACTTGACACATGAAAAACAAACTCATCCATTTGTTTTTGTCAGTGCTTGGTTTGAGCAATTACTGTATGTTCCTATAACAAGCTGTTTTAAAAAGCCACCGCTTGTGACCTCACAATCAGGGAAATTAGAATGGAAGCCCCTCAAGTGCAACAGAGAGCTGCTGCTGCTGGAGTAGCAGTGGCTCCTCTGGTTTCTATGATAAAGAAGTCACATTAGCAGAAGAACATCAGCCGGCTGTCTCCTATCTTCCTGCTGAAAGAGTGTTTTTAATCTCAGGTCTCATAGTGAAAGCAGGTCAGAAGAGCACACAGAGCTGCCTTCACAGTCACTACTCTGGTCAGACACACTGTTGCTCATCAACGTCACCAGCTGGTGTTATGAGTCCATCGCTGTTACACACATGACCAATAATGAGTGTTCTAGGGAATAATGGGGAAAATCCCGTGATCTGTGTGGATAACAACTAAATAAAGGTATTCTTAGAAACTGTCTCCCTACGCTGACCCATCCCCTAGGGGAGCGGTGAGCTGCAGACACGGCCGCGCTCGGGAACTATTTGGTGGTTTAACCCCCCAATCGAACACCTTACTGCTGCGTGTCAAGCAGGGAGACAGTAGGTCAATTCAATTCAATTCAATTCAGTTTATTTATATAGCGCCAGATCACGACAAGAGTCGTCTCAAGGCACTTCACAAAGTAAACATTCCAATACAGTTCAGTTCATAAGCCAATCAGTAAAAAAGTTTCCTATATAAGGGACCCAGCAGATTGCATCAAGACACTGACTAGTGTCATTGTGTTGGTACAATCCTCATACTAAGCAAGCATTTAGCGACAGTGGGAAGGAAAACTCCCTTTTAACAGGAAGAAACCTCCAGAGGATCCTGGCTCAGTATGAGCAGCCATCCGCTACGGCTCACTGGGGATTGAGAAGACAGAGCAGGCACAGGCACACCCCGCACCCACACACACACACACACACACCACATATATCAAGTAGTGTTTCTATGGCTACACTGTGATTTCTTAGTAGAAGTTCTATTTAGTAAGAGTAAGAGAAACTTTATTGTCTTTATCTGAGTGAATCTATAATTAATTCAATAGGTGAACTAATAGTAGCACATTCTATGTTAAAGAAAGTAAGATGTAATATCAGGAAAGGGAGAATGTTAGGTGGTTGGCAGCAGTGTGCCAGCCGATGGCCCCCTCCATGAGGCAACCACAGCTCAGCAGAACGCCAGTGTAGCTTCTTCTGGGGAGAAAAACACTTAGAGAGAAAATAAAGTTAACAGCTGGAATAACAGGAAATAATGCAGTTAGAGAGTGGTGGTAGAAGAGAGTAGCAGAGTGTGGAAAGTGGTCAGTATGTCCTCCAGCAGTCTAAGCCTATAGCAGCATAACTACAGAGATAACTCAGGATAACCTAGCCTTTTAGATGGAGGCATGTGGGAGGCAGGGCCAGGGAGAAGTCTTTAACGACAGTAGTCCCCTCTGTACACTCCACTTCCCTCTGCTCCCCACTCGTCTAAACCTGGGCTAACATCAGAATTTAACCATAAGCCCTATCAAATAGAAAAGTTTTGAGCCTAGTCTTAAAAGTAGACAAGGTGTCTGCCTCACGCACTAATGCTGGGAGCTGGTTCCACAGTAGAGGAGCCTGATAGCTAAAAGATCTGCCTCCCATCCTACTTTTAGATATTCTAGGAACCACCAGTAAACCTGCAGTCTGAGAGCGAAGTGCTCTGTTAGGAACATATGGAACAATCAGATCACTGATGTATGATGGAGCTTGATTATTAAGAGCTTTATATGTGAGAAGGAGGATCTTAAAATCTATTCTGAATTTAACAGGCAGCCAATGTAGGGAAGCTAAAACAGGAGAGATGTGGTCTCTCTTTTTAATTCTCATCAGAACTCTAGCTGCAGCATTTTGGACCAGCTGAAGACTTTTGACTACATTCTGTGGACCTCCTGATAGTAATGAATTGCAGTAATCCAACCTTGAGGTAATGAATGCATGAACCAGTTTTTCAGCATCACTCCTGGAAAGGATGCTTCTAATCTTAGCAATATTCCGAAGGTGGAAAAAGGAAATCCTACAAACCTGTTTAACGTGGGATTTGAATGACATGTCCTGGTCAAAGATTACACCGAGGTTCTTTACTTTGTTCTCGGAGGCTAATTTAATACCGTTTAGATTAGGTGATTGACTAAGCAGTTTCCTTTTCTGAGGTTCTGGTCCAAAGATGATAACTTCAGTCTTGTCTGGATTTAACAGCAGAAAGTTTAGAGTCATCCAGATTTTTATGTCTTCAAGACAAGCCTGTAATCTACCTAACTGATTAGGTTCATCAGGGTTTATGGATAAATATAACTGAGTATCATCAGCATAACAGTGGAAGTTTATCCCATGTTGTCTAATGATTTTACCAATTGGAAGCATATATATAGTGAAAAGAATTGGTCCAAGTACTGAACCCTGTGGTACTCCACAAGTAACTCTAGAGTATGAAGAAGATTTCTCATGTACATGAACAAACTGAAATCTGTCAGATAAATAAGATTTAAACCAGCCTAGCGCTGTTCCTTTGATCCCTACAACATGTTCAAGCCTTTCTAAGAGAATATTGTGATCGACTGTGTCAAAAGCAGCACTGAGGTCCAACAAGACCAGAACAGACACAAGATTCTTATCTGAGGCCGTGAGAATATCATTTGTAACTTTCACTAATGCGGTTTCAGTGCTGTGATACTCTCTAAAACCTGACTGAAATTCCTCAAACAGATCATTAGTGTTTAGATGCTCACATACTCGACTGGCCACTATTTTCTCAAGGACTTTAGATAAAAATGGGAGATTAGATATTGGTCTATAATTCATTAGGTCATCTGGATCCAGAGAAGGTTTCTTAAGTAGAGGTTTAATTACAGCAACCTTAAACTCCTGCGGTACGTATCCATTTACTAAGGATAGGTTAATTATATCTAAAATGGGGGCAGTAACCAAAGGAAATGCTTCTTTAAATAATTTGGTTGGGATTGGGTCTAAAATACAAGTTGAAGGTTTAGATGAAGCTAATATTTTTGATAACTCTGAAAGCTCAACTGCATCAAAACAGTTCAAACACAGATGAGGTTCTACAGTTACCTCAGATGCTGCCTCACTTACTGAGGAAGAAGAAGTCGTGTTGGGGAGGATGCTGATGATTTTGTTTCTAATAGAATCTATTTTATTAGTGAAGAATTCCATAAAGTCGTTGCTGCTGAAGGCTAAGGGAATAGCTGGCTCAGAGCTATGATTCTGTGTAAGTTTAGCAACTGTACTGAAAAGAAATTTAGGATTATTCTTATTCTCCTCAATTAGTGACGAATAATATGCAGTTCTAGCTTGTCGAAGCTTATTTTTATAAAGCACTAGACTATTTTTCCAGGATAAGTAGAACTCTTCCCGGTGTGTAGAGCGCCATGTTCTCTCCAATTTTCTAGAGGTTTGTTTTAAAGTACGCAGTTCAGAATTAAACCAGGGAGCCAACTTCCTGTGCTTAATGACCTTCTTTTTTAAAGGGGCAACATTGTCTAATGCCACACGTAAAGAGGAAGTAACACTATGAACTAGACCGTCAATTTGTGAAGGGCTAGAAATGAAATAGTTGCCCTCTGCTAAGTTACACTGAGATTCTGAAGACAGTAAAGATGGAACAGCTGCTTTAAAGTTTGCTACAGCGTTATCAGATAACGATCGACTATAATGGAATTTACTCTCATGTCTGGAGAACTCGGTTATAATAAACTCAAAAGTTATCAAAAAATGGTCCGACAAGACAGGATTGTGTGGAAATACTGTTATCTCCTCACACTCTATACCATATGTCAGCACAAGGTCTAATGTATGATGGCAGGAGTGGGTGGAGCTATGGATTCTTTGAGTAAAACCAATTGAGTCTAAGATATTACTAAAGGCTACATTGAGAGGATCACTTTCAATGTCAACATGAATGTTAAAATCCCCAGCCACAATGACCTTATCAGTATTTAACACCAAATCAGACAAGAAATCTGAGATCTGATCCAGAAATTGAGAGTAGGGGCCTGGTGGACGATACAAGACTACAAACAAAAGTGGTTTTAGAGCTTTACAATCCGGATTAGGCAAACTAAGAATTAGATGTTCAAAAGAACTGTAGCTATTAATTGGTTGGGGACTGATTAATAAATCTGAATGAAAGATGGTTGCTACTCCTCCTCCTCGTCCTGTACTACGAGCAATATGATGATTTAAATAATTAGAAGGAGTCGACTCATTTAAACTAACATAGTCCCATTTTTAGAGTCTCTGGTCTGACCCAACTGTGGATTTGAACCCACGACCACCCAGTCTCAGGGTAAACACTCATACCACTAGGCCACTGAGCTGGTCTATTATCTGTAAAAACACAAATGAAGTCATTAAAGTTTTGACATTCTGACTTGGATTGAGGCACGTGGCTCTTGTTAGGCACCCCGACGTTCACGTTTTACACAGAAACAAAGTTCAAGTGTCTGGAAAACAAACCCCATTCATTCTTTTGATCTGACGTTTTTACACGTTTATTGAATAGGTTCAATTGGAACGTTTGCTTTGGGAAGAGCCTTCAGATGACTTGTGTTTTGAATTGGCGTTATGTGAATAAACAGAAGCTACTGTTGAAGATTTTCCCTTTCAAAATGACTAAAGTGCTGTAACATCTGTTTTATTGTTAATTATCAACCACCCTCAGCAGTTAGAGTTCACTCTGGTCCACTGAGCACTGATGAGATGATAAAACATCCCAGCAACAAGACGGGGAGTAATATTCCTCCAGATAATAGATTATAGAATCATTTTATGTTCAAATAGGACAATAAAAATGCACTGGTAATTGACGAGTGAATTATGCTCCAGACCAGCATCAGTGAGTGTTTGGGACCTCAGCAGAACCTGGAGACTTGTTGTAAAGTGTTTAATCGATGGTTTGAGCTCTGCTCCCAACCTTCCTTCACTAGTGGCTGAAACCCAAGAAGCAGAACGTCCTCTAGGCCAGAGCTGCTATGATGCTGGATCTTTGTGTGGAGCCTCTTTCTGACTTATATCTTAGCTTCTGGACCAGCTGCATCCGGTTCAGGGTCGGGGTGAACAGGTGAGAGGCAGGTTTACTCTGAACAGTCCTTCTCAGGGCCGACTCACACATCCATACGTGTTCATAACTAAGGTCTGTTTTTGGAACTGTGATGACTTTTATAATATCTCAAGCTACTTTTTCAATCACCCTCGTCTCTATATTGAGGTGACTGTATTCATCTACTTACCAACTTACTGTGTACGACTCGTCATCTAGGATCTTCCGGCGCTGACCCGTAACTGGCAACAGTCATGAAACTTGTGGAGCAGGAGTGAGAAAGTGACTGGTTTTGTTTGGAAAATAGACTCCAGTACCCAGATTTGAGCACAGGATGTCATTCTTACATCAAGCACCTTTAAAATCAAACCGCTGAGAGAAAATTGGAAAACTCAAGAAAAGGCTGAAGTGGTTTTCAGTGGCGGCTGGTGACTTTTGTATTGGGTAGGGCGCTAACCACATATCACCACTAGAGGACGCCAAAATACCATTCTTATGCGTCAGCGTCACACAACTAGAGCCTGACCGTCAGCGACGGTCACAGTAGCGGGTCTATGAGCACTTCTGGCAACAACGTTGTTCCAAAAACATGCTTAATATTCATCCATTCACCCTTATATTACACAAACTGCACACGCACTTAAAGGGAGTAGGCTAATCTAATCTATAGAATCCACTTTCTACCAACACCCAATAAGCTGTAAAAAAAACGTGATGCCGTAAAAGAAACGCTGCACATAACGAGAAAAACACACAGCAGCCACAATGACAGATATCCACAGAAGCAGGTGTTTAAATTAAGCCCAGACTCACAATAATAGCAATACCACTCTTAGCTCAAAGCATATGGAGCGGCGCGAGCCGCAAAGCAGCAGCATGCTAATTTCATGAAGCCAAAAGCGTAAAATCAGGCTTCCCTGCAGGTTATATGGTCATAAATCCGTGGTATAGGGAACAAAATCCAATCGGTTTGTGAAATACTATATCCCAACGTACAAGCTGAGCTGATCAGACGTTTTTCTGGCATTGTTTTACCCGCAAACGTGTTTAACTCATTCACTGCCAGCTGTTTTCTGATCAGAAGCCCCTGACTGACAGCGTTTTTCAGCGTTTTTACTGTTTTTCGAAGAGTCACAGAACATTGTGCTCTATGATCATGTAAACGCCAAAACTACCTAAAGAAAGAGTAGACTCACTTCTACATCAGGAAGTATTTCTAGCGTTATCCGTTCGTTCACAATCTGGTGCCCAAGTGCCGCTCCAGACGCATTTCCGGTTCGTTGCATCGTTTTTTTCACAGCAGCGGCCCAAAACAAACTCCTAATCCATTGATTTTCTGCTTCCTGATCACGTGATGTGTGACATACACGGATGAAGATCCGCTTTAGACACGTGATGTTTGTTCCCACGGGGCGGGGGCTCGCTCTGACGCCCGCCCCGTAAAAAAATCAGCCAGCGGTTGGATTTGAAAAGACGACTTTAGTCGTCAATGGCAGTGACTGAGTTAATGGTCGATGCATTCAATCATTTTCCTGTTTACAAGGATTCTCTCCCTGTGATTGGTTAAGCCAGCTGAAAAAACTCAACAGCAAGCAATTCGATTGGCTGAACCAATGGGAACCTGGTCTGAGCAGACTCCACCGTTAATGTTCACTATCCGATGCGCCCAAAGGCTCTCCTATTTCTTGTCGTGGACGGTTTGGGGATCCAGCGCCCATGCGCCAGTTAGCCCGTATTAAGTCAATGGTAAAGACTGCTGCGCCCGAGAGGACACGACAGGAAGTACGTCGACGATTCAGCCGTGTTAAAAGTAAAAAGAACATTATTAAACTACAATTAAATGCAGATTACACACAGCACGTAGTCCATATGGTGTATAGATCGTTTAGTTGAATTTTTATGTTTTTTTAAATATATTTTGTGATTCCTCTCTTCTTCTTCTTCTTCTTCTTCCTGTGAGACGGGTGGGGCGGCGCCCTAGCGCCCCCTATGGACGAGTCGCCACTGCTGGTTTTACTAGAACAGAAGGAATGAGCTATTTCATGAGCTTCAGAAGTTCTGTTTGACACATTTGACGAGTCTTATTGTGAAGAACTGAAGGAGTTGTTGGATTGATGCTCCTGCAGGAGCGAATACCTCTGACTGACTCATATTGGTATTTGGTCAACTGTAAATGACCTGTATTTATATAGCACCTCCAAGGGTTCTACAACCTCCCAAGGCGCTTTACAACACTGAAGCAGTCATTCATCCATTCACACCCTGGAGGTGATGAGCTACATGTAGCCACAGCTGCCCTGGGGCGCTCTGACAGAGGCGAGGCTGATGAACACAGGCGCCATCAGTCCCTACGCCCACCACCAGCAGGTGAGGAGGGTGAAGTGTCTTGCCCAAGGGCACAACGACTGCAACAGTCTCAGTAGGGCTTGAACCCTCAAACCACGGTTCGGGGCGGGTCCTTAACTCTTCTGCATCTTTTGCCATAATTTTGGTCTTTGCAACAACAACTCACTAGAACCCTTAGTCACACAAGGTCAATTTATTTATAAAGCACACTTATTGTTGCTCACGCAACCCAGAGTGCTGTACATACACATCCATGACGAACATGCCAGCACAGTAAATAGACTAAAAACATAAAACAGCAAGCTAAAAGCTCAAATTCAAAACAACACATAAAACAATTGAATAAAAGATCCATAAGAGAATAAAAATGAACCAACATTAAAAGCCAGGTCAACGAAAGGCGTTTTCAGTGGTTTGAGTAGAATCAGATCGGATCAGAAAGACTTTATTTATCCCCTTGGGGCAATTGACAAAAACAGCAGAGCAGCATAACGTTGAAGATAAAAACTGGGCATCAACAGGCAATAAAATGAGACTAATAATAATAAAGAGAAGTAAGACATCCAGAATAAGTCCTGGAGCCCTGTAGGATTCACTTCCCTGGATTTTTTTAAAGAATAGTTTAAATTTTCTTCTCAAACGTTTGGCTTTAATCTTGAATGGAAGACAAAGAGTTTCCTCTGACGTGTCCTCCTCTGAGTGGCCATGCTGTTGTACCTAAGTAAGCACATTGGATTCAGGTATTTACAGGAGGACTTCAGCTGTTGGAACCAGCTGATGGTCATGGTGCAGCAGACCTTACATGGGATTATCAAAACAGTCCTTATGGAAAGGAATTCCTCCAGTCTGAAACATGCATTAAACAGGAACAACTCCCCATGCAGGACAGCAGATAGTAACACATAACCCGTTCCATTTCTGAATTGTTGCTAAACCTCTCAGATTTGCTGCCGTTGCAAATCCGAGAGTGGACATTTGTCTCTCTGACTCCATGTGTGTCTGTCTTCTCCTTTGTTGTTTTCCCCATTCAGCGGCTCTGCCTCTGCAAGGACAGCGGATGTCTGGATTGGTGGAGAGCTAAATTGCTCGGCGTGAGCTCCGTCACGGCTCAGCTCTCCTTGAGATAATGAAATGACAATTAATGGGAAAGCTGTTGCCGTTCGCTCATTTGTTCAGTTGCAAGTGGAGCAGCAGTCTGGGAGGACTGGCAGAAAGAACTGCAGTCAGTCCACAAGCTGGAGGAGCCCAAAGGTTCTTTAATAGTGAAAAAGCTAAATATTAAAAAGATTAGATCTACTGATAATAGAGATCTGATACGTGAGGTCAGGTTAGATCACAGCTTTCTTTATGAATCAGCTGATTTGATCTTTCTTTACCTACTGTTGGAAGTTAGGGTTAGGGTTACCTACTAACTGTTCATAAACACTTTTACCATTTTTATGTCCTATGATGAACATGCTGACATATCCTATAGGTTATGCCTTTGTATATTCATAGAGACCCTCTCAAGAGCCTACACTTGGTGCCTTATGAGTCCAGACCCCGTTAGGTCCATCACCTCTATCACTAATGGTCAAACATGTCTAAACACAGAAAATCACTTTCTACCTTTATCTAAAGGAACAGCTAGATTGGAAGCACTTCTGAAGACGCGTAACTCATGTAAAAAGGTGGATACTTTATTAACCCACTGACATGTCAGTCAATACATTATTTACTGTAGCTGCAGGCCCACATGGAGCTCTAAACAACTGAGGTAGTCCCAGAAAGAATGGCACAACACACACACTCACACACACACACACACACACACGCACACACACACACACACACACACACACACACACACACACACACACACACACACACACACACACACACACACACACTTCCTTGAAAAAGAGAAAGGGCAGAAGCAGACCCTAGGGCATCTTATAAAACGTCTCTACTCTATGTGCTGTGAAGTGGAAATTTTAACTACCCAAACCAAAGAGAACTGAAAAATAATGTTTCCTTTTTCTCCTCTGCTGCAGTTTCTGGCTACTAATACATTTCTGTAAGTCCACACACATCCAGATGAAAAAAAACACACCAGCCCATAATTAATATCTCAGAGGACATAACCTGCTCATGTAACACAAATAATTAGACTACAGACGAGCTCATGTTTGCTGAGCCTAAATACAAAGGATGTAAGTGAAGGTAAAATATGACATGGAATTACATCATCTCTGTTATTACTGCTGGATGTGATAAAGCACAGGAATCTAGTTAGCATGGCTGATTGAGCTAAGCCTCTGAGAGCCTCACAAAGCACGGACAGGTGCAGCAAACAAACAGAACAAAAGGATCAAAGGTCACCTGGTACTGGCTGGCTTTGGCGAGTTCCTGGTTGGCCGAGTCCACGTTAGATGATGTAGTTTGAATGTAATCTTCAATACTGTCTGAGGAAATAAAAACACTTAGAGTCACTTCTACACCCCACTGAACATCACTGTTGGCACTTCAGCACGTCACAGTCTTTGATTTTATGCTTTAATAACCGTCTGCGTCTCCAATGGACTCAGATATGTTCAGACATAAAAATAAGTTAGCATGAGGCAGGTTTAAAGATGGACAGTTCTAAATCCTGACGTTTGGTCCTCTTTAAGTTAACGTACCCTAACCTTTGGCCAACATAATGCCATACAACACTAACTTACACTAAAGTAGAGTCAAATCATCACAGTGTCCTTCCTGGGTTGGCACCATGCAGCTCTGTCTCCTAGAAAATACATTTCTATAAACTGAACTGTTTCCCAAATTAAATTTGAGAGCAACGTAACACGGGCAGGATGACGCTCAAACACCAGCGCTCTGGAGGTGGTGGCAGACGCGCTAACAAAGCAAATCAACTACAAACTCCTTCCCTGATTTTATGGTAGGACTGAGTATTTTAGGTGACAAAGTTACAAAATACATCACAGCTGATGGAGTACACTGATCATTTTACTGTTTGTCCCATTGTTTAACATTAATGCAGCATGTAGTTGATCATGTGTTCTGAATTAGCTTATTAGTGTCTGAGTCTGAAGGAAACCAGGAACGTCCAACCAGGAGGAGACCTGACGGAAGACCC
Source organism: Aphyosemion australe (assembly GCA_006937985.1). Taxonomy (NCBI): domain Eukaryota; kingdom Metazoa; phylum Chordata; class Actinopteri; order Cyprinodontiformes; family Nothobranchiidae; genus Aphyosemion; species Aphyosemion australe. Next base: position 607,387 of record SSNS01000005.1, on the reverse strand, counting down.
AGGACACGCTGGAGGGACTATGTCTCTCAGCTGGCCAGGGAACACCTTGGGATTCCCCCAGAGGAGCTGGCCCAAGTGGCTGGGGAGAGGGAAGTCTGGGCCTCTGCTTAGGCTGCTGCCCCCATGACCTGACCCTGGATAAGCAGAGATGGATGGATGGATGGATGGATGGATGGATGGATGGATGGATGGATGGATGGATGGATGGATGGATGGATGGATGGATGGATGGATGGATGGATGGATGGATGGACGGATGATGGATGGGTGATGGATGGATGGATGGATGGAGGGATGGATTGATGGATAGTATGAATGCTTGTGTACAACTCTTCTTAGAAAACCCAAAGATGAATAGAATTCAGTCTTGTGCTGTATATTTGGTCACCCTTTGGGTTGTGTAAAGCGCTATATAAATAAACATTGATTGATTGATTGATTGATTGACCAGCTCAGTGGCCTAGAGGTATGAGTGTACACTCTGAGACTGGGAGATCAGGGTTCGATTCCCGGTCGGGTCATACCAAAGACTTTGAAAAAATGGGACCCAATGCCTCCTCGCTTGACACTCAGCACTAAGGGGTTGGATTGGGGGGTTAAACCACCAAATAGTTCCCGAGCGCGGCCACAGCTGCAGCTCACCGCTCCCCACCATGGGGATGGGTCAAATGTGGAGATGTAATTTCACCAGTGTGTGATGATGACTTGGGACTTTAACCAGTGGCTCTGTGCCGTCATACCTGAGTGATATAATTAATGTCATTTTTGCCTAAAACAGCCCTTGCCCGTTGGAGTACACCGTGGATTTATACTCAATGTAAGCAGAGACTCTCCAGGATCTTGTAGATGAAAACTAAAATGATGTTAACTTCTGAACATAAACAGATGAAATCTGCTAGTAGTGGTAAAAACAAAGACGTTCTTATCTGATGGCTACAGAGGAAGAGGTTGTCTGTGTTGTTTGCTGCTTTCTGAAATAACCTTTGTGATTGTACATCTCCCCTCCCAGACTTTAATATAGCATGCCAATATTCATGTGCCAGCATGAATAGGGCATAAAAGCACTAATCCGTCCTTCTTCAGCCTATTCATTTTTTTTGTATTACCTGCTGCTTTTCTGACAAACGCCTCCACAGCACAGCCACATATTATTATATCTGCCACTACAGCGGCTCAGAAAGCCATGTTGAAAAAAGGCCGAAGGCTCTTTCAGTGCATCTCTTTTTAATGGGAAAAGGTCCATTATTGCCTGACTCAGTAATGATCAGATTGGACCTATGCTGTGGCATAATGAACTCTGCACTCTTCTACTCAGTCCCCTTCTATCTCTGATGGAGCGACTCCATGTTCCTCCACCTTCTATGTCCACAACCTCAGACAACATGCTTCTTGCATACAAATTCTAAATGTGTGGTATGTGCATGCACTGGTATTAGCTGAATCAAGGAAAAGAAATGTGCATGCAACTTTGAAAATAAGTCAAAATAAACAGCTCTCAATAAATAAATAAATAGCTCCAGCTCTAATTCAACATCACTCTTCTTTTCTTTGCTCAGTGATCAGTGGTGACAGACAGGTGGTGATGTTTCTGTGTTTGCTAGTTACATTTCTAATGAGCCACTGGATGTTTTCTAACAGCTGATCAGAAGAAACGGCGTACTCATACGACGTTCAAAACCAAAGCAAGAATTAGTTTGATGTCCTCTGGAGTCAACGACCATTCAAGATGGCCGCCACAGCTGATTGGCCTTGGTAAACAAGTGGGAGGATGTGACTCATTTCTTTGATCGAGGACATCATTGCAATCAAAACCTAAGAAGTAAATAGGCCTTTATTTGTGAGTTTGTCTGACCCTAGAAGACCAGGTCCCAACCTGGAGCTCACCCCCCTCAGGGGGGCGCTAAAGGTCAGGGTTTGTAGAGGTCACATAGGCACAAAGGTTGATAAAGAGCCAAAGATCCAGCTAAAGAAGAGGGTAGTGCTCTCTTGTCTTCACTTTTACTAAAGGAGCAACAACAACCAAAAGAAAAGCAGAGCTGTCTGAGCAGTGGTCTGGTCCAGTCACCTTCCACAACAAGAGCATTCACCTTCCACAATAAGAGCACTGAGCAAAAGGAATATGCTGTCAGCCTCAGGATGACCTGACAGCCTACCTGGTTGGTGCAGTACTTCTGGCAGATCAAGACATTTGAGGCAAAGAAAGCATATTTGATCATTTATCACAAACTGAATTTGTCTTAAATCTTTTAATGAAAAGGGAAAATGTCGCCTGCATGGCAACGCAGTTGGCCGCACGGCTGCCTCACACCAAGATTCTGCCACGTTTCTAAAGGCTTTAGGCTGGGGAGGCCATTTTGACTTGAGTTCATGTGTGGATGAACGATAGCTCCCTGAAGTTTCCGTTAAAAGTAGGAGATGTTTTTCTGACAGGTTGATTTCAATGGCTGATGGTCAAATAAGTCACAGAGTGTGTAGCACTAAGTAGCTGGAGATACGCTCCTGCAGTGGTAGTTTTATGTGGAATTTGTGGTTATTTTTAGGAATAAATATCAAAATCAGCAGCAAAAGCTTCCCAGTGGATTCAGTCTGGCAGGAAATTCAAAATTCCCGCGTGAAAGTGATGAAGGTGTAAATAGAATATCTTTAATATCAATTGCTGTGACATATAGAAGGTGGAGCACACATTCACCAAGCATCAATACTGTTTTTACAGTTATTAACATTTCACTAAGTAAATCTACCCAGCTACAGTCAAAATGCAAAGGTCCATTGGTGGTCCCCCAAGCACATGGCTAATAAAATCATCAATTACATAAAGAACACATTAAAAATCCAATTAATAAAACAGCACCCCCCCCACACACACACACACCAGTAATGAAACCCTCTCACTGACTGGTTGCCAGTCAGACATTTACAGGATCTGATTATAAATGTCCTTGTGCTCTGTGTTCATAAGAGAAGAGTGGCTGGCTACAATAACCTAATAATAATAGTCACACACGCTTCTCTGCTACTAGACCACCTTCTCCTTCTGGTCAGGTAACCTTTAGACCTAAATCAAGGTGGGCCACTCCCATAACTGAAGGGCCGAAATCATGGAAGGATCTTTCATCATCAGTGCGCCTCTCCACGTCAGTAGAGGTTTTTAAGAAGACGTTGAAGACCCATTTTTATAACCTGGCTTTTCATTCTGGGTGTTAGTGTTGTTAGTTTCATTTTCTTGGATTTTATGACTTTTTGGTTTTATATGTACTTGTTTTTATCTGTTTTCTTATTTTAGTTTTGTTCAGCACCTTGGTGTCATGATATGTCTGTAAGGTGCTTTTATAAATAAAGGTGATGATGATGACGATAACTGGTAATCATGAACAATTCACTGTTTAGAGTGAACATTAAGGTTCTGCAGGCTGTTCTACACAGCCTGACCAAAAAAAAGTCTCCACCTGGATGTAACTGAGCCAACAGGTAGGAGCCTCCTATTGGATAATGGCTGCATGGGTGATTATCTTTCAGCTGCAACAAGTTCTTTAACCCAACTGGAGCAATGAGCTGCTTCTCATCTCTTCAGCAACCATGTGGAAAGACACATCTGGTGGTGGTGGAACAGATGTTAGTCTGTGTGAGAAGGGTCACATCGTTGCATCAAGCAGAGGAAACATCTAAGGAGAAACGACTAAAACTGGGTTCAGAACTGTCCAACGCATTATTAACAACTGGAAGGATAGGGGGGACCCATCGTCTTCGAGGAAGAAATGAAAAATCATCCTGAATGATTGTCATCACTTAAACGTTTGGTGAAATCAAATGGAAGAAAGGGTTAGGGCTGTGTTTAATAGTGAAAGTAGGAGCCGTTGGAATGCTAAAGGGTGAAGAGGCTCTGAATGTCCTTCCTCTCTGCCAGAGCTAAATACTGACATTTCTGCAGGAACCAAAGTGGTCAGAGATACGAGACCCGTCAGTGCTACTGTTTCTGTTTCTGTCTTAGATTTGTTGACAGCAGAACAAAAAGGTTTTATCCTTTAAAGAACCGCTGCCAGTTAATTCCACAGCTTAGAATACTGAGTTAACCTTGTGATTCGTAGATCAGACTGGGAAAGAGCCGACGCTCATCCAGCAACAGCCCCAAATGGTTTCTAGCACAGCTACACCCCCATAAACACAACCTTCATCTCTTTTGTTTTGCAGCTATTTAACATTAAGTAAAGACCAAACCTCTGCTGAGTGGAGCTGATGGACCAATCCATGACCCAGCAGCAGCATCTGTGTGCTACATGTCTTTCTCTTTTTGCCAAGCCTACATCACTGCAGGGAGCAGAGAGGAGTTTACAGATATCAGACGGTCTAAATGGATTTTCTCTCACAGGCTGCTGTCGATGCAGACCTACGGTATTTAGATTTACATCTGAGAATCTTCCCAGCGCGGCAGCGAGGTGGAGGTTAAAGTCTGTTTGCCCAGAAGAATTATTTTAGCTCAACTTATTAATCATGTGCATCATGGTAAGACGCCCGCACAAAAGGTTATCTCTGCAAGTTGAGTCACACACAGCAGTGTAAACAACCTTGAACACACAAATACAACAGATAAACAAATCACACACACAGATACATACCAATGGCGTCGCCCTGTTCGTGGACCATGCTGGCCAGATCCTTCATTATCTGACTGACATCGAGCATGTCTCTCTACAGGAAAACAGAAAAGAGATCGGTTACTTGTTCTGTTGGGCTGATATAGAGTTGTATTTATCCTCTGGGTTTGAAACAAGTGCTTTTCATTAAGCGTCAATCTGGTAAACTTCCATTCACTCTACATATTTAAAGCTGCAACGGCAAATCTACAAAACAACCTAGCGTAAAACTGTTTCCCCATGCCTCTAAATAACGTTCTAGCATAGTATAGCTGTTAGAACGTAGTGAGAGGTCCTCCACTCGTTCCACACTCACGTATTCAGCACCAGAACACCACTGGTGTGAGAGGTTCTCCCTCAATAACATCAGAGAAGGAGGAACAGCCGGCTGCTACCACTTCAACTTTAGGACAAACTACCAGAGTCCCAGAAAGAAAAACACCATTTGAAGTCACGGACAACAGAAGACGTTTGGACCTAGAAAACGGTTTCCTCTGGCATCATGGGTTCCGGTATCAGGGGGGCGTGGCCTAGGGACGATAGCCAACAAGAGGGGTGAGAGTTCTGGGACCGTGTTTGCGTTTAAAAGCTAGCTGGTTTTGCAGATTCATCGTTGCGACTTTAAAGCAGCAATCTCAACAACTTTAAGCAGGATTTTGGGTCCAGCAGGAGCTTCTGAACATCTGAGCACAGACAGCATTCTAGAGCATAGATCTGCAGCAGATCAGCTAAACAGGAGGGAGCTTGGCCATGGAAGGCTTTAACAGTTATGGTTTTAAAATGAACTGTAAAATTCACAGGGAGCCAGTGGAGGGAGGGTTTTGTGATTGTTTATGAGCTCCAGATCACAGCCTTGCAGCAGAATTAACATGGTGAATGTGTTGATCTGCAGTTTGGTGAATGGAATAAAGACTGAATGAAGTCTCCTGAGCCAAAGACAGCTTGATCCTTCAGGCGTTTGCTCCCAGGAGGAAATATGTGACTAATAAGCTGTTAAAGAGTGACTTGTGATGAATTAGAAACAACTGCATTTTGTTTAATTGTAGGAAATTGGATGTAACTAATTGCTTTCATTTAATTAGAGCTCAGAAGTACCAAATAGACCTATACATCTCAGTGGATCATTTCATTTCCTTTTGTTTTTGTACGTCTGACAGATTTAGTTACTGTTTACTGAGGGTAGGAGACTCGGGGCAGGTGAGAGCCAGGTGAGCTGATGAGGATGAGAACAATCACTACACACTCCACAAAAAAAAAGTCAAACAATAACTATAGTGAATAGATAAAAAAAGTTTTAAACAAGTAAAATCCAGAAACTTAGAATTATTTTCAGAACCACAGAACACAAAGATCTAGACCAGGGGTCGGGAACATGCGGCTCTGGAGCCGCATGCGGCTCTTTTAGCGACCCCTAGTGGCTCCCTGGAGCTTCTTCACAAATGTCCCCACAAGAATATGAAAATGTATGGGGGATATATTTTTTGTTTTATTATCGTTTCTGTAGGAGGGCAAACATTCTTAACGTTTTCCAATGCTGTAAAAATGCACATAATAAATATTAAATTTTAACATTTCTGTCAACGAAAATTTGCGTCATAGCCTGCGACACGTTTCAGCACGGCGCTCATATGGCGGCGCAGTGCCAGGCAGATGGATGTAAACAAACCAGCGGGTGTGTCAGGGCCGTGGATCCCAAAGGGAAAAAGAGAAAGATAGCTGATGAGAACAGAGGATTCAAGGAAGAATGGACCCAATTATTTGCTTTCATTGTCGACGTGGAAGGATTACCTGGAAAAACTTCAACTATTCACCGCTGTCGCTCGGACAAGGACCAAATCAGCGGAGGTTTCATTGACTGACCAATGAGGGGACAGGATGCTTCTCAGTACATCTCTGGGTAAACATGGAGGAAAAGTTAATATTTGCCGTGCCTGATGTCCCAGAGCTTTACAAGACTTCACTTAACTCCAGCAAAACCTTGTGAGACTTCACATCTACCGCTGTTTCAACTCTGAGCTGCTTTATTAACCCAAAATTCCCTCCAATCTGATGGCCAATCAAAACAACGGAAGACGTGCTATTCACCCTGGAATAGAGGCGCCGCTGGCTTTTGCTGCTGCCGCATGTCGCCTCCCGTGTGTCAGGTTATAAAAGTAGATTTAAGAAGTGGATTCCATCTCCAAACTCCACTACTACTGCAAGTTTTGTTGCAACCTGAGAGATAAAAGCGGGGAAAACTATTCACGGATGGTGATTACATGAAGGATTCATTCATCAAAATATCAGAGCACCTATTTCAGACTTCAAAAACAAAACCGAGATAATCCAGAAAATTAAAGACATTCCTCTCTCCACAAAGACAACGACCATTAAAACGACAGGCGACGTCACCAATCAGCAAATCAAAGACATTAATTCAGCTCCAGCGTCCTCAACTACCTGTGATGAGTCGTGTGATGTGATCGATATCAGACAGCACTGTTATGCAGGTATGTGAGCTGTGATGGGCTCAAGAAGAAATGATCAAATTAATACCACTGATTAATATTGTAATGGAAGTTAAACTTAAAGCACCAAATATCGTACAGCAGAGTCACGTGGTGTGTCGTTCTCTCCAGGATGCTGCAGGAAATAAACATTTAATCATGAATGCTCATTAAGTATCTGTAGCCTACTTAGTCATTTTGATAATAGGCTAATATAGCTAATATACACTTACAACCTGTGTTGCCTTCATATAAGGCTTTTCATTATTTGCGGCTCCAGACAGATTTGTTTTTTGTTTTTTTGGTCCAATATGGCTCTTTGAACATTTTGGGTTGCCGACCCCTGATCTAGACCAACCAGAGCAGCAGCAAAAGGTTTGTCTCTGCAGGTCGGTCTAGCCACGCTCCATTGTAGCCTCAGCAGGTCTACCATTGGCCTGAGCAGTTTTGTGTCTAGCCAATCACAGCGCTCTATGTTTGTTGGGCGGGCTTAACACTAGAGCTGCAACAAAGAAAAACTACAAAAATGGCTTCGGTGCAGGAAAGGCGCTTGTTTACATGGCTTTGGTATCAACTCTGAACTGTTTAGACTTGGGCTTTTCTCTGAGTCAAGAGCAGATGGAGGTACTTAAGCCCTTTATTTAGAAAAAGGATGTGTTTGTGTCTTCGACTGTGTGTGGTGGACCGCCCCGTTGACTGATTTCCTAAGGGAAAGCTATCGTTCCCTGACAGAATGCACCCAGTTTGACATGTGATGGATTCCTCGGGGCAGGTGGAATATCGTGTCTTTCGCTGCTGTCGGTGGAGGAGCCGTGTTATTGGCAGAAGTTTTTCGATAAATGCAAGAGACTCACTTCATTATTTAGTTTCTTTTTTTAATGTCCACAACATACACATGCTCTAAAAAATAAAGGGAACACCTAAACAACACCATGGAACTCCAAGTCAGTCACACTTGTGTGGAGTCAAACTGTCCACTTAGGAAGCAACACTGGTTGGTTAATCAGTCTCACCTGCTGATGTGCAAATGGAACAGACAACAGGTGGAAATTATAGGCAACTAGCAGGACATGCCCAATAAGGGAGTGGTTTTGCAGATGGTGACCACAGACCACTTCTCAGTTCCTCTGCTTTCTGGCTGATGTTTTGGTCACTGTTGAATGCTGGCGGTGCTTTCACTCTAGTGGTAGCATGAGACGGAGTCTATGACCCACACAAGTGGCTCAGGTAGTGCAGCTCATCCAGGATGGCACATCGATGTGAGCTGTGGCAAGAAGGTTTGCTGTGTCTGTCAGCGTAGTGTCCAGAGCATGGAGGCGCTACCAGGAGACAGGCCAGTACATCAGGAGACACGGAGGAGGCCGTAGGAGGGCAACAACCCAGCAGCAGGACCGCTACCTCTGCCTTTGTGCAAGGAGGATCAGGAGGAGCACTGCCAGAGCCCTGCAACATGTGCATGTCTGCTCAAACGGTCAGAAACAGACTCCATGAGGGTGGTATGAGGGCCCGACGTCCACATGTGGGGGTTGTGCTTACCACTGGAGCCCTGTGCTCTTCACAGATGAATGCAGGTTCACACTGAGCACATGACAGACGTGACAGAGTCTGGAGACGCCGGGGAGAACGTTCTGCTGCCGGCAACATCCTCCAGCATGACCAGTTTGGCAGTGGGTCAGTAATGGTGTGGGGGGTCCGCACAGTCCTCCATGTGCTCACCAGAGGTAGCCTGACTGCCATTAGGTACCGAGATGAGACCCTCAGACCCCTTGTGAGACCATATGCTGGTGCGGTTGGCCCTGGGTTCCTCCTAATGAGACAATGCTAGACCTCATGTGGCTAGAGTGCGTCAGCAGTTCCTGCAAGATGAAGGTATTGATGCTATGGACTGGCCCGCCCGTTCCCCAGACCTGAATCCAACTGAGCACATCTGGGACATCATGTCTCCTGCATCCACCAACGTCACGTTGCACCACAGACTGTCCAGGAGTTGGTGGATGCTTTAGTTCAGGTCTGGGAGGAGATCCCTGAGGAGACCATCCACCAATATTTAATAACAACACACACACACACACACACACACATACTCACACGCATGCGTGTTGCAGGAAACTTGATAAAATCCTCAGGCCTGGTTGTAAACCTAATGTTAGCTCCCAGAGGCTGGTAGACCTGCGATGATTAGAACTGAAGGTCCATGAAATAAAGAAAAGGGCACATCTTTGGCTCAAGGCCTGGCCACACACTGAGCCTGCAGGCCAAGGGCCCTAACCCAGAACATCTCTAGTGTGTGTGTGTGTGTGTGTGTGTGTGTGTGTGTGTGTGTGTGTGTGTGTGTGTGTGTGTGTGTGTGTGTGTGTGTGT
>SSNS01000005.1:586931-591931 GCA_006937985.1 Aphyosemion australe | reverse complement strand
GTTTTTTTAGCAGTTGCACCAATGATTTTGCACATTATAAACAGAAGTTTGGTTTCTGGTTTTTTTCTGGTTATTCACCCGCTTTTAAAGAAACCTGGGATGGATGCTTTGTTGCCAGCTAATTACAGGCCTATTTCTAAGCTCCCTTTTTTGAGTTTTGGATTTTCTCAATGAATTGAATATTTTAGAGACCTTCCAGTCAGGTTTTAAAATGCTACACAGTACTGAAACTGCCCTGATTAAGGGTTTCAATGACATTTTCATAGCTACAGATGGGGGCAATCCAGTCCTGCTGGTTCTGTTGGATCTCACAGCAGCATTTGATACTGGGGACCATGAAGTGCTGCCCCACCATCTTGAACATTATGTCAGAATTGCTGGTCAAGCCCTGAACTGGTTTAGATCTTATCTCCATGACAGGATGGTCTGTGTGAGGATGGGTGGCAAGATTCTTAGTAGGAAAAAGGAAGTATGATCACGTGACACCAATCTTGGCTGCTCTCCATTGGCTACCTGTTGATTTTAGAATTTGTTTTAAACTTCTCTTGATGGTGTTTAAGGCGCTGAATGGACTTGCTCCAGCCTATTTGACAGATTTGCTGCGGCCATATGCTCCGGCTCGGACACTACGTTCTGAGAACCAGCTGCTGCTTGTGGCTCCCACGGCTCGGCTGAAGCCACACTGAAAGCATCAGCGGCGCGGAACGGCAGCGGAACGGTTTACTCGCGACACTCCGGTGCACACCGGGAGAGTCAGCAGCGAAGCGAATTCACTGCCACGCTCCTCGCTCGAGTCGCGAGATCACAAGATCCCTCGAAACTTCAAAGGTCACGGTTTGTTTATCCCGTCCGCCATTAAACCAAAAAGAAGGAAATCACGTTTGATATCGCTGTTTGATGTCATATATATTGTTGTTACTCACCACTGCCAGGATTAGGGTTAGGGTTAGGTGAAAAACACACCGCTGCACTTCTCCAACGATGCAGGGAGTAAATAAGCCGTGAGGTCACACGTATAGACGTAATCTATATGAAATCGCATCGCTGTAACAGACTTTTATTTTTAAAATTACCGGGCATTTTACACTGAAACCGAGTGTGATTTCCTGTCTAGCCCTATGTTAACTGCGGAAATTGACGCATCTCAGAAGCGGCAGGTGGCAAAAATAGAAGTCGAGCCTATCTTTAGCGGCGCGGCACGTGACAAAAATAGAACTCGAGCCTATCTTTAGCGGCGCGGCACGTGACAAAAATAGAACTCGAGCCTATCTTTAGCGGCGCGGCACGCGACAAAAATAGAACTCCAGCCTATCTTTAGCGGCACGGCACGTGACAAAAATAGAACTCGAGCCTATCTTTAGCGGCGCGGCACGCGACAAAAATAGAACTCCAGCCTATCTTTAGCGGCACGGCACTTGACAAAAATAGAACTCGAGCCTATCTTTAGCGGCGCGGCACGCGACAAAAATAGAACTCGAGCCTATCTTTAGCGGCGCGGCACGTGACAAAAATAGAACTCGAGCCTATCTTTAGCGGCGCGGCACGTGACAAAAATAGAACTCGAGCCTATCTTTAGCGGCGCGGCACACGACAAAAATAGAACTCGAGCCTATCTTTAGCGGCGCGGCACACGACAAAAATAGAACTCGAGCCTATCTTTAGCGGCGCGGCACGTGACAAAAATAGAACTCGAGCCTATCTTTAGCGGCGCGGCACACGACAAAAATAGAACTCGAGCCTATCTTTAGCGGCGCGGCACGTGACAAAAATAGAACTCGAGTCTATCTTTAGCGGCGCGGCACGTGACAAAAATAGAACTCCAGCCTATCTTTAGCGGCGCGGCACGTGACAAAAATAGAACTCCAGCCTATCTTTAGCGGCACGGCATGCGACAAAAATAGAACTCGAGCCTATCTTTAGCGGCGCGGCGTGCCGCTTCTGGGACGCGTCTGGAAATGGCCGCGTCGCGGCTGGTTAGTGACACCCCCATAGACTATGATGGATTCTATTTGACGCGGCGACGTTCCGCTGCCGTTCCGCGCTGCTGATGCTTTCAGTGTGAAGTAGCCTTTATGCTCTCTACATCAGTGGCAGTTTTTAAAGTGAGGCTGAAGACCTACTTTTATGATCTGGCTTTTAACTGTGTGGGTTAGCTTATTGCTAATGTTTTATATGTTTTTATCTTGTAAATTGTTGATTTTGATTGTCTTTGTTGGTTTTATCTGTTTTAGTCTTTTTATGTACAGCACCTTGGTGGCATTCCCCGTGTTTGTAAGGTGCTTTATAAATAAAGGTTGAGTTGAGAGTTGAGAACAGCCATGAAACTCATGATTTTTAGATTTATTTAGTTTTATGCTCCAGCTGATGTCTCTGGTCTTTTTCTGCCCGTTCCATTTAGACTTGTTCTCAGCCTCCTTCACAGTAAGAAGCTTTGGACCAAGGCTCATCGTTTTCCTGTCTGTCTAGTCAAATGGGCTTCTTGCCAGTGCTGGTCATGACTAGATCTGTTTAACTTGGCCCTAAAGCTGCTCTGGTTTGGATTGGTTTGGTTTTAATTAGCATTGTAGGTAATTGCTTTAATTACCGCTAGTTTAACTTTGCACTGTGTCGGGGTCTTTTACCTCTTAAACACAGATGATGAGAGTCAGGCATGAAGTGAGCTGTAATTATGGTGTACAGCGCTCTAGTGAAGGTTGTCCATTTACTGACACATTCTTACCTTTTTGTACAATTACATCTTCATTAGGAGTTTTAAATGGAATGCCAATCAACCATTAGAACATGAAAAAAATGTAATTGTCTGCTTTAACTTATAGCAGTAAGATCAAGACAAAAAACACAAACATTTACACACAACAGGTGGGTAAGCCCGCCCCTTCATTTGTTGTTTAGCTGGACTTCATAGTTCAACACAGTTATAAATAAATATTTAAACATTTTATCTCAGCTCAGATTTCAGGTAGTGTGTGTGTGCGTGCGTGCGTGCGTGCGTGCGTGTGTATGCGAGGGTGTGTGTGTGTGTGTGTGTGTGCGCACGTGTGCGTGTGCGTGTGTGGGTGTGTGTGTGTGTGTGTGTGTGTGTATGTGTGTGCTCATGTGTGTGTGTGTGTGTTTGCGTGTGTGTGTATGTGCCTGTGTGTGTCTTTAGTCTAACCCACTCATTAGGGAGTGCAGAATTATTAGGCAAATGAGTATTTTGACCACATCATCCTCTTTATGCATGTTGTCTTACTCCAAGCTGTATAGGCTCGAAAGCCTACTACCAATTAAGCACATCAGCTGATGTGCATCTCTGTAATGAGAAGGGGTGTGGTCTAATGACATCAACACCCTATATCAGGTGTGCATAATTATTAGGCAACTTAACAAAAAACAAATATATACCAATTTCAATAATTTATTTTTACCAGTGAAACCAATATAACATCTCCACATTCAGACATCTACATTTCTGTAGTGACCATCAGTGACCAATATAGCCACCTTTCTTTGCAAGGACACTCAAAAGCCTGCCATCCATGGATTCTGTCAGTGTTTTGATCTGTTCACCATCAACATTGCGTGCAGCAGCAACCACAGCCTCCCAGACACTGTTCAGAGAGGTGTACTGTTTTCCCTCTTTGTAAATCTCACATTTGATGATGGACCACAGGTTCTCAATGGGGTTCAGATCAGGTGAACAAGGAGGCCATGTCATTAGTTTTTCTTCTTTTATACCCTTTCTCGCCAGCCACGCTGTGGAGTACTTGGACGCATGTGATGGAGCATTGTCCTGCATGAAAATCATGTTTTTCTTGAAGGCTGCAGACTTCTTCCTGTACCACTGCTTGAAGAAGGTGTCTTCCAGAAACTGGCAGTAGGACTGGGAGTTGAGCTTGACTCCATCCTCAACCCAAAGGCCCCACAAGCTCATCTTTGATGATACCTGCCCAAACCAGTACTCCACCTCCACCTTGCTGGCGTCTGAGTCGGACTGGAGCTCTCTGCCCTTTACCAATCCAGCCACGGGCCCATCCATCTGGCCCATCAAGACTCACTCTCATTTCATCAGTCCATAAGACCTTAGAAAATCAGTCTTGAGATATTTCTTGGCCCAGTCATGACGTTTCAGCTTGTGTGTCTTGTTCAGTGGTGGTCGTCCTTCAGCCTTTCTTACCTTGACCATGTCTCTGAGTATTGCACACCTTGTGCTTTTGGGCACTCCAGTGATGTTGCAGCTCTGAAATATGGCCAAACTGGTGGCAAGTGGCATCTTGGCAGCTGCACGCTTGACTCTTCTCAGTTCATGGGCAGTTATTTTGCGCCTTGGTTTTTCCACACGCTTCTTGCGACCCTGTTGACTATTTTGAATGAAACGCTTGATTGTTCGATGATCACGCCTCAGAGGCTTTGCAGTTTTAAGTGTACTGCATCCCTCTGCAAGATATCTCACTATTTTTGACTCTTCTGAGCCTGTCAAGTCCTGCTTTTGACCCATTTTGCCAAAGGAAAGGAAGTTGCCTAATAATTATGCACACCTGATATAGGGTGTTGATGTCATTAGACCACACCCCTTCTCATTACAGAGATGCACATCAGCTGATGTGCTTAATTGGTAGTAGGCTTTCGAGCCTATACAGCTTGGAGTAAGACAACATGCATAAAGAGGATGATGTGGTCAAAATACTCATTTGCCTAATAATTCTGCACTCCCTGTAATTACATGTGAAACAGAAACATTTACTTCCCCCTCCTGAGTCTCAGTCAAGTCAAGCAAAAGATTTACTTCAAAAAAACAAAACTGAGATTTATTTTCAGCTCCTGAACCCGCAGCAGCTCCAGAGGAAAGTCTTTTACAGCTTAGCCCAGTCTCTCCTCCATCAGGGGCATACATGCAAACACTCAACTTCCTGTCTGGGGATCAATAAAGTGTCCCTGAGCTGCAGGTGGATGCCCTGGAGCCTGATGGTGGTAGTCTAGGAATCTGAGATTCCCCCTCAGCAGTGAGGCTCACCTCTGCT
>SSNS01000005.1:564431-581931 GCA_006937985.1 Aphyosemion australe | reverse complement strand
ATGAGTGACAGAATTACGAGTCCAGACGGAGTTAGGAAAACTGCTCGTTTTGGTTCAATAAGAATGGAGAAGTTCCAAAGGTTAAAGTCATCTCTCACTCACAGTCCAGCTGTTTCAACATGTCCACGTTTCCTTACGCAAGACAAACACTCCTCAGTCACCAAGGTCAATGCTCCATTAAACACGTTCTGAAAAGGCTCACCCCACACCAACGCCCTGGGTTGTAAAGGAGTCTTGAATCCAGCCAAAATAGGTGACTTTCAATTATTTACTGGTTTAATATTCAACCAAGTAGTTTTTATCATTTGTTGATTATAAAGTTGCTTGTGATAAAACTGTGTTGCTTTAGGGAGCAGACATTGAGGTGGTGGACACCTTTAAGTACCTGGGTGTTCACCTCAACAGTAAACTGAACTGGTCCCACAACACAGATGCTCTGTAGAAGGGCCAAAGCCGCCTCCATCTCATGAGGAGGCTGAGGTCCTTCGGAGTTAACTCCCAGCTGCTAAAATCCTTTTATCACTCTGTTGTTGGCTCTGTTAATCATTCTGCTGTGGTCTGCTGGGGTGTAGGCAGCTCTGATCGAGACAGGAAGAGACTGAACAAGCTAGCTACCAAAGCTAGCTCGGTTCTGGGCTGCCCACTGGATTCTGTTGAGGACTGTTGAATCAGCACCACAGACAGCGCCCGCCCCTACTCCCGATTGAATCAGCACCAAGGATAATGCCTGCTTCTATTCCCCTCTGATTTAGCACCACAGACAGTGGCAAAGACATGTGCTACAACCCCTCGTCCCTCCTGCATGCATCCTATGCAGCTGCTCTGCATTCCCCTGATGCCAAGTAGGGAATGTTGAGCCTTTTAAACACCAAGGCTGCCAGTTACTCAGAGAGCTCAGATAATTGCCAGATCACGCCATAGCTCAATTAAATAGTGAATGAATGAATGAATGAATACTTTATTTACAGACTCAAAAATCCATTAAATACACAAAAGACACAAAAGCACACATATTAAAAACACAAACACTAATTAAAAAGACAACTATACCAATATGTCCACATACTTGAATGAAATCACACATCACTAAGCCCAGGATCAGTCAAATGTTAATGATGGAGTTACCCGAAGCATTCAGTCGACGCATAAACAGTGATCTTCCTTGTTATGTTTTTTCTGTGATTCTTTTAAATCTCCAGTGGAACTAGTGATCTTTTTAGCTCTTAGAAACTCCATAGCTTAATAAGCCCACTTGTTTCCTCTGTGAATATAGCCCTGTGCCGTTGCGTAGCATTCCATTTCTTTGCCTTAAAAACTCTTTAGTTGCTTTTGCAGTATGTTTTGGGTCATTGTCCATCTGCACTGTAAAGCGCCATCCAATGAATTCTGAAGCATTTGGCTGAATATGAGCAGATGATATTACCCGAACCACTTCAGAAGTCATCCTCCTGCTTTTGTCAGCAGTGACATCATCAATAAATACAAGAGAACCAGTTCTACTAGCAGCCAGACATGCCCACGCCATGACACTACCACCATGTTTCACTGATGGGGTGGTAGCTTAGGGTCATGAGCATGAGCTCTGGGTGGGGGCGGGGTGGCTTTCTCACCAACTTTCCCAAAATCACCTTTTTTATTTACGGGGAGATTTACTAACTTTTGTCTACATTGAATGTAATATTAGTGCTAACACACTAGCTCTGATTAAATAGCTTATGCTAATGTCTAATTAGCCTTTCACGTTTCAAAAAGAGAAAGGAGCTCAAAGTGCTTCAGTTCAATAATAAATGTTTCCTTCCAAGCCAGATTGTCTAAAATCCCATGGAGTGTAAAACCATTGGTAATAATCTGGATTATTACTAGATTCTGAAGACTCTGAAGGCTAATCTGAGCACAGATTGTCCCAAAAACATTTGTAGGTCAGGCGCATTCTGCTGTGGGACTCCTTTGTTCTGGATCCAGATTCCTCCTGTCTTAATGTTCTGTTTAATTCCTTTTTGATGAAACTGTATAAGGTGCCAAAGCACATACGTTGTGGCTGGAAGGTGACATTTAAAAGGGAGGGATCTGAAGCACTGTCGAGTCGGGGTAATAACACCTCAGCCTCCCTCTTGTCAGAACATATGATGACACACAAGGGCAACAAGTCCACGCTGGGAGCTAACAAGTCGGCTCGTTACCTTCATCTTAGGAGTTCCAGGATGACTGTGTGATAGATGGAATAGCCTCTTCACTCAGAAACAGGCAGATATGCATCAGAAATAATGTTTTCTAAAGGAAGATGACAAGATAAACTCAACACCGTCATCAGTGATCCACATCGATTCACTGCAGTTAATCCGTGCTTTTAGTTAACGCGTTTCCACCCGGATTATTTAACGTGACAAATATTTTAGTTGCATATTAACACTTTTTTATTTTGTTTGTTTTCTGCTTGCCTCCAACTCACATTTCTCTATTTTCAGCACTTGTGCATTCACACTCGACGCCGAGCACACAGACGTGAGACGGGAGAGGACGTTCATGAGTGAAAACCAACACATGGATGGAAGGAATCTGAAGATGTGTTTTTCTGCAGCAGGAGGAGGCTTCGTTCATCTGATCTGTCACTGAATCACCCTGAACTTCTTCAGAAACGAACCGGACTTGATTGTTGTTCAGAGTAATTGTGTTTCAAACGGCTTCTTTCTAAATAAACTGAAGTGAATTGAATGTAAAACAGCTGTTTGCTGCTGATGTAGCGTTCACACACACTGGAGCGAGTGTGTGACATTTTCAAAGAAGGAGTTTTGTATGAGATGACTCATCTGGCTCATTTAGAAACATCGGGCAGTGAGGTCATCTATCTGTTAAAGACAGGCTCGTTACCACGCTCCCTCCAACACGATGACAACCGTCTGTGGCTGAAACCTCATTTCCACATCAAACATTCTTACATTTGCATCATACCTTCCAGTCTGTCAGGCTGCATGAATTCAAATGAAACATAATGGAATAAAAGGAGGCTGCATGGTGGCGCAGTAGGAAGCACTGTCGCCTCGCAGCAGGTAGGTCGCAGGTTCCAAACCTTTCTACGTGGAGTTAGCATGTTAGCATGAGCGTTCACTCATGAGGCACTCTGGTCTTCTTTTAACTCTGTTATTAAAGAAGTTATTTTATGTCTCTGATGACTTTTGATATTTTCAGCTCACACACTTTACTGTTTTAGGACGCTCTGTGATTCCCCACGCTGGCGGGAACAAACTGCAGGATGGTAACATTCCAACCTGTCAGGTAGGACTAAACCCTGCGATACCAGGAGATCCTCAGGAAAAAAGAGCAGAGTAATCCTGATGAGATGCGTCGGTGCGTCTCTCTGGGCCCCATCTGTCTCCATTCCCTAACGTTTGTGGTTTCTATCAGGCTGTTTGCACTCTGAAGTTGTTTGTTAGTTGAGAGAAAAACAAAAGTAAAATGCGTTGTCTGGACTTCTCTAAAGTCAAACAGCACAGATGTTGGTACATCCAGTCGTTGTAAACATGTCTCCCAATTATAGCTGCAGATAGCAACCCAGAGCAGAGCTGTCACACTCGTTCAGCCTCTGGAGAAGAGAAAATTAACCTTGGATTGAAACTTTTCAACAACGAGAGATTAAAACAGATAAGTATGACAGGCATCAGGTTCTGGAGGTCCACTGGGAGGAGAGCCCTGGTGCACTGGGATGACTGCTGATTTAGCAGCAGGAAAGGATGTGTGAGGGGGGGTTAGATGGAGGTGAGGGTGGTGGTGTGAAGATGAAAAGGAACATTGTCAGATAGTATCACTTCCCAAAGGAGCGGCGTCAAGCCCCTGAGCTCCTGCCTGAGGGCCGACGATGACATTTATCCATACAGCTATGACAAAGGAGCAGGCCAGACGACCCAGTCTGAACACCAATCATCTGCCTGGCCCATCTCAGCCAGAGTGCTAAAATGAGGCTGTCATTTGTACCGCGGCTCTTTCACTATGTGCCACTCTGCAGGAAAAGATTGATGCTCTTCCTTTTTTCATTCCTATTCAGAACTTGGCTCTTGGAGTTGGATTAGCTGATCCTAAATGTTGATGAAGTTCAGACAGCTCCAACTGGACACAAAGATTCATCTTCATTATGCTGGAAAGTGCCTCTAAAACATTATCATTAGTCTTGAAACTGCTGGATGGCAGCTGCTGTCCAGAAGTGGGCCGCCATGCAAGGGCTTGTCATTTTAAACGCAGGCTAGCAGCATGTGGCGGGTTTCTATCTGCTCCCATTCAGCCAGAGCTACAGAAGAAGGATCAAGATGCTTTTAAAAAGCAGAGGGACATATTCAATACATCCTTAAAGACCACGTTAGCAGAGAAAGCAGTTTTTACTGGTTGATTCTGAAATATGACCGGCCACTGTGAGTTTAACCTGCAGGCTGAGTGTGAGAAGCTGGAGGTGTGGGAGCGAGTGAAGGGAGTGAGACGCATGCGCCGGTGCTGGGAACGTTGGTTTTAAGATGAACTAGTTCAGCTCAGAGTTCACAACTAAGTTCTCAACTAGGTCATAGTACTACCCTCAGGATACCTTCTAGGGTTCTATAGCCCCCCAAGATGCTTTACAGCATAAACCTTCATCCATCCAAGCACACACACACACACACACACACACACACACACACACACACATTCACACTCTGGTGGTGATAAACTATCATAGATCCACAGCTGCCCTGGGGCGCACTGACAGAGGCGAGGCTGCTGAGCTCTGGAGCCACAAACCCCTCCCACCACCACCAGGTAAGGCGGGTTAAGTGACTTGCTCAAGGACACAATGACTGCAACAGAAGGGGCTCGAACCTGCAACTCTGGTTACTAGGTAATAATAATAATAATAATTCATTGAATTTATATAGCGCTTTGTTAGGACACTCAAAGACGCTGCATGCACTCACACACTGCTGATGATGGTAAGCTACTGAGTAGCCACAGCCGAGATTCCAACTTCCGAATAGGAAAAATCTACTGGAACGCCCCAGAAGTTGGGTCTCCCCCTCAGAACATCAGAGAATGTTTTTTAATCCGACGTTGAGGTCTAGCGCAGCAGCTCCTCGCGACAACAGTAGCTGTGGTGGAAACGGGTTCATTTTACAAGACCAACTTGTAAGAGTGCATCTATAGTCAAGTAGGTGTTTTTGTCTCTGAGGTAAACGGAACGCTCCCTCAGGGTTAGGGTCAACAGAATAGACATTAAAGAGTAGATGCGGCTGCATTTGCAGGGTCTATTCTTTATAATGTCTATGGTCAACCGGATGTTTTAGCTCCATCTGGAGCTCTGGAACTGTGAGAGAGCGTCGTTCCCAAACAGCAGAATGAGCACGCTCACTTTAACGTTCATCAGACAAAATCTGAGCGAGTTCGGTTCATGTTCATAGAAATATGAATGAATTCATAAACGAACTCGTTCAGGCACAACACTGGACATGGCAGCCCTAGCGTTAGCATCCAGGAGAGAGCAGGGCACGTCTAAGCTAGCTAACCGTTAGCATTAGCAACTCCACAAGATGGCAGAACTCCTTCAGGTGTGTTATTCACAGAGACAAAATGTCAGAGTCAGTGGTGGAGTCACGTTGCTGTTAGCCAATCAGAGGAGAGATTTCTGAATATTTAAACACCACATCACATAGGCCGCTGTGAAACGGAGAAGACTGGAGCCTTTTCTAAGATGACAGAAACACACTTTGGTCTTCTCTTGGACTAGCTGTTAGCTCCTCGCTCCTCAGACCTGAGGCTGCTCATCTTAATGGGTTAAATAGGAATGATGAATAGTAGCAGACTTTAAACATATTACTGGTTTTCCTTGATTGAAACAACCAACATCAGCATCAGTTAAAGTCCCATTAGTCGTCACACACTGGTGAAGTGTGTTCTCCGCATCTGACCCATCTCCTGGGGGAGCGGTGAGCTGCAGCCACTCAGGAACTATTTGGTGGTTTAACTCCCCGATCCGACCCCTTAGTGCTGAGAGTCAAGTGGGGAGGCATTGGGTCCCATTTTTAGAGTCTTTGATACGACCCGACTGTGGATTTGAACCCACGACCTCCCAGTCTCAGGGCAGACACTCATACCACTAGGCCACTGAGCTGGTCTGCTGCCATCAAAGGAAATGGAAACAAGAGTTTGGCTAAAGTGACAGACTGTGAGTGACGTACGGCCGGACCAACACGTTAAACCAGCTGAGCTCATCAGGCACAAATCCATCCCAGACCCAGATCCCATCCCTCCACTGGCCTAAAAAGTTCAATTGGAAACATTATGATTCTGCACACACCTTGCCCAGGTAAAGCAACAACAAGTCTATATCACCGCCTTAGTAATTGGGTAACTCTCAATATCCTGTAGAAGCATGGGGAAACTGTGACAAAATACTAATAAGCTTTTGGAGCAAGGAGGAGAAAATCCTGCCTGTCAGAGTTGGAACTTCCTAACGTGGCATGTGCACGCACCTGCAGGCGCCACATATCTGAAGCAAACAAACATATTTTCTGTTTCAGTTCCTAGAAACAGACCAGTTTGTTTTCATGCACGTCAAACCTAAAAACATGAAAATACAAGTTCTCATTTGTCATTTAAAGCAAGTTACCAAAAGCTTTAGCAGCCCTGGGAGGGTGTCAACAAACAGTCCTGCAATCATCCAGGTGGCTGCTTTGATTTGGTGCCCTGGGTGGTAAACATAAATGGAAACGGTTATCTATAAGCTGCTGACTGCCTTCTGCACACTCCTGAATGTTAGATGTGGAAAGGAAAATGTGTTTATTGAAAAGGCAAGAAAAGAAAGTGACTGCATGTGTTGGTATTTCAGCACCAGGCAAAAGAAAAGCCTGATTTACGGAAAGCATTTTGCTTTTCATAAAACTTATAAACAGAACTTTCGTTGAAAATGATGGAGTTGTTGTTGTTTGGGTCAAACACTAAAAATACTCAGAGCAGCTACCTGAAACAACAGATGTTGGGTTGGATCAGTAAAAACATGATGATCATCAGTGAGAATAGGTTCCTACGACTGATTAAATACCATAACAGAAACCCAGCTGGGTGACATCACAGAGGGACTTCGATCAGCTGAGTGGTGTGGACGTGTGAGTGTAAACTAAAACACCTGAGCCTCTGGTCCATGAGGATTCCTGCTGCAGCTCTAACACAAAGACAGAAGATCGCTCAGAGAAACGATCAGGAGATGCTGCACCAGTCTTGTGTGGAAACCCCACCGAGTTCAGATAAACCGACCATGAAGACACGGAAAACCCCAAACACACCAGTCCTGTGGTGCAGCATGGTGGTGGCACCATCCTGCTCTGGAGATGCTTCTCAGCAGCAGCCATGGAAGAGCATGACTGCAGGATAAAATCCCCAAATCCTGGAGGATCTTCTGCCTCAGTCTGCAGGAGAACTGGGACTAGCTGCTTCCAGCTGCTCTCTGAGCTGCTTGACAGGAACGTCCTGGACCCACCCAGACTCAGAGTGGTGACAGTGGTGAGAATGTCTCAAAACACTCCGTTTATCTTTTTTTCATTTGAATTTAAATGAAGTAGAAATCCCACTGATCTTATTAGTTTTTGACAAGTTATTTGCAAAAAAGTCAAATTATTCTGATTTTCAATTATTGAAGGAAACGAGCGAAGCAACACAGATCTTTTTATAGAGCTGGAGCACCTGTGCTAATAATTATTTAGAACATTTTCAAATGGACAACACACACACACACACACACACACACACACACACACACACACACACACACACACACACACACACACACACACACACACACACACACACACACACACACACACACACACACACACACACACACACACACACACACACACACACACACACACACACACACACACACACACACACACACACACACAAACCCACACACCCACTAGATACTAGAATATTCTCCAGATGTCTCTACATTACACCTAAAGTATCCAGATTACAGGTGTAGCCAGATTCATGAGAGCACCTCCAAACAAGTGACTGGGTTCAGAACTAATAATCCAAACTTGATCCAGTCCAGCTGTGGTGGCAAACACACAAGTAAAGCAGCCGAGTGTGTGACCTGGTGGTGATAAACCTCTACTAGAGTTTAGGGGAGGAGAACATGTGGGAGTTTCATTTCCACTGAAGTCTGAATCAGGCTAATATCAGAGTGTTGTTTACCAGAATAACACAGATAATGTATTAGTCTCTGATGTTTGTGGCTCTCGGTTCCAAGACCTCAATTTCTAAATTATACGTGCTCCACAAACACTTAGCAGGCGGAACGAGACGCTAATTACAACCTAAACAAAACACAACCTTGACTCACTGTGTGTGTGTGTGTGTGTGTGTGTGTGTGTGTGTGTGCGTGTGTGTGTGTGTGTGTGTGTGTGTAAATATAATGAAAGCATTTAACAAGTGCTCTCAGATATAAAATCCTGCGCTGAGTGATGCTCCACCAACAGCAACAACACAAACACCTCTGAGCATTTCCTTCAGGAGTTCTGGTTCATGAGAACCCATCATCCTGGGGTTCTCAGGCTGCATATTCCAAGGTCCAAATCTGATCCTAGGTAAGGTCAAAGGTCAGCTGAAGCTAGGGAAGCAAAACTCTTTACATCCTGCTTACGACTCAAAGAATTGAGAGCTTCTTTAGCGTTTATTTGAGAACCAAAGCTGATCGAACTGTGACAGTAAGATGTAGTGTGCTCTAGGGTTCAGAAGAAATTGTGTAAATAGTGGTTTTGGCCAACATGAAGTTCTTTTGCACTGAATTTAAAGTGGGACATAATAAAAGGTCCAGCTGCCTCAGACACAGGTTTCTGTTAGTTTCACACTCAACACAAAGTGCTCCTTGAACGCAAAACGATGCTCAGAATTGGTTGACCTACCTGAGGGCTGTTCCACAAAGCAAGCTCAAAAAATCAAGGCTTTTTAGAAAAGGCCTTGAAATAGTGTAGCAGGCTTATTCGGTTCCACGAACGATGCTCAGGTGGATTCAATCCCCTCTGATTCAAGTGAGGAGTGAAGGCGAGGCTCACAGGCAGCACGTTAGATAAATGAGAATGGAAGGAAAGGAAGGTACCTCGTTCTCCTCCCAGATGGATCAAGAATGATCCATTCATGCCTACGAGGACTACAAAGATATCAGAACTAAGATAGAGACCACCGGCTGCTTGATTAAAGCTCTGTAGCTGGAGCTATTTAGTTAGAACGCTCAGCGTTTCCATGTTTCCGTGGCGACGCCAGAAGTCCACTTCATCTCTGTTACTCCACATATTTTGTTGGAGTTTTCCTCATTTCTGTGTCGTTTTCATGTTGGGTTCCAGAGTCTGGATGTTTGTAGACTGGAGGACTGTGTTTTTGCTGAGCAGCTGGGAGTTTTAAGAAGATACGTTCGTGGAGGTCACGTGACCCCAAAGTTAACGCTGTCAATGGTCTCAAATCCACATTTAGCTCTCATGTTACACACCAAGGAGAAAACATCACGTATGTCATTTAAATCAGATATGAGCGTGTTTGCCACGTGTGA
Source organism: Aphyosemion australe (assembly GCA_006937985.1). NCBI lineage: Eukaryota > Metazoa > Chordata > Actinopteri > Cyprinodontiformes > Nothobranchiidae > Aphyosemion > Aphyosemion australe. The sequence goes on along the minus strand of SSNS01000005.1, from coordinate 572,372 downwards.
CCAGAGGACAAGCTGTTAACATTTATAGTCACACCAATAAATCATTTCCTTTTCCACATGTATTATGGTACCAGTGTAAGGGACTTTAAAGGAAAAGTTCGCTTTTTTAGACATTAAGTTTTATGTGTTCCTTCACCCACCCAGTGCTCTGTAAACTTTGACCCATTTCACACACACCCCCCTGCTCAGACATTTTCAGGGGAGAAGTGATTCATAAACGTAGTTCTGGCTAGTTTCGGGGGCGCTTTATCTGCGCCGTTTAGCCTCACAAAAGGATTAGCCTCTGAAAGCATGGCTAATTTACATCTCACAAACAAAGAGAAAAAATTTACAACGTCACCTTACAACGGGACTATTTTTTGTCATTCGTATCCCTGCGCCGGTCCCCGCGGATATTAAACAGCGCTTCGTATGTCAGCTGTTTCACTGCCGAATGCCGAAAACATGTCAGACTCCGTCTCATCTGATGACGAATTTCATTTGAACACTATATCAGATGAAGAAGAAACTTATTTTACTACTAGGATATCTTTATGAGCCAGAGTACACGGATGAAGAATTGCATTTGCTACACAAAACACACACATCAACACAGATTGTTGACAAAGCTACTGCAGTCTATGATCAACCATCGGTGTAAAGATGACTGCATAAATAATGCGCTAAAATGCGAAGATGATTGCATTAATACGGCAGACATAGCGGAATAAATAATTTTTTAAAAACAAAACTTACCCAGATTTCTGGTACGGCCGAACTCTTCAAAAACAGTCTTTCACTTTTCCCGAACTTTTTCCTGATGTAATCATCCTCTTTGAAGTGTGCACTGCACAAACGAAAAGTTTTGACTCGTTCCAGCCAAGTATCCTTGGAGTAGCCGATTGCTAAAAGCCACTGATGCCTTAGAGAAACGTCCTTAGCAGGAAAAGTGTCAAACCGAAAAGGTGATCCTGTAACATCCTTATTGTTACAACCCGGGAACCTGCAGGTACGCACCATGGCTCGATATATTTAAGAAAAACTACTTTTACGTGAATTTAGAAGTTGTTGTTTCACTCATACAGCCAGGATTAGCAGCCAGACACGAGCCCGTTCTAGCTGCTGCGGTGACCGGCGCAGGGATACGAATGACAAAAAATAGTCCCGTTGTAATGTGACGTTGTAATTTTTTTCTCTTTGTTTGTGAGATGCAAATTAGCCATGCTTTCAGAGGCTAATCCTTTTGTGAGGCTAAACGGCGCAGATAAAGCGCCCCCGAAACTAGCCAGAACTACCTTTATGAATCACTTCTCCCCTGAAAATCTTTGAGCAGGGGGGTGTGTGTGAAATGGGTCAAAGTTTACAGAGCACTGGGTGGGTGAAGGAACACATAAAACTTAATGTCTAAAAAAGCGAACTTTTCCTTTAAGGCTATTTAACATCTTCATGTAGAGGACAGCATGTTGATTCTATGGGCTGATATGTAATGATACTGATTACTAACGCTGACATCAGGAGCAACATCAGTGGAATGAAACGCTCCTGCTGCAAATGAAGATTAAATACACACACGTTAGGCTGTAAATCCAATTAGAACTCCATTTTAAAAGTTTAAACTCCACATGTATTAATAATGTAGCCATCAGAAACAACGCTGCAGCTGCTGCTGTGGGCCAGAGGTGGCGCTAATTCACCACTTTGTTGTTGCCAGCCACCGACAAGAAAAAGGGGATGTAACGTGCCTCGTCCAATCATATTCACCATTTCAGGAAGTAGAAGTGAGTCAGAGGAGCCTTTAGCTGAAGACGGCAGGATTTGGAGGCTCATTTCCTCATTTCCACCAACTAGTGGTGTGTTGGTGTTTCACTGATTTCATCAAACTAATATTAATGAAGATATTTTAAGGACATAAGATAAACCTGTAGACGGTCTCAGTTTCATGTCTGTTATCTAACAACGGGCTAAAGGTAAGCTTTAGGTATTCATTCATTCATTTGTCTCTGATGAGTCGCTATTAAAATAAAATACTTTGAAACACACATTTCTGTTTTAAATTCTCTTCATCCTGCTGATCTGAGTCAGCGTGAAGTTCTTACCTCGATCTGGAGCAGGGCCTCCTCTCTCTGACGAAGCACCTCCACGTCTTCCTCACTGATCTCTGACAGGAACGCTTGAGCTCCTCCCTCTGACCCGGCTGCTTCTCCAAACAGGAGACCATCTTCATTCTGATCACTGGACGGGATCTGGGGGCTCTGTGGAGCACACACACACACACACACACACACACACACACACACACACACACACACACACACACACACACACACACACACACACACACACACACACACACACACACACACACACACGCACACACACACGCACGCACGCACGCACACACGCACACACGCACACACACAGACACACACACACACACACACACACGCACGCACGCACGCACGCACCCACACACACACACAGACACACACACGCACGCACACACGCACACACACACACACACAGACACACACACGCACACACACGCACACACACACACACACACACACACACACACACACACACACACACACACACACACACACACAAACATTAGACTTTTACAAAGCTAGCTTGAATCACACCCTAAAGGTTGATGCTCTGACGTCTGCATCTATCCATGAAACGTGCTCACTGCTAAACTGAATCAGCTTTATTTTCTCAGGACACTGAAGTTTTAGAACTTTCACCTAAACACAGGAAGTTGGGCTCTGGGGTGGGAATCAAAAACTGGTTCTTGTCGAGACCGAGAGGTTCACACGGTTTCAATTCCTAGGAATCGTATGCAAAAACGATTCCCTTATCAATTCCAACCAATAGCAGGTACAACTGATTATTTATCATTATTAACTGAAAGTTATAATGCAGGAGACCATATGCAGTTACTTTTGCCACCTACTGAAGTACAATGGCATTGACCCCTACTGTGTGGTCCACCTTAAACACTTCTAAAGCTGCACATGAACAATGCTGCATTTAAAATTCACTGTTCACTGTGTGAAAGCTTCAGGCTGTGGTGGTCAGTGTTAGTGTTGACAACATTCAACGCAGCAACATCCACCTTGATTATCAGAGCAGAGAAATAAAACTGTAATGGAAAAATACCCAACCAAAAGAAATGTTAAAGCTGCTGCCAGTGGCTCAACTATAATACCTGCTCCAAACCATGCTAACGGTTAGCATTAGCATCACTACAGCATGATTAGGCCTGTGTTATCTGTGAAGATAAACATCATCGTTGTTTTTTTACCCAAAAATGAAGAGTGAATGAAGGCAGTGGAAGAGTGATGCCTCTTTAGCCAATCAGAGGTGAGACATTACATTAATATTAATGAAGCAATAAGTAAGAATTCTACAGTGAAATAATCACCAAACAATCCAATCCAATCCAATTTATTTATAAAGCACTAATAAAAAACAGAAAACTGTACCAAAGTGCTGTACAATAAAAAGTAAAAAAGAAAAAAAAAATAAAATAGAATAAAAAGTATAAAATAGAATGACTAAAATAATACAGTGGCAACAGTCTCAGACAAGTCACAATAAAACCAACCACTTCAATCAAAAGCCAGAGAAAAAAGGTGAGTCTTCAGGCGAGATTTAAACACAGTGAGAGAGTCTGCCTGTTTTACATTTATAGGCAGCTCATTCCATAACCTGGGACCAATCACAGAGAAAACAGGGGTCAAAACAGCAAAACAGTCTCAGGCACGTTAGAAGGAAGGTTTCCTCCTCAGCCGGCTCAGGGGGTCCTTTCAAAACGGCCAAAATGGGAACTTCAGCTTGATTAGAATCAGCTCAGCTTCAGCCAGACTAACGGTCCTCAGTCTAGTTAGGCAATAGTTTGGTTTTCCGTTGTGGATGGAAACAAGCTGACTTCCACTTTGGGAAAGAACGGTTTGAGCAACAATGACACTGATGTCTATAGAGGTCCTGTGGCGAGAGCCGGCCCTAGCTACAGGAAGAAGAAGGCCCTTCACAAGAACTAAAAATAAAAAATGATTTAAAAACATCCTAAAACTGTCAAGGATTCATAAAAAATCACAAACACCTTCAGGAAGAAGTTCTGACCATCTCTCATTAACCTCCAATTTAGCCTTCATCTCCAACCTAAAGGTCAACAAGGATCTTTGAATAGCACAACTAGAAATGTCTGGAAACTCCCAAATCATGAGACTTTTACTTCTCTGCAAAACTGATTTACTGTTCTGATTTTATCAGCAGGGAGTCAGAAATTACCTTCCTGCAGGGAGGCTGAACTGTTGCTGTCGGCTTAATCTGCTTCTGAAATGCCTAAACTAGGAGAAACGCTAACAGGAAAGCTCACAGCATTATTCCTATGAAAGAGGCACGCTTTAGGATTTTGGGATGTTTCTGCTCTTTGTTTGATGCGTGGAAATAAAAACACATTAAGATGTTCTTTAAACACTAAACCAAGCAGTCATTAATGTTATTAATGACTCAGCCTGGGGTGTGGGGTGGAGGGGGTGAGCAACCATACAGGTAGCACAATGACTCATTTATGTATTAAACGTATATTTTCCCAGGATAAAGCTTCTTCAGATGAAACATCTCGTTTTCAGGAGGGTGCTCGATCAAAACAACATGAAAGACAGCAAGACAACATTCTCCCATGGATTTTTGTACTTCTTCCATTCAACACGTCTGACAGCAAACTGGAGAAGAAAGATCAACAAGACGATGAACAACTTCTCTTTTACAAGATTAAATGTTGATAACTGGCAGACGACAAAATCAGGATGATGGACAGCAGTAGAATGGAGCGTTGGTGATGTCACAGCCTCAGACACCCCCCCCCCCCCTCTCCTAATCAAGGCTCTGAAAGGGAAGGGCTGTTTAACCTACCGGGGGATAAGTTGAATAGTGTTACAGTTTTTTTCGATTGCTAAAACTCAAAAAGCAAAATTGAGGCACGATTTTCACAACCTCAACTTCTGTTCCCAATCGCTTGACTCAATTTATCACTACTCAAGATATCCTTATCATATTAGAACTCTGATTTTCCTCCTTTACACTCTGATGTCAATTTCACATTACCTTGCTGTCAAAACACAGCACACAATTATCAGCTTTACACACACTTCTCACATAAATCCTCAAAGCTTCAATCAACAACACACAAATATTCAAATCTCTAAACTTTCGTGTCTGGCGAGCAATTTGCAATCAGTTTCCACAAGGCTGCCCAGGTGCATGAGTGGTTTCAGGACCACCCACGGTTTTCTGTTTTATACCTTCCACCTTATTTCCCCTTCCAATGGTTAATAAAGGAATCACGGAAGCGCTGTGATGCGCTCCGTCGCGCTTCCAGGAGACGGTACCGTAGGAGGCGAGCTGCCATGGTTCGCCGCATGCTACAGGAGCGAGCTACTCGGCGTATATGGAAACATTCACGACCAAGTGGCGAAGTTTTCTGGTCAGACGTGTTGAAAAACTTTGCTTTCCCAGTCACGTGATATATGTAATCTAGGTGCGCACCAGCGTCCCCCGCTCCCCTCCTCCTCCTCCTCCTCCTCCCTGTCCGGAACTCGACCTCACCAGTCTGAAGCAGCCACCCTGTCCGTGACGAGTCCGGTCCTGTTACTAGGGGCTTCGTCCGGTCTAATTCAGGAAAAGGTTTACCGGATATTTGTATTCAGACACAAACGTCTTACGGACAGAGTCCCGAACATGTCCGTTTTTCATGGCCTGTCTGAAGGGGGCTTTATAAAAAGGGCTTGAGAGAAGTGGGCATTGTAATAGATTCAGTGTGTTCCATTTCTCTAGTTGTGTTTTCAGTTTTGCTCTTCAGTGTTCTTTCCATGCTTGGTAGTGTTCTGCCAAATGCTACTTGTGTTAATTCAATGAATGGTATGTGTGTGTCATGTGAAAAAATGGCTGTGTTTACCAAATGAAAACACGTGTTACATTTTGTTAACATGTTACGAGATTTGATGGCAGAGTTGTTTTGCAAAGGGATGCCAGGGTTTAGCAATTTGTGTGTGATGTTTGGGGTTTTGTATGTGCAGTTTTGAAAGAAACGTACAGTTTCGACAAACGCGTTTTAGCAATCGAAAAAAACTGACGCTGGGGAATGCACCATCCTGGGTGGTGATTGGAACTGTTGTACTGATTTTACTCTAGATAGATAAGGGGAGGAACCACATCTTCAGTCCTCTATTCTTTTGTCGCAAATACTGACTAAGATGGACCTGTTTGACGTGTGGCGATTAAAAAATCCTTCGAGTAGAGAGGTTTTATGTCTCTGGTACATTTCTGTCTAGAGTAATGGATAATGTAATATGTCCAGTTATTTTCATGAATCACCATTTAGTGGTAACTGAACCGATGCTCCATCCTACTGGGGGAAACAAATCCTACTGGCATTTCAACGTAAAGTTATTACAGGATCTTACTTTTTGTACAAATTTTAAACTGTTCTGGGAGGCTTGGCAGGCTAAGAAAAGTGATTTTAAATCCATCAATCAATGGTGGGAGCAGGGAAATTAGAGTTTTTTGTCAACAATACACGTGAGGGTCTACCAACAAAATAAGAAAGGCCGTGGCAGATTTAGAGAGAGACATCAGAGCGCTAGAGACGCTTTCTGGTCATCAACCTGCTCAGCAGGACACCTTGCAGCAAAAGAGGCATGAGCTGAATTTCTTCCTGCAGGAGAGAGCCAAAGGAGTCCTGATCCGAGCTCGTCTCACCACACTACAGGACATGGATGCCCCAACATCCTTTTTCTTTAACCTGGAGAAGACTTCCAATCAGAAAAAAACAAATGGTTGGCCTCCGTCTTCTCGATGGACAGGTAACCACAGATCCTGCAGAGATGAGGAAGCATGCGGAGGAATTCTACAAGAGCCTCTTTGGGGCAGATCCCTGTGATGTAAACTGTATCAGAGAGCTGCTGCAGGGCCTTCCTCGCCTGACCGCAACAGACCAGGAGATCTTGAACGCAGACGTAACTATGGACGAGCTTACAGCTGCGGTTTCCCAGATGGCTGCAGGTACATCTCCGGGCTTAGACGCTCTGCAAGGGTTTCTGGAGTAGTGTGGGACAGGACCTGTTGGACGTGTTCAAAGACTCACTTCTGAGAGGACTACTTCCTGCATCGTGCAGGCGGGGTGTTCTATCACTGCTGCCAAAAAGAGGGGATTTAACACTCTTAAAAAACTGGAGACCAGTTTCCTTGTTATGCTCAGACTATAAGATCTTCTCAAAGGTTTTATCAAACAGACTACGGGAGTTTATCAGGTTCTTAATTCCAGAGGATCAGTCTTACAGTATCCCAGAGAAGTCAATGTTGGACTATTTGTTTTTAATGAGAGACGTGTTTGATGTTTGTAAATTATACCATGTGAACGCGGGCATCATTTCCATTGATCAGGAAAAGGCGTTTGATCGGGTTGATCATGAGTTTCTTTTCTCTACACTACGAGCTTTTGGTTTCGGGGGGGCTTTTTTGTCTGGAGTCAGGATGCTGTATAACGATGTTTGCTGTATGGTAAAGGTAGCGGGGGGCTGAGCCGACCTGTACCAGGTCAGAGAGGCATCAGACAGGGCTGTCCCATCTCAGGACAACTGTATGTTTTAGCCATTGAACCACTGTTGTTCAGGCTGAGGAGCAGGCTGAAGGGTCTCGTCCTGCCATCACCTGGTTCAAGCACTCACCTAGCTGTGTCAGCGTATGCGGACGATGTGAATGTTTTTATCCATGATCAGCAGGATGTTCAGGAACTAAGATGTAGTTTAGTTTTATACGAGAAGGCTTCTTCGGCCAAAGTTAACTGGGACAAGAGTGAGGCATGTCTAGTGGGGGAGTGGGACAGTAGTAATGTACCGCCTCTGCCTGGAGGGTTGAGGTGGGATAAAGGAGGCATAAAAACGTTAGGAGTGT
>SSNS01000005.1:517538-563387 GCA_006937985.1 Aphyosemion australe | reverse complement strand
CTCATACATATTATTTTGTATATATTATATACAAAACAATCATCGGTAGAACACCATCATATCTTCGCTCACTACTCATCACTTCCAACAACCAGCGCATTTTACGTTCCAGTAACCTAATCTCTATGGTTATTCCCAAAGCTCGCACCTCCTTTGGCCGCTCCTCATTCCAGTTTGCTGCTCCCAATGACTGGAATGAACTGCAAAAATCACTAAAGCTCACTACCTACGTTCCATTATCTACCTTCAATAATTCATTGCATTCAATAGTTTCTGATCAATGTGCCTGCTTCTGAGTACTTAAAGATTGTTTTAAGTCTGTTTTGATGGCTTGTACATATTGTATATGAGAACAGTCCTTTATTTTTATGTCTAGCTGTTTTATTTTTATCTTTATCTGCATTTTTTTTCTTTTTTATCTCATCTGTTTTTTATCTTATCTGTTTGTGTGAAGCTAACTGTGTGTCTGTTGCTGCTGCCTCTTGGCCAGATCGTCGTTGTAAATGAGAATGAGTTCTCAATCCACTCATCTGGTTAAATAAAGGTTAAATAAAAAATAAATAAATAAATATTACTTCTTATATTTGCTTATCTCTTATTTTTTATCTTTCTTTTTGCACCAAGTACCGCAGCAATTTCCTAATGTTGTGATTTCTGACACATCTGGCAATAAAACCCTTCTGATTCTGATTTGAAAGGACTCACACCTTTTTACTCGTCAGTACTGGATGCATTCAAACTGCTGACATTTACGCGAGCGCCTGATGTGGCACCTGGGAGGTGGTTGCTGGAAGAACCGTTGTTTGACAACAGTCTTTTCTCGACAGCTGGAATCTTAACTTCATCCACACTGAAAGCTAAGTTCACTGCGGCAGGGATCATCAAGCTTGGTCACCTGCGGAACATCTCAGCTGGATTCCTGAGTGAGAGGGTGGATGTCAGGTCCACCAGACTGATGGACAGAGTGGTGGAGGAGGTCTGGAGGTGTTTGTCTGTGCCACTGAGAGTCTTTGTTGAGACCTGTGCTCTGTCTGACCAATGGGATGATGACTGTGAGTACCAGTTTCCCTCTCTGGAGGTTAGACCAGCTGCTGATGGTTGGCAGGAGGAGAGTGGCGTTCTCCTGAACCTGATCCCAGATGTAAAACTGAGCGCTATTGTAGATCCTTCATCCCCTCTGCTGAAAGAGTGTATAACTGTTCAGTTTAAGCTGTACTGGTATCATCCTGGTACACAATAACACCAATGCAATATTCAGTATGTGTTCTATACTTGTGCAATACCAGATTCAGATTGTTGTCTGTGTCTCTTACAGTATGCTGCATAGTGCTGGTACCAAGTTTGTTTTCATCTTTTATTTGTGGTTTTTTAGTGATCTAAGATTACAATACTAGATTACTGCCTATGTGTAAATACATGCATCCTTGTTTTTGTTATCTTCTAATTACCTTTTGAGTGATGGTGCTGCTGTGACAAGTGAATTTACCCACTGAGGGATCAATAAAGTCTATTCTATTCTAAACACTCCTGTGTTGGGCTCCTTCCATTCTTGTGGGAAGAAACAGCTTTATGACACTTGTGTGAAGGTTCTGAACAGAACTCTTTGACTGGAGTCAGAGAGTCGAGGTGGACTCAGGTGTTTGGTTCAGACTACTGAACCCCTAAAGGCAGGTGGAGGATCCTGTACAAGCCTCCAGTTGAAAAACGGATGGCCGACCTCCAGTGGAGGATCATACATGGAGCATTAGCTACGAACAGACACAGAGCCCACTTTGATCCCAGCACTGGGGAGGGTTGTCCCTTCTGTAATCACACAGAGACCCTGGAACATCTAGTAGTGTCCTGCTCTAGGCTGTCAGGAATGTTTAGAACAGTGGGTTAGTGCTCTGGGAGAGGTTTTCACTACCTCATTATTCATTTTTGGTCCCAAGTACAATGTTAAAAAGAAACGGACATTGCTGCTAATCAACTTTCTGTTTGCAAATGCAAAACTGGCAACCTGGAAAACAAGAAAGAACAAGATGCTGGGACAGAGCTGGACTGATCTTCCTCCCTCCCTCCCTCCATCTCTCTCTGTCTCTCTCTCTCTTTCTCCCTCTCTCTGTCTCTCTTCCTCTCTTTTCTCTTTTCCTCCCTCCCTTCCTCCCCCCCCTCCCTCTCTCCCTTTCTCTCTCTTTCTCTTTTCCTCCCTCCCTCTCTCTCTCTCTCTCTCTTTCTCTCTTCCTCCCTCCCTCCCTCCCTCCCTCTCTCTCTCTCTCTTTCTCTCTTCCTCCCTCCCTCCCTCCCTCCCTCTCTCTCTCTCTTCCTCTCTCTTTCTCTCTTCCTCCCTCCATCTCTCTCTCTCTCTCTCTCTCTGTCTGTCTTCCTCCCTCTCTCCCCTCTCTCTCTCTCTCTCTCTCTCTCTCTCTCTCTCTCTCTCTCTCTCTCTCTCTCTCTCTCTCTCTCTCTCTCTCTCTCTCTCTCTCTCTCTTTCTCTCTTCCTCCCTCCACCCCCCCACCCTGCTGTCCAAACCCGATTCAGCTCGACCATTTAACTTAAAGATTTTGGCCAGAGGCAAATTTCCTGTGAAACACGTGTAAAAATGTATTAAAACCTCAAGTGGATTTTTTTCTGGGGATTTCCATTCTTAAGAAAATCCAGTGTTTTAAAAAAGTGCGGCAAAAACAAGAGGAAGGCTTCCAGTGTGAGCGTTCAGCCGGCGATGACGTGTCACGAGTAACCGCTCAGACAGCTAGAGTGTAAACCGTGCTGCAGCTCGGTATTTCGGCGTTATAGCAGACAACGTTTCATCAGTCAGATGTAGCTTCTGAAACCTCTGCTAGTCGGTCAGTCTGGTTTTCTCTGGGATGCTGAATATTATTGAATATTTAATTCCTGTGTTGGTAGCGCTCCCACCAGGAGTTCTCAGCTGATGAGGTCTTAGCTCCATCCTTCTGTCCCAATATAATTCAATAACCTACAGAAAAATAAAACAGTGCTGCCAGTTTTACTCCTTAGTGTATATATCGATATAACTCCAGAAAAAATGAATCCATAACTTTTCCTTACACTGCAGCCACTTGTTAGCTCGGCTCGTTGTTTTGGCTGTAATCCAGGATGGCACGGTGGTTCTACCGGTCTCAGGAAGATCTGTTGTTGAAGATCCAACCTCTGTGTGTGTCGTAGCATTCCCAAATGACCTTTGTTTTCCTTACCAGAGCTAACATGGTTAGCTGTGCGGCTGCCGTCATGCTAACGGGACTTGACAGGAGTCCAGAAGGACCGATGGCGGTTCCAGATGTATTTATAGTTGGAATATGTAGATTATTATTTTAGATCAACCCTCTGAGCGAACAGCCCTGACCAGCCCCTGCAGTCTGTGCATCAGGACTGAAGCTAGCGTTGTGCTTACAGCTCGCTGCGATTCTCCTCACAAACAGTTTTATGACTTTAATGTTGCTACGTTAGTTAGAAATGCGTGTAGGACTCTGACATATGGCTCAGACTTTTTGCTGCAGCTGTAAACATGATTATCCGTAAGCATTGAGAGCACAAAGTAGAGCAAAACACAGCTAATCTCCTAGCAGCACCAGTAAGCTAGCCTCCTAACACGTATTTGAGTGACGTGTGTGGAACCAGCGCTTTTCAGTGTTTAGAGGAGAGAATTTAGATTTTCTATAATGATTTATGACAAAATTCTCAACACAATGAAAAACTGAACCCAGTTTATTTTTTTATAGATGCTAACATGTAGTTAAACTGTTTTCATGCTGAGTCTGGCCAGTATCTTTAATTTGTTGACCCGGGTCATCCTGTGGAAATTCTCGAGGTAGGGGATTTCTGCCATCTTACTCCTCAACCCCCAACCCAAACAATCCCACACCTTTAGAAATCTGAAAGCCATTTCAGGTTTTGAGTTGGTAACAGTTGGTATCTCAGAAGGGTTGATATAATTATGAATGTGTTATTTTAGCATTCTCCACACAGAGCAGGGGTCTCAAAGGGCTGCAGCCATTAACGGAGTCCTCAGAGCTGTGATGAGTCTTCGATCCGTGGGAAATATTGACTGTAACAGTGAATGAAGACATTTTACCTAAATGAAAATACAGACGGTGGCTGGGAATAAGCCCCGTTCTGTAACGTGTGCAGACAAAAGCAGAGCGTGATAGGTGGAGAATGGTCGGCTTGACTCCTTTGCATTGCTAATGTGTTTCCTTTTTCTACGACTGATTGCACATCTAATTCTGGTTGAGGGGCCAGTGTGTGTCAGAGCACAGGGACCGACCTGGGCTGACTCACACCGCTCTGTCTACTGGCCAGCGTGACTCACCACTCAGCTAATTCTGCTGTGGCGAGCTCACTCCTCCACAACGACGCACACTTCTGGAATACATTAGTCCAATACTCTATGGAGCAGAAAACAAAAGAGAAGCCTTCCTGGTGCTTCATCACACTACTTCAGCTACTTCCAACAATTACAACTTTTTCTTACCTATTATAGATGATTATGGTGTTTATTCTGAACACTTGTTTGGGAAACGGTCAGAAACATTTACATTTATCTAAAAAAGCCTCCATATGTATGAGATTGTAAACGTACCTCTCATCCTTTAATGTCCTCTCATCACAAATGCTTCTGCATCAGAGAGACCTTCTCCTTTCTCTTTTACTGCTTACATAAAATGCAGTTTGACTAACTTCCACAGTGCACCCTCTGATTAGCTCGCTCGCTGTAATGCACCCAACGCAGTCAGAAAATATAATGCATCATCCAGCTTTCCACCCCCAGAAGCCGTTTCCATCTCATGCAGCAGACCTTGGTGATATGCCTGCAGAGGGGCATGAAATGGTCATCCATGTGGCTCTCCTCTAAGGAAAAACAGATGGATTTTTAGAGGCTCTTTGAGGAAACAATGGTTCCTCACAGGATCGGTACTCCAAGTTCAAGCTGCAATCGACGGTTCATTCAGTCCAAACCTGATGAAGGAGCTCAGACACTCAGCATTTCACCAGTGATTGTGTTTAGTTCACACTCTCACCAAACACCTGCAAGAAGCTCGGTCATGTAACCATTCCATCAGCTAATCAGGTGAGAGCAGAGCAATAATGTAAACATCAGATCCAGACTAACTGGGTCATCTGGGAATGAATCCTAGAGGACACACAGTAACTTGTTCACCTGGACAGGTGTGTCCCACACTAAAGGATGCTCATGTTTTTTTAACCATTTATGAAATATGTTACGCATTGCAAACAGCTTTTCTGACCTTCAGGACTGAGGAGCTAACAGCTAGCCCAAGCACAGCTGAGACTAACGTAACAGATTCTGTGACACTAGGGCGGAGCCTACACCTTTAAAGATGTGGAACACTGGAATCCATGTTTTAATGATTATGTCTGATTCTAACGGGTCACTCTGAGTGTTTCCTGCAGGCTGAACATGAAAATAGTCTCCTCCACCTATCTCCTGCATTAGCTTCTGATAGAAAATAGACTCTAGGTGAAACTCTAGGATTAGAAAAGCCTGACAGATCTAGGTCACACTGTCACTGAACATTCATGGATTCACCCATCTTGACTCACGACGGGGAAGGCTGTTGTTGGTTTAGCGTCCAGGAAACAGCAGAGAACGTCTGGGCTAGTAGAAGCTAACCGTTAGCATTAGCAACTCCACCACACAGCAGAACTCCTCCAGGCTTGTGTTATTGGTGGAGATAAAACATCAACGTTGCAGAGCAAACAGAGTCAGTGGTAGAGTCGTGTTGCTGTTAGCCAATCAGAGGAGAGATGTCCACATATCAGGAAGTAAGACTCCACATCCTGTCTTCTGAAGCTCTCCTGTGATGTGGCTCACTTCTAGTTCCTGATTATAGTGAAAAAGTCTGCATAAATAATTATTAGATTATTAGATAGAACTGAAGTCTAGAAACAGATTGAACATATGGTCCAAACTCAAGGATTGTTCCAGGTAGGGCAGATGGATCCATAGCCTGTAGTCCAGACATGGTGGAGAATGGGCCGTGCAGTATGCTTCCATCACCTTGCTTTCTGATTGGCCACACATCACAATCAACAGGTAGCACACTGGTTTGTACCCGAAAATCAGATCAAGACAATCCAACACATTTGAAAGCTCGGATATTTGACTGGAGCGGTCGTGACATGTTTCTAAGTGGACCAGAGCGTTCATAACACACCACACCGGGTAGGATTATCTGATAAGATCATCTTTAGTAAGTGAACTTTTATTATTAACCTGAACCTGACCGATCCCCGTGGGGGTTAGCCTCTTCCAGGGTTGCCTTTTGTTACCGGGTCTGTTCATTCGCTCATGGACAGAACCTCTAGGTGTCGCTGTGGGGTGGTGGAGGGTGTCCCGGTTGGTAGCAGGAAGAAGCTGAGCTGGAAGGCCAAGTTCTCTATTTATCATCTATGTTCCAACCCTCACCTATGGTCATGAGTGTCTAAAATGAGTTTTCCTGCTACTGGCAGTTACCATGGTGACAAGACCTTAATGAGCCACTGGCAGCAGCTTTAACATTTCTGTGGATCTCTATTCACTTTGCACTATTAAGGTTTAATATGAATAAAAACGTGTTTGTCTCTTAAATTAGAACAAATAAATATGACAGGCAGATAGATAGATAGATAGATAGATAGATAGATAGATAGATAGATAGATAGATAGATAGATAGATAGATAGATAGATAGACAGACAGACAGACAGACAGACAGACAGACAGACAGACAGACAGACAGACAGACAGACAGACAGACAGATAGATAGATAATCATGTGAACCTGCAGGTTAATGGCAGCAGCCTCATGCACGTGTCTGTGGGCTCTCTCCGTCCATCCAGATCTCTAGAGCTGCTGTACCGTATCATTTCAGATTCTGCCTATGCCGCTATCAGACTTGTTGCTAATCAGAAATCAGGAAACATTCACACACGCTGTTGTGAGTACTGATTGCCAGACTCTGGCTCCCAGCTTTAACTTGCCCACAAACAAAAATAAACTCTCATCTGGAACCAAATCCTAGAAAGGTTATTAAGAGTAGCATGTGATGAATGGAGTTCATGAATTAACAAGACGGAGCTATTGTGTGGATGCAAAGAGCAGAGTATCACCGTCTCATGGTGTCACTTTTACATGAATGACAGCCAGACAAAGGGAGGATTTTCATTCTCTGCATCGGCTCACCTTCTTTTTGTCTGTCTGTGCAGGAGGGAGCAAGGCCCTCGAGCGCTCTGCAATTTTCTGAAAGAGGAGCAAATGAACAGACAGGGTCAAGAGGACTCTTTCTTCCTTAATGACAGGACTTTAGTTTGATTTGTCTTTGTGCACACTAAAAAGCGTTTCACATATGTACACTCTTCTTTTGCTTTAGAGGAGCACATGTACTCATTTATTTACTACATTGGTACCTTCTGAAGATCCCCATAGCGCTGCACAGAATCGGAGAGTTCAGTCTTCAGTCGGGTCAAACGAAGTCGATCTTGCTGTGCAACAAAATAAAATTAGCTTTACTATTAATCTGCTGTTAATTCCCACAAATGGCAGTTCATGAGGAGGGTAGGAAAGCATAAAGTACCCGTGAAGAGCCACTGATTATATCAGAGAGCTGTTTGATGAGATGACTTGTACTGGTGATGACTTTGTTGGTTTGCTGCTGAGTGGTGTGTCTGGTGGGAACACAGGAAGACAGACACAGAGAGGTAATGATTAGGAATTATAGTAGACCCGATCAAACATGGTGATGAGAACAGAACTAGAACAAGGGAAACAACAGCTCACAAGTATTTTTATTAGTTTGAATCACAGATTTGCCTTCAGGGCGAAGCTGGCTGTAGATCATGTGACCCATCTGTTCCTAGAGCGTTGAAGATCATCATTAGCTCTTCACCTGCTGCCACCTAGTGGCTGGGGGTTGGCTTAGCTCTCCTGCCTCTCGACTCCCCAGGGGGGCGTGCCCCACTATTTGAGAACTACTGCCTTGGGCCCACGTCCCATGGCATGTCATATGGATAAACCAGTGTTGGTCTGACAGTGTGTGGTGTGTGGCCACACGGCAAAAACGTCACACTGCACCAACTTCACTCAAAGATATTCTCCAGTCAGACTTCAGAGTAAACAAACATGGCAGAGGAAGAGCTCGCTTCCATCACCTCATTTTCTGACTCATTACGTGTCACATTCAACAGGCACCACGCTCGATTGTCCTTGAAATCGAGTCAGGAAGATCCAACACGTTGAATATCCCTCATTTATGATTGGAGCGGTCTGGGTGTACTTCAGAGCAGATCAGAGCGCTCTTAGGGGACATATAATGTAAAACTCACCTTTTGCATCATTCTGCGCCAGTCATTCGTTGCTGTGAGGGAGAGGGAGACGGAGTGAGATGGCAGCAGAAGCGGACTGAACAGGCCTGCTCTACATACATTCACAGGACACGGACAGAGAGCTCTCGGTTCCTAGAGAGACGCTGGCAGCAGGAAGCAGCAGAAACATTAAATAGACGGTTGAAACTGGTGTGGTGTTTTCTGTGTGAGACCCTGAGGTAGCTGTCAGCGCTACAGTGTTACCACCATACCACCAGGTTTGCCTTTTTGATGCATGCGGGCTACCGTAGCTGCAGTACCTACTCTGAACTGCATGGTGCTAAAGAGTCATGTTTGTACACGGGCAGGTCATGACTCTCCTGCCATGTGAACCGAGCCTTAGAAAGCAACGGGACTTTGCTCCCGACAGCTCAGGTCCACTTCAGAGGACAAACATGATTCAAAGGTCAAATGAGTCACAGGAAGTTGGACTTTACTCAGTCACAGTAATAGTTGGAGGACTGAGGGTTGTTGTAAAGACACTGACTCAATGCAATCTGCTGGGTTCCTCACATAGGAAACCTTTTCCTGATTGGCTTAATGAACTGAACTGTATTGGAATGTTTACTTTGTGAAGAGCCTTGAGACGACTCGTCATGATTTGGTGCTAAAAAAATAAACTGACTAGAACTGAATTTTTGTTTGTAGATTTTGCCACTAAATGTTTAACTTTGGCTCCAGACCCTCAATGATAAAGTTTTGAACCATTACAATGTTAAAATGTGCCACAAATGGATGGATGGATGGATGGATGGATGGATGGATGGATGGATGGATGGATGGAAGATGGATGGATAGAAGATGGATGGATGGATGGATGGATGGATGGATGGATGGATGGATGGATGGAAGATGGATGGATGGAAGATGGATGGATAGAAGATGGATGGATGGATGGAAGATGGATGGATGGAAGATGGATGGATAGAAGATGGATGGATGGATGGATGGATGGAAGATGGATGGATAGAAGATGGATGGATGGATGGATGGATAGAAGATGGATGGATGGATGGATGGATGGATGGTGTCTTTTCTAACACATCTTTGCAGAAAGTGGCGATGGTGAGCAAGACGAGTCTCAGATGATGTCTGACTGATGCAGGGACTATTAACTGAAGCTGGATGGAGGTGGACCAGTAACAGCCTCATCCTCTTTTTTCTCCCTGGCCAGCGTCTCTGAGGTGAAAGGTTGGAGGTAGAAACATATTCCGAACATCAGCACATCTGCTTGAAAGCCAGGTTAAGACTGTTATTACACAGGTCATCCTGGGGTTACAATACACACTCCATCCCTCACTGCAGTTTTCCTGACTTGACACTATATCGGGCGGCTCCACGGAGACAATATCATCTCAGCTGCTGCTTCTCAAATATTGATCTCCATGGAGGAATGGGCAGGCAGAGCAGAGCAGACTGGGGCAAGAAGAGGTGTCAAAGTCATTTTGCATCCGTTGTCAGACAAACCAAATGTCATCATGACAAACTGAACATCAGCTATCAGCTGGGATGGCGGGGTTTGTAGTTGAGGAGCTTTAGAGATTAGAAGTTGGTTTGTAGCGAGAAAAGAAAAAAATTAAAACAATTAAATCAGCTCAAATGTTCAACATTAAAACCAAAATGAAAGTCCCTAGCACCGGATGATTTCATCATACTTATATTTAAATTCTCATTTAGGCCCCAAACGTCCACAAGAACAATCCAGCAAAAAAAGAACAATCCAGCAAAAAAAGAACAATCCAACAAAAAACAAGAACAATCCAGCAAAAAAAAAAAACAAGAACAATCCAGCAAAAAAAGAACAATCCAGCAACAAAACAAGAACAATCCAGCAAAAAAAGAACAATCCAACAAAAAACAAGAACAATCCAACAAAAAAGAACAATCCAACAAAAAACAAGAACAATCCAACAAAAAACAAGAACAATCCAGCAAAAAACAAGAACAATTCAACAAAAAACAAGAACAATCCAGCAAAAAACAAGAACAATCCAACAAAAAAGAACAATCCAACAAAAAACAAGAACAATCCAACAAAAAACAAGAACAATCCAGCAAAAAACAAAAACAATCCAGAAAAAAAACAAGAACAATCTAGCAAAAAAACAAGAACAATCCAAGATGGCAGCCCTACAAGTCTGTTGTGTGTTTGTCAGCTCCTGACTGTTTTACGTTTTTGTATTTGTCTGATCTTATAGTTAATATTTTCTTTCCATTTTGTGTAAACTTTGAAGCAGATGATATAAGTAACACTCTCATTATTTTTGGGAAGTTTTTTGACTAATGGAATTTTACGGATGGTCCTGGATTATTTCTCAACCTCAACCTTTCTGCGAAGACACTGCGGCCTGTATCCTGAGATAGATCCTGTTTGACCACATTCCTAGAGAACAAAGGGAATGCTGTGTGGAGTAGTTGATCCAAAACTTCTCACAAACCACAGCAACCCACAATCTTCGACCATATTCAGCCTGGGTCCTCCTCGCCTTGACCTGACCTGCTTTTATCTGTGGCTCAGAGCTTCACTGGCCTGGTAAGAGCCCTTCACCATTTTTGGCTGTGGTCCTGCGGGTTTCTGTCTAGCCCTTCCTGGAATTCTGCTGGTCTCTGCCTGGCTTTATCTGTTTCTGACAGCCTAAACTGGCTTTCCGTCATCTTCAGACTGGATTGTTAGTCCAGTCAAGATGGCTTGTGCCTACTGAGCCTGCTTGGATCCTGGTTCTCCTGTGGCTTCCATTACTTGGCCCGGCTACAGTCACAAAACCTGGTTCTGCTTTGACTTTCTTGTTGGGCCTGTTTTCAGTACCTGGAGCTTGGCTGTGTGGCTTATCTTGTTGTCAAGTAGGTGCTAAATGCAACACCTCCTGGAGACAGAGCCTTCAACACCTTTCCTGTAACCTGGATTAATTGCTGAGCCACTCACAAGCTCTGCTGAGTTGATCTTTGTAAGATAGGAGACTGAAGATTGTTTGCCTCGAGAGGACGTAAAACCTGAAGAGGATTCATCACACAAAGGACTCTTACTGGATCTCACACCTAAACCCAGCTCAGCCCTTCTGCAACCCTCAGAACTGACAGAGCCTTCAACACCTCCCTGCGAACTAATTCCTGTTCATGTATTGCTCAAAAACATCATTCTGCTGACCTTGGGTTTTGTAAGATGAAGATCATAATGTTTTTGATAGCCTCGTTGTTTATTCTGGCTGTTTTGGACTTAGGACCATGTTGTGTCCCCTTGGTGAATATTAATATGCTCAGAATGAGGGATACTTATTATCGCAGCACTAATTCTCACTTAGCTGAGGATACTGAAACTAGACAAACTCACTTTGCTCAGATCTTTAACTTGTGGTCAAACCTGCCTGCAGAAGTACCCAAACTCAAACCTTTTCTTGCTTTACACAATCTTACTCTCTCACTACACAAAACTCACCGCATGGATTCAACATGTTATGACTACCCCTAAATGTCAAGTGAAACACAGATTGATGATAGTCTTACTTTTACTATTATCTGGAAATGTGCAACCAAACCCTGGACCTGAGCTGCAATGTACACAAACTCCTGCTAATTTCCAACAATTGTCTGGTCTCAAATTTGTTCATCTGAACGTTCGCAGCTTATTACCAAAGATAGACACGGTCAGAATCTGGATTAAATCAACAGCTGCAGACATTGTAATCATTTCTGAAACATGGCTGACTAAATCCATAACTAATGAGGATATTAACATAGCTGGATACAATGCATATCGCACAGACCGGCCAAACAAAGGTGGGGGAGTAGCTATTTATGTTAGATTAGGATTGAATGCATCAATAGTCTTGTCTGAATCTATCTGCAAACAAATGGAGTTTTTGGCTTTAAATGTGAAAATTGCCAAATCACTTTCTATAACTGTTGCTGGGTGCTATAGGCCTCCATCGGCTTCCAAGGAGACATTATCATCCTTAAAGCATCTCTTGTCCAAATTAAATTATAACAAACTCCTACTGGCTGGTGATTTCAACTGGGACTGGCAAAATGCAGCTTCAGATGAATTCAAAAGTGACTCCATTAATCTCAGCCAGTTGGTCAACCAACCCAGAAGACCCAATCTTAAGAATCCTGACAAGTCCACCTTGATTGATTTATTTTTAACAAATGTCCCTCATAAATTCTCATCATTAGGTGTTTTCTGCAATGACCATTGTGTTGTTGCCACTTGCAGGAGCACTAAAATGCCTAAATCCAAATCACGCATTATCTGCAAGAGAAATTTTAAACAATTCAGTGAACAAGCTTTTCATAAGGATTTGTCCGTGGTTAATTGGAGGCAAATAGATTTGTTACCAGATGTCAAGCTAGCATGGGCATTCTTCAAAGAGACTTTCATGGAAATTGTAAATAAGCACGCCCCCTTCAGGAAACTCAGAATCAAAGGACAAGAAAATCCCTGGTTCACCCCCGAGCTGTCAAAAATTATCCATCAGCGTAATGTGGCATGGGCCAAAGACAGAAAAGGAAACCTCCCCTCTGATTGGGCTATCTTTAAGCAACTAAGAAATAAATGTACTACTCTCATCAAAAAGGCCAACTCAGACTATTACTTATCTATCACAACTGAGAACCTCAATAATCCACAGAAACTTTGGAAAATGATTAAGTCTTTATCTGTCAACTTAACTTCTCATGCTCTTCCAAAATGTGTCCTAAACGACTCTGTCCCAGTGCATGATAAAACTGAGGTTTTAAATTGTTTTAACAAGCATTTTATCCATGGGCGGCTCCAGGATTTTTTACCTGCAGTTGCTTTATAGTTGCTTGGGGAGTGGATGGGGTAGCTGCTCTCCACCAGTAGTGTGACCGGATTCAAACTCGCCAAATGTTAAACAGAGACTACATTTGTGGGATAACGTGAAATTCCAATTCAACAAAAATTTGTATAAAAAGAAATTCTTTTCTGCCTTTCAGCTCTAACATGACTGTTAAATATACATACAATTATTACTATTATCATCATATATTTCATGTCTGTTTGAATTCAACTTGAACAGCAAAAGCTTTCACATTATCTCACAGTTCCTCTATGTTACCACAGGCTCAGGCTCTTTGGTCCTTCTAGAGTGGCTCTGAATAACTTTAGCTGAAAGGATTTTAAACCATCAACTCCTTTTTAAAAATGTAAATAAAATACAATAAAACACACAGGTTTAAGCAGCTTTTCAGATTTTTCATTGAATAATTGATCTGAATTTCTACAACAAAGTAATATTTTAGATCCATTTATGTTTATTTTAAATTAATTTTCCACTGCTATCAACATCCCATTTAAAATTAACCATACTCTTCTGCAAATTTTCTTCTTCATAATTTAGAAACAAAATGATATTTATTCTAAAATGTCAACAAATCTCCAATAGTAAATTTTTAGGAAAGAGAAAAAAACATCATTGACTTTAATCTCTGAAAAAAGTCAGATCTAATCTTAGAATTCTGACTTTTTCCTCAAAATTTTGAGACTAAGTCATCAAATTAAATCCTCTCAGCATCTCTGTGATGTTAGCTTGNACTCTGATTGGTCCTAGTGCTATCCAATTGCGTGCTGACATTTTGAAAGACAACCGTAGATCCCGCCTCACGACTGAGAGCCGTCAGTGGTTCGTGGCCAGACTATATATACACATATATAGGATGGCTTGCCAGGCTAGGAGTCCCGCACAAAGCAGAACAACTTGGTCACCCTACCCTCCGGCGTCCGTCGGCGCGGACCGGAGTGCCGGGGAGGGGGGAGGGGGAGTGGGGTTCAAGAGTTGGGGTTGCTGAGCCGTTGCTGGGCCCAATCTTGCCGTTGCTATAGCAACCCCTAGCCACCGCCTGGCGCCGCCCATGATTTTATCTCATCTGGTTCAGTGTCTACTTCTACTGGAACACCCTCTGTGTCCCCCTGCACAGACTCCCAAATGACTCCTGATGCCTCTTTTAACTTTGTTCCGTTTACTGTAGAGCAAGTGCATAAAATTATTAGAACTCTGGATTCCAGAAAACCCTCTGTCCCAGACATGATAGAATCCTATTTTTTGAAAATGGCTGCTGATTTCATTGCAGAACCTCGTACAGTTCTTTTTAACCTTTCTATCAAAAACAAACAAATACCATCAGTTTGGAAGTCTGCTTTTGTGACTCCTTTACTAAAAGGTGGTGACCCAGCTCTATCAACAAATTACAGACCAATATCTAATCTGTGTGACCTGGCAAAAACTCCCCTAGTAAGACCCTAGTAAGTGAACAATTGAAAGACTTTTTATATTCAAATGACCTTCTCTCAAGTCTGCAATCAGGTTTCAGAAAAAAGCACAGCACCATCACTGCAGCCACAAAGGTGATCAATGACATTCTTGTTGCTCTGGATAAAAAGCAGTACTGTGCCTCACTTTTTATTGATCTGTCAAAAGCCTTTGACACTGTAGACCATGCTGTTTTAAAACATAAGCTTCCTTGTTGTTTGGGATTGTCTGAACATGTGATCTCATGGTTCACAGACTACTAAGAACAGAACTCAATGCGTTAAATGTGACGGGTTGTCCTCTGAATTTTTGAGTGTCCACAAGGGAGTACCACAGGGTTCGGTTTTGGGACCCCTCTTGTTCATTATGTATATTAATGACATAGGACAAAATGTGTCGGATGCTAATATGCACTTTTACGCTGATGACACAATCATTTACTGTTTTGGAACATCCCCCACTAAAGCTGTTGAATTCTTACAGAAAGCTTTTAATGAGGCCCAACAAACACTTCTGCAGTTAAAATTGGTCCTCAATGCTGACAAGACTAAACTAATGTTGTTTTCAAACTCTAAAAAAAGACCTCTAAGTATGCCCCCAGTGACCACTCTGCAGGGAAATATCATAGAGGTGGTCCACACATACAAATACCTTGGTGTCTGGCTCGATGACTCCCTCTCCTTCAAGCCCCATATAGATAATCTTGTGAAGAAACTCAAACTCAGACTGGGTTTCTTTTTTCGAAATAAACTGTGTTTTTCTTTTGAGGCAAAAAAACAACTAGTTACTGCAACATTTCTGTCTATTCTGGATTATGGAGACCTTTTGTATATGAATGCCTCAGCACTGTGTCTTGGTAAGATTGATGTGGTTTATCATGCCTCACTGAGGTTTATTACTAACTGTAGACCACTGACCCATCATTGTGAATTGTATTCCTCGNGTTACCACAGGCTCAGGCTCTTTGGTCCTTCTAGAGTGGCTCTGAATAACTTTAGCTGAAAGGATTTTAAACCATCAACTCCTTTTTAAAAATGTAAATAAAATACAATAAAACACACAGGTTTAAGCAGCTTTTCAGATTTTTCATTGAATAATTGATCTGAATTTCTACAACAAAGTAATATTTTAGATCCATTTATGTTTATTTTAAATTAATTTTCCACTGCTATCAACATCCCATTTAAAATTAACCATACTCTTCTGCAAATTTTCTTCTTCATAATTTAGAAACAAAATGATATTTATTCTAAAATGTCAACAAATCTCCAATAGTAAATTTTTAGGAAAGAGAAAAAAACATCATTGACTTTAATCTCTGAAAAAAGTCAGATCTAATCTTAGAATTCTGACTTTTTCCTCAAAATTTTGAGACTAAGTCATCAAATTAAATCCTCTCAGCATCTCTGTGATGTTAGCTTGAGACAACACAACCCAGCTCCTCATCTGTGTTATTATCTGTGGGTTTTAGCATGAACCTGAACAATTACTGGGACACCTGCTTTTGACCAACATGTTTTATGACTCTCAGACTTTCTGCAGCGTTTCATATCGGACTCGTCCCCCCATGGACGAAATTTTGATTTCAGATGTGGGGGGGACACAGCAGGCTTGTGTGCATCTGGGGTGGGGGGTGTTATATAAAGTTACAGACCCCTTGACGCGTCACGTCCCCAAGCTCCCGCCCCCCAGCTTTTGACTTGGGGGCAAGAAGACGGTACAGCCCCACTGAGCACCATTGTTATTATCTGTCTGTCCCTAGACCAGACCTAAGGTGGGTCAGATGCAATAAAGTTCTGAAATCTGCATTTTTTGAACTGTCACAAATCAAATAAAGGTTTAACCAACCACAAACTGTTCTTTAAGGACTCTGCTATCAGTCTAATATAATCTAGTTAAGCTCTGAATAATCTAAGTATTGTAGTTTTTAGCAGAGCCAGTTCTAATGTGGTCTACAGGTGAAACTCAGAAATGAGAATCTGGTGTAAAAGTCCACTTATGTCAGTAATCCAGCTCAGACTGTGAGACCATCTAAAGGCTCAGGAACCCTCTGCAGGTGTTCTGGATTCATCAGCTGATTAGAGTGTGACACTTTGAGTCTAGAATATTGAACCTTTTCACTATATTTTAATTGAGATTCTGAATGTGGGGTTTTCATCAGCTGTAGCCATAATCATCACAATTATAACAAATAAAGGCTGAAATATCTGGAATGAGTCTGTCTCATAGATTAGTTTCACCTTTTAGGTTCAATTACTGCCACTCAGGTGTTCTTGTGTCTTTGATGAGCCTCAAGCTTCACTCAGCAGAAGCAACTGGGTTAGGGTTAAGTTCAGACTTCAGCATCGGCCCTGTTATGACCAGAAATCTATCAGACAAGCAGATTCAGATTTGTTTTGCTCTCAATGGGAAATTATCAAATGAAATTGATGTAAATATGACTACAACAACTAATTATAGGATACTATTGGACTGAAGGCTGTGAACCAGAGACAACAGGACAGAAGTGAAGGTTTGTGCATTTAACAAAACATTTAATAAATAATCAGAGCTGCTGTGAAATATTCTCCAGTCCATCCAGACAGAATCATCGTGTCTTCTGTCTCATGATCAGCAGCAGCTGGGATGTTTATGCTCACAAAGGTTTTCTGTTTTTATCAACATTCCCACTTTCAAGTGCAGCTCACTCCTCCTCTTGTTCTGACTTTTTTTCTTGTGCTTATTCTCATCCGTTTGGATGCATCTTCATCCACCTCCATGTTTCCACCTGCCTGTCGGCGCATCTGACCACTGGTTGTTCAGATGCTGCTGCTGTCAATCATTGCAGGAGTGTGCACGGTGTCGGATACCTCGTCTTTGTTCTCTCCTCCTGCCTGGGCTAACTGTAGCTGACGGTGATGTGTGCGCGGCGCGCAACAGCGATGCGCCTTTTGCGCGTTTGGAGAGAATGAGTACTCGTGCGCAAAACGAGGCCCCTCATGGAGCGCGTGTTCTGCATATATCGGGAGGGGCCCACTTAAAGCTCTGGATTTGCTCAAATAAGATGTTTGAGCTCAACAAGGTTATAGTTCTCTTGTGGTGAGCAGAGCGCGCTGGGAGTGCAGCTTGTAATGAGCACGCGCGATTTTTTCAGTTGGGAGGCGCGGAGCAGCTGGAGAAACACATCAATGATGGAACGTACGAGAATCTTTGACGTAACACCGGTGCGCAGAGGTGCGGGTTTCAGTGATCAACAGGAAAGGGAGGAGGAGAGGGGGAAAGAGCGAAACACGGAGGGACCAGACTGTTAGTAAAGTATTGAGCAAAACTGCTGGAAAAGTGTGGGTGTTAAAACACCCACATCCCCCACGGGTGCGACGCCCATGTGCTCAACCAAATCCATTTAATGGAGCGTAATATTGTTTTTGGACGGAAAAAGTGCAGAGGACCAAAACTGCCTTTTGAAACATCACAACGACTCTGTCAGAGCGTCTCTGAACAGCCACAAGTCTTTATTCTAACAGCATGTTCTGCTGCTCGTCTCACCTGCACCTGCCGTGCTCACGGACGTTTCTTTTTGTTTTGATGGATCGTGAGCGCACCTCCGTTAAAGCCCCGCCTCCTGTTTTGACAGCCACGGCTTTCTCTACAGTTTATGCGAGATTTAAACTAGAAACGAGAGACTGTTAATAATGCAGAACAGAGTCTCAATTTGCGGGAGGAATGAAAAGCAATGAAAATACAGGAGTCCCGTAGCCTAGTGAACTAGACCAATTCTTGCTTTGCAGAGTTTGGTCTAGGCACGCTTCATTGGAACCCTCGCAGCCCAAACCACTGCTGTGTCTATCCAATCACAACTCGCTATAGTTTTGGTTGGGCCAATCACAGCGCTCTATATCATGGGCCAATCACAGAGCGGGAGTAGCCGATGACGTCAGCGCTGCGGCCGCGATCGCCGCGAACCCAAGCAACATGGCGGCAACTCGGAAAACACGTTCGTTTGAAACGGCTTTGTCATCAACATTGGATTATTTAGACTCCAACGTGCGTAAGTCTGTCTGATATACTTAGCGGCTTCTTATTTTTATCAAACAAAGTAGTGCAATGTCCCAGTACACCTGATATTCGCGTGTTTTTCATACAAAAACGACAGAAATCATTGAAGCTAGACGCTATCAAAGCCTCCCGCTTTTCCGTCGCCGTGATTACGTCATGTTGTTCGTCNAACAAGAACAATCCAGCAAAAAAAACCAAACAAGAACAATCCAGCAAAAAAAACCAAACAAGAACAATCCAGCAAAAAAAGAAAAAACAAGAACAATCCAGCAAAAAAAGACAAACAAGAACAATCCAGCAAAAAAATAAAAAACAAGAACAATCCAGCAAAAAAAAAAACAAACAAGAACAATCCAGCAAAAAAATAAAAAACAAGAACAATCCAGCAAAAAAACAAACAAATGTTTCACTTATCTTATATTTTTGCAGCAGGAGGGTAAACACAGAAATGGTCTTTATGGCAGCATTAGGCGTGTTTCCACTATCGGAACTTCTGGGTAACTTTACCACTTCAGCGGGCCGGCCTAAAGGCCCATTTTCAGGAACCAACGGGTAGGAGCTCAGAAAGGCCCGGTACAGTCACTGAGCAGAACTTGTGGTTAACTCCTCCTGATTGGTTATAACTCAGTAGGAAATGACATCAGCAGACATCACCCATGACAACAGGCATGTATAGCTGGATGAGGTGCTGGTGAAGCAGAATGGAAGTAAAGGACAATAAGCAGAGTTTACATCTGCTTTAAAATCCACGTTACTAAACTTCCAACACCTAAAGGTGCAGCAGAATTCATTTCGACGAAGTTACACGAGGCAGCCATTTTAAACACGCATACACGTCATTAAACAGCGAGTACGCTCCACGCCTGACACAGAACCAGATTTCCTACCAGGCCTGTGGATCCTTGTCCTGTTTTTGTTACATAATGAAACCTCTTGAACAATGTCATTCCTTCTCAGCTCCTTTTTTGTCATCTCACACAAAATTAACATCTGGGTTTGTAAATTTCACGATGACAGGAGCTATTACGGTAAAAACAACAGTGTTTTTGAAACACTGAGCATCCCACAGGAGCTCTTATTCTGCATCAGTCACAACAAACAGGATTACATTTAGAACAACATATTGATTAGCATCACTTATGGTTAATGAGTCCTGGGTGAGGAAAGTTGGAAGCTGTTTATATTTATTTAAAGTCCAACTTTATTTTCTGTTTCTTGTCTGCATGTCTGGTGGGTCCTGTCCTGTTGAGCAGAACGGCTTGTTTATTGGCAGCTTGTCACGGAACAGAAGAAGCTAACTCTGGCTGCTGTCGTTGCTAACAGATCCAGAACTCTGGACTCTGGAAGTGTACGGCAGGGGTTCCCAAATTGGGGGTCGGGACCCCCAAGGGGGTCCCCACAAGATTGCAGGGGGTCCCCAAAATTTTGTCTTTGCTGAGGTTGTGAGGTTAGCAAGATTTTATTTGTAAAAATTTCATTTATAAAATCCCAAAACACACCCTACAGTATAATCAGAACTCCATATAAAAGTTATAACTCAGTATGTCTGTAGAAAGTTTGTAAATGATCACATTTAATGTGTTTATGCGTGTAGGAGTTGGGTTTGGGTCCTGGCTTGTCTTGGACACGAGAAAGGGGGTCCTCAAAGAAAACATTTTGGGAACCCCTGGTGTACGGCAGCAGGAAGGATGCGTTTGGGCTAAATCAGAGCAGTTCAGTGCCTTCCAGAATGAGCAAAAACAAACTGTTGCTGGCCACGCCCACTTACACTCTTATTGGCTGGGCATTTACCCCTGTAAAGACAGGAAATTTCGGGTCCCGTTCCTGCTTCCTCTACCAGTATCATCAGTTAAAGCTCCGTGCTACCTCCTAATGATTTAAAGCTAACCTCCTGACCCTGCCCCTGTGTCTGACATTAATACCTCAGCGTATTTATATTGGATTCATTTTCTTCCCTTCCCTCTGTATTTTTTAGTCTATTTTGTATTTTCGTTTAGCTCAGGGCGTATCCCCTGATGTCCGTGACCTTTGACCCCTGTGTTTCTTTAGCATTATTTTTTTCCTTTGTTTCTACTTGTCTGTTTTCCTGCTCCATAAGCTTCGGTCCTTTCGTATATTCCCTTTGTTCCTTGGTTGCATTTGTAAGATTCTGTTGGGTGTTTAGTTTGATCAGTTGGTCCTTTTTCTCCCAGAGCCTCCAGGTTTTGTCTCAGTGGGTTTTGGTTTTTGCTTCTCTTATTATTGGTGTCTTTAGTTTATTTTATGATCTGGTTATGCATTTAGAAACTCTTCTAGTATTTGTTTGTCTCCCTCAGCCTGTTAGTCACACCTGTCTTCCATCAGTCATCAGCACACCTGCTCTCCTAAATAAACCCCAGTTCTGTCACGGGTCCCCGTTGGTTCCTCGGATCTGTGATGTCTTGTGTTTTGTCTGCTGACCTCATTCTGCAAGGCAATTACCCGACTGCTTCCTGGATTTTCTACATTTGGGTCGTACCTCAACAAACAGCATTCTGACACAAGCAAGTTTAAAACATTTTCCATGCCTCTTAACAACGTTCTAACATAGAATAGCTATCAACATGTTAAAGTCCCATTAGTCGTCACACTGGTGAAATGTGTTCTCCACATCTGACCCATCCCCTGGGGGAGCGGTGAGCTGCAGCAGTGGCCGCGCTCGGGAACTATTGCCATTGGGTCCCATTTTTAAAGTCTTTGGTATGACCCAACCGTGGATTTGAACCCACAACCTCCCAGTCTCAGGGCAGACACTCATACCACTAGGCCACTGAGCTGAGTTGGGGAAATAAAAAAAAATCAAAATATATGAATAAAGTAGTTCTCTGTCATTTGCCTAAAAACCTCCACCAATAACACATTTCAGACCAGAACCAACCTCTGGATCATCCTCACTTCCCTGGGTCCTCCACTCATCACACACTCACGTATTCAGCACCAGAACACCACTGGTGTGAGAGGTTCTCCCTCAATAACATCAGAGAAGGAGAAACAGCCGGCTGCTACCACTTCAGCTTTAGGACAAACTACCAGAGTCCCAGAAAGAAAAACACCATTTGAAGTCACGGACAACAGACGACGTTTGGACCTAGAAAACGGAAATTGGTGTTCAGCGCTAGCTCGTTTCCACTGGTATCGCGGGTTCCGGTATCAGGGAGGCGTGGCCTAGGGATGATAGCCAATGGGAGGGGTGAGAGTTCCACAACCATGTTTGTGTTTAAAAGCTAGCTTGTTTTGCAGATGTGCTATTGCAGCCTTAAATCCAAAACTCAATTAGCTAGATAGATACCTTTATTGTCACTGTATACCAGACACAATGAAATTACAGTTGCCCATCCAGTGGAATTTAAAATCATACAACCACACATCGTCATAAAAACATAAGAACACAAAAACATTAAAACATAAAAACATTTCATCATCATATAAAAATAGAAACTCAAAACAACATTACCAGAGAACAAGATAAAGTGCAGGGTGACAGATATTGCACTGAATATAAATACTAGAAAATGTAAGTGTTTCACTATGATTATGGGCCAGTACAGGTAGAACCAACACCAGCAGGGGGAATCACTGTGTGTGCTTATTAAGAGACTGGATAGCTTTGGGGAAAAAAACTGTGTAATAGTCTGTTGGTGCGTGTTTTGATAGACCTATAACGCCTTCCTGAAGGCATCAGTTCAATGTGATGATGGCCAGGGTGTGAGGAGTCTTTTATGATATTTTTTGCTCTGGAGAGGTATCGGGCGTCTGCAATGTCCTCTAACGAAGGAAGAGAGCAGCCTATGATTTTTTCCGCTGACCTAATGACCCTGTGCAGGGCCTTTTTGTCAGCTGCTGAACAGCCTGCGTACCACACGGTGAGGCCGTATGTGATAATGCTCTCTATGGCAGCGCTGTAGAAAGTCAACATCAGCTTACGGTTTAGGTTGTACTTTTTGAGGACACGGAGGAAGTGCAGGCGCTGCTGTGCTTTCGGGTGTCTCTGCATGCTCTTGAGCCAAGCTAGTTCATGCTTAACTGGAACAGAAGCACAGCTCTCTACATACCTACATCCCTCTCATCTCTGACTTGACAGAGCCGTGGGAAGTTTGCTGGCTCATCCTGCTGCAGACAATGTGAGGTTGTCAGTGGCNGTCATGAACGGGGACTTTTTGAAACGCCTCATTTATTTACACATTTCCTAAAACTAAACACTGACAGAAAGCTGATGGATGTTTTTATGTTTGGAGGGTTTATGGAGGCAGTAGAGACCCACATGGCAGCACAGAAGGATGCAACAGGTGAGTTTTGCCTAATGTGTTTCCTTTGAAGTCAACTTGAAGTCACTCAGCTTGAGTGGACCTTTCAGTTGGGATGGATCAAAACCTTCATTGACCTTTTGTTGCTTCCTGGTTTTTGTTTGTGATATTTTGATTTTGAACGGAGTGGACACAGATGATGAATTATCAGTATCTGAAACTGTAAATCTTCATCATCTTCCCCCGGCTTCATTTTTAGGGTTATGGGGGATCTTAAGGTGGACTGTCTGAAGTTAAAGTTAAAGTCCCAAGTATCCATCACACACTGGTGAAATTACATCTCCGCATTTGACCCATCCCCATGGTGGGGAGCGGTGAGCTGCAGCTGTGGCCGTGCTTGGGAACTATTTAGTGGTTTAACCCCCCAATTCAACCCCTTAGTGCTGAGTGTCAAACGAGGAGGCATTGGGTCCCATTTTTGTCAAAGTCTTTGGTATGACCCGACCGGGAATCGAACCCTGATCTCCCAGTCCCGGGGCGGACACTCTACCACTAGGCCACCGGAGCTGGAAAACCACTTATGTCATGATTCCATTTGTATACTCGCCGTGACTCGCCCCATAATTGGTCCAGCTGGACGACCTTTCCATCAGTAACAGATACCAGGTTCATGCCCCTTGTTGCTGCTTTGATCTGGTTCCAAGGATACATAATGGTAAATGGTAAATGGCCTGTATTTGTATAGCACCTTCTTAGGGTTCTACAACCCCCCAAGGTGCTTCACAACACAATCAACTCAATTCACCCATTCACACGCTAATATATAAATTCAGAGACTGTAGATTGGCTGGGGGGGCATCAGCATCACTGGTTGCTCCAGAGTTTTCTGCCTGCTGCCTCTTCTGGGTTCAAGGTGGTTGTTTCCTTTTATAGATGTTAGTCTGACTCTAGTCATTTAAAGCACCAGTTAAACCTGTAAAATAACTGAATTTATTTCAGAATTTGGAATTGAAATAAATGATGTTATTAACATGCAGCGAGGATTCTATGGCCTTTCCACTCTAACCTGCTCCACCGTCTCTTAGTTTGGATCTGGTCATCCTGTTCATATTTCAGGATCAGCACATTCGTTTCTTTATATTTTTGATCATACTTGATTAAAAACACTGTATCTGATTAGGTTCTCTTTAGAAAAGCAGGGTAATAAAGTCTATTTGTGGGATTCAGTCAGCAGCTCCATCAGAGGAAATCCACTCCTGTGACTGAAGCAGCTGAAGCCTCTAAAACTAGCAGCTATTATGTAAAAATGCAGTGTGACCTGTGTGTGCTGATGATCTCAGATGATTCATCTGTGAGTCAGTGGGAGCCCCGCCCACAGCTAACATGCTGTTACCAAACAATCAGATCTCACCCACTTGTGAGGACCCCAGGAGGACCTCTGTGGTTTTACTGCAGTGATGCATCTGCTGGTCAGAATCTTCCCCCAGAGCCAGCTTC
Organism: Aphyosemion australe; assembly: GCA_006937985.1. NCBI lineage: Eukaryota > Metazoa > Chordata > Actinopteri > Cyprinodontiformes > Nothobranchiidae > Aphyosemion > Aphyosemion australe. The sequence goes on along the minus strand of SSNS01000005.1, from coordinate 538,965 downwards.
CTGGTAGCAACAACACGATGAAAACGGAGCTGCTCATAAAGTGAATTTCAATCAGGCACCTCTGTTGTGTTTCTCCGAGTGTTTGCTGTTTGTTATTCCTTTGAGCTTTGGCAGATTCTGGTGAAGGCAAACTGGGAGCAGCTGGCTGCAGGGGGAGGTGTGAGGCACGGAGTAGGCAGGCTGTGGGGCCTGTATTGAGGAGAGGTGGTGATTGGGGTGCTGTTCTCACACTGTAATCATGGTTTCTGTGTTGCACACACCGGGCTCCCACCAGGTTTAAAGCACCGTTCTGGAGTGGCTTCACCACCACTGCTGACCTCTCATCGATTCAACAGACAATGCAGAACGTTTCTAAAAGTCAGCGCTGACTAAAATACAAAAAGAAATGATATGGTGACACCCTGGTGACTTTGAACTGGTATCAATTTATCACAGCAGCCCAATCAACATCTTTCCTGAAGACATAATCAATAGAAATGTTCTGCTTTCAGTTTATCTGATGGCGACATGTCAGAGTACTTTAGTGCTTTACAGTTAAAAGTAAAAGCAGCCGTAGTCACAGACTCATCTGGAAAACCGGTTTAACCCATTTAAAAGGCTCCAGCGCAGCGACAGCCTGTATAAATACTCCCACCCTGATGCTGTCGTGTTCCTGCACTGCTTCATATAAGACCCTTCACCTCCAGCTAGGAAAATGATAATGACCCACACTTGTATAGCTCATTTCAGAGTCAGAACCCCCCAAAGTGCTTTACACTACAGTTTATCTGCCCTGGGGCGCTCTGACAGAGGCGAGGCTGCTGAACACAGGTGCCACCAGTCCCTCCGACCACCACCAGCAGGTAAGATGAGGTAAAGTGTCTTGCCCAAGGACACAACAGCAGCATTCTCTGCCGGGAGCTGGGGTCGAACCCTCATCCTTCCAGGCACTGGACAACCTGCTCTACCTCCTGAGCTGCTGCTATCTGGGATTCACACAGCAGAATAGTGATGCTGGGCGGGAACGTTGGTGGCTGCGTACCACACACTGTTAGCCTGGCAAGCCATCCTATATATGTGAATATATAGTCTGGCCACGAACCATTGACGGCTCTCAGTCGTGAGGCGGGATCTACGGTTGTCTTTCAAAATGTCAGCACGCAATTGGATAGCGCTAGGACCAATCAGAGTAACGAACAACGTGACGTAATCACAGCGACGGAAAAGCGGGAGGCAGTAATGGCGTCTAACATTTGCTAACATCAATGATTTCTGTCGTTTTTGTATAAAAACATGTGAATATCAGGTGTACTGGGACATTGCACTACTTTGTTTGATAAAATAAGAAGCCGCTAAGTATATCAGACAGACTTACGCACATTGGAGTCTAAATAATCCAATGTTGATGACAAAGCCGTTTCAAACCAACGTGGTTCCTGAGTTGCCGCCATGTTGCTTGGGTTCGCGGCCGCAGCTCTGACATCATCGGCTATTCCCGCTCTGTGATTGGCCCACAATATAGAGCGCTGTGATTGGCCCAACCAAAACTATAGCGAGCAGTGATTGGACAGCCTCAGGCAGCGAGGGTTCCTATGAGGCGTGCCTAGACCAAACTCTGCAAAGCAAGAATTTGGTCTAGTTCACTAGGCTAACACACTGTAGGATCAAAACTGGTCCGTCGTGAGGTTTCTGTGGTCATGTGTGGTCCCTCATGTTTGGAAAACTGTTAGAGGATTTGTAAATCCTGCCATGTGAAGCGGGCCTTAGGGGGACCATCGGTCCGACAGCAGAGAGAGCAAACTGCCCAAGTTGTGATGTATTGATTGTATTTGTGATGCCGACTAAGAATTCCTTAGCAAAAGATTTGACATGTTTTTTTCACAGTTCTAGTATTTGAGTTGTCAGTAGGATCAGGGTGCTGTAAGACTTTTGCTAGCATCTGTCTTTTACGTGCATGTGTAGACCTTAGCCTGGCTGAAGTCAAACCCAACTGGACTACTCCTAATGGAGCCGAGGTACTCGGATAGTGTCATTAGAAAACAGAATATCTATCCATGTAAACCACGTCCCAGCTTTGACCCATTCTGGAAGTGATCAAACTGCAAAAGCGTGATTCTGATAATATTATCGCCACAATGAAACACGTGTAATACCATCAATCGTCTAATTGCATCATTTCCTGTTGTTTCAGCTGTAAGTGTTTTTCTCCCCTCGTGGAGGGGGCCATCGGCTGGCACACTGCTGCCAACCTCTAGACGTTCTCCCTCTCCTGATAATAACATTTGACTTTCTTTAACATAGAATGTGCTACTACTAGTTCACCTGTCAGTGACTCGATGCAGTCTGCTGGGTTTTCTTACACAGGAAACTCAACGATCTGATAAGTAGGTTGACCTGAAAGGTTTCTTTGTGAAGTGCCTTGAGACGACTCTTGTTGTGATGTGGCGCTCTACAGAGGAACTGAATTGAATCAAACAGAACAGCCGTACCAAACAAGCTGTGCTGCAGCAATGTTGTCGGCCATTCCTTCGGCCATTTTGCTTTTTACTCCAACTGCTTCACTCCCGCCAGCGTTTGTTTACTGTTGGTGTTGCTATAGGCTAACTAGAAGAAAGGGCGCATGTTGCCACCTACTGTAGTCAAGTGGATGCACTTCATTCAGCCAAGGAGGGTTCTCACCTGTTTCCCAAAGCATCGTTGTTATTATAAAGGAAATCCCTGCAGTTTCTTGAATAATGTCTACACTGTCAAAACTAAACTCTACCAACATTCCTATGAATGTGTTCTTTATAAAAACACCTGCTGAGATGAGCTGGTGGTGTCAGTCAGGGTCAGTTCTTCAGGGTTCCACCAAGGATGCACGTTTTAATAGATCATTCTTTTGTTTTATATCTACTAGTTGGATGGTAAATAGTAGATGTAGAAGCAGAACAGCTGATATTTATTATTATTTACACATTGTTTCACAACCCCCCATCCATAATGCTTATTGTGTATATTGTATAGTATCTCGTCTTATTCTTGGTTACTGCGGTACTCTTTTGTGGTGACGCACAAATGTTCCCGCTGTGGGATCAATAAAGTCTTATCATCTTCTAAAGCTACAGCGTATTGAAATGGACACAGATTGCGACAGAGCCACAGAGAGACGTAGACGGGCTGCTTCCATGCTTATGGACTGGCACCTTTAATCAAACCCACTGAAGAGCATCCACAGCTCATGTCACTCTAAAAACACAAAGACTGCTCTTTTCTCTCGAAGACCCTCCACTGTCCCTGAGATGTGGTCTACACACATGGATCTGTCCCAAAGCTTCATGTTTCAGACGTAAAACAATATCTCTTTAACAATGATGTTGAGTCAGGCCACTAAAGAGCGTCTCCAGACCCATAACACCTGGATCATGTGACTGTAACGCACTCAAAGCTGTCATGTCAGATTGTGCGTGTGTGTGTGTGCGTGTGTGTGCACGTGCGTGTGTGTGTGTGCATGGGTGGGCGTGCATGCATGCATGCGTGTGTGTGTGTGTGCATGTGTGTGAGCGTGCGTGTGTGCGTGTGTGTGTGTTTGCATGGGTGTGAGCGTGCGTGTGTGCATGTGTGTGAGCGTGCGTGTGTGCGTGTGTGTGTGTGCATGTGTGTGAGCGTGCGTGTGTGCGCGTGTGTGTGTGTGCATGGGTGTATGTGTGTGTGCGTGTGTGTGTGTGTATGTGTGTGAGAGACAATAACTGTGCATTTTAAGCTAATTCTACACCTACGGTGGCTCAGACATGGCTGTAAAGTACAAGAGCTGCAAACAAATGAGGGTTTAAGAGGAAGAGTGACGCCTGCTTGTTGTGTAAGAGTGGAGGAGGATGAAGAGGAGAGCCACACACACACACACACACACACACACAGTGGGAAGTCTATCCGTGGCAGTTCTGCCTGGCTTTCCCTCCATCAGTGATTCCATTATTGCTTATCCATGGTAGGGTTGCTTAAGCTTGTTTGTTGGCCAATTTTCAAAGCGCGAGAGACCACACACTTGGTGAAACAACGTCATGGGTGTACCAGTCTTGGTCCTACAGTGTGTGTTGTGCAACAACATGGCAAATACACACTACACATAAACAGCTTTCACCCACAGACATTCCCCGCTCAGAGAGGAAATCTCATGAGATAAACCGTGACTTTGACATAAACAAACATGGTAGAGGGCATGCAGTGTACTTCCATCTCATCACTTTCTGATCGGCTACATTCAACAGGCTGCACACTTGTTTGCCCCCAGAAAGTAGACCAAGAAAATCCAACATGTTCAAAAGAGGTGTTCCTGCGGTGGTCTTCACATGTTCCCATACTTGGGGGGTCTGAGGCTCCTCACGCTCACTATTGGACACTCCTATGGAGAAACCTTACAGCCAAGTGCTCACAAGGTATTGCAGCATTAACTTGGGCCGTGGTTGGCACTAAACATGTTAACTCCACAAAGAAAGGCCCCAGCTGACAGTTGAACATGTTTGCTGTGCTACCAACTACCACCTAGCAGCAGAACTTAGATGCTTCTTTTTGATCAATACTGCAAAAATGGTTCAAAATTTAAAGATGAAAGCAGTTTAACACTGCTAGCATCACCACACTGATGGAAGTGTGACAACTGAAACTGTAACCAGTAAAACCATCCCAGAATTGGACCCTTTGACAGGAATAGGTCTGATGGTTTGGGAGCTGAAGAGATGAGTTGAACTTCTGAGAAGCACTCACAGACTCTGTCGCAGCTCTGCTGTATCTCTGGAGGTTCCCAGGGACTGAAGGTTCTTCTCAAGGGTGACAACTGAAAAAACACAGACCAAAGAAAACTTAACTCACACCTTCTCTCAAACCCGTTTTTTATTTATTCCATAACTGTGATGGAGCCTGGATCTTATTTAAATGTTTTCTATCCTCCCATCACACATGTAACAGGAGGGAAGCCCAGACCTCCTCTGGTGAGCCTGAGGTCTCCTCCCAGTGGGACGTGCCATTTCATCCTAACTGATATCAGATGAAACGGTCCTCCATCGGTTTTCATACATGTGCACATATCTGAAACTAAACTATAAATGTGATCCCATTCAAAGATCTGTAAATAATATGGAGATGAAAGTTTTAAGGAAACATTTGTATGCTGAAAAGAAATCCTACAATGATGCCTAGTGAAACTGAACCAGCTCACATCAGGGCTTTTCGGTTTTAGCCGTCTGATGTTGTTTTAATCAAGAACCCTCTTGAAAACGAGATGTTCCATCTCCAGAGGCTTTATCCTTGTAAAATATAAGTAAATAAATAAATACATTTTTACAGACGTAACGAGTTTTTACCGTTGGCGTTGATCTGGAAGATGTTGGACGCCGTTTCCTGGAACACATCTTGTAGCTCTGCAGGGCTGACCTGTGTGGCTTTTTACACACACACACACACACACACACACACACACACACACACACACACACACACACACACACACACACACACACACACACACACACACACAACATGAGCAAAACACATGTAGTGACTATCACAGTGCCAGCAGGAAGAACTAACAACAAACAGGTACAATATTTTCCAGATTTGAACCCTTTCACAGATTTGTCTTGTGTGTGTCCAAGTGCTTATTGGTTTTCAACCTTTTGTTTGCAAATGTTTTTTCTCTTTTAACTCTGACTGCAGCTTCCTAGGGTCGCAAAAACCAGCACACCACTCCCGAAGAGACGTTGCAAAGAGCAGTTTGGGCATCTCTGCTGGGGATGCTACCCCTGTGACCCAGACTTGAATAAGCAGGTAAGAAAGGGACAAGCACAACGTTTACTAAATCAAATCCAAACAATGACGATGATTTCAGAGGAAAACGTTTCAGTCAACAAATGACTCCTAAGAAGTGGAACTATTTCTCCCCTAAAACACAGAGAGAACATGAGCTAGCATTAGCCTCAGTGTCAGCTAAAAACCCATCAGCAAAGGAGAGATTATTACTAAAGCGTTTGTAGCTGAATGAGCAGAATGAGATGTAAAAATATACAAAGTGATGCTCAGCTTTTGAAGCATCACCAAACAATATTCCGCTAACTCCACGTTGCAGCTGAGAGCTGCTCAGCAAGACTTTCAGAGAAAAACTAAAATTTATTAACAAAACAACAGATGAAAGAAACTTCAGCATCCTGCAGTGAGTCAGTCAGGACATGGATGTAATGTAAAACAATCCTTTTACACTACAGTTGTTTGATAGATATGAAGTATAGTTGGATTTCTAGGTTCATATTATTTAAATGCTTTTATTGTACATACAGACAAGGCAGCTTTATTAGTATAGCACATTTCATACACAGAAGTTTTCACATGTGCTTTAAAGGTGCAAGAACAGCAAGAACATAAAACATTAAAATCAACATAAAACAGATTTTAAAATCAATTTTAAACACACAAATAAAATCAGATGTAACAATAAGAGAAAAGACAAAGTTCAAGGGTGAGCAGGTACAGTGCAGATGGTGCAGCTTCACAAACAATCACTGAAAGATTAGATTTAAAAGTTTCTAGAGCTGGGGCACATTTGAGGTCATGAGGAAGCTGATTCCATCTGTGTGCAGCATAGTAGCTAAAAGCAGCTTCACCTGTTTGGTTCTGACCCGGTTCTTCCAGCTGACTGCTTCCTAAGGATCTCAGAGCCCTGCTGGGTGGAGATACTGGAAGGAGATCTGACAGGTATTTTGACCCCATGCCATTGAGTGATTTATAAACTAGTAGAAGCATTTTTGAAATGGATTCTGTAGTTTACTGGTAACCAGTGTAGAGATCTAAGAACAGGAGTGATGTGCTCGGTTCTCTTGGTTCTTGTTAAGACTCTAGCAGCAGCGTTCTGAAGAAGCTGAAGTTGCTTCACAGCTTTTTTGGGAAGACCAGATAGAAGACCATTGCAGTAGTCCAGCCTGCTGGAGATTGTCGTGGAAATTTTTAATAAAGCAATGAGAAAGCAGTCCATGATTCAATCAAAAGGTTTTAATTCCAATATTGCAATATGAGAATGAGGAGACAACCAACAGAGACCCTTCCCAAAGCAGTCTCAGCAGTGTGTCCTCCTGAGCAGAGATTCTTCAGTCTATTTATCCCCCTTGACCCCCCAAAGGAGAGCACAAACAAAGGACAGTGTTATCTGTGAGAGGAACATTCATTTGGCATGCAAAACATGAAGAACAAGAGTAACAGGGTAAGACATGAGACAAAGTAAAAATATTCCACCATGCTGTGGTCAAGCCATTGAGAGACAGAACATTTATGACTATAACCCCCAACTTCTCTGATCCCAGAAATATCATCCCACTGTAGAATTGTATTAAATAAAAATAAATAGAAGAATGACATTTTTTCCATTACAAGATGAACACATGAATGAGTTTCTCTAGGTCTGGTCTGGACATGAGACCTCTGAGTCTTGCTCTTTGATGAAGATGATAAAACGCTGATCTAGTTATAGCCTTAATGTGACCAGTGAAGCTCAGGTCTGAATCAACTATGACACCAAGATTTCTAACCTGAGTCTTTGTTTTTATTCCCCTGGAGCCAAGTTGAGCAATAACCTCCATCCTATCCTTCTGATCTCCAAAGACAATAACTTCAGTCTTGTCTTTGTTTAACTGGAGGAAGTTTGACTGTATCCAGTCATTAACTTGCTCCAGACACTGACAGAGTGAGTCTAGGGGACCTCAGTCACTAGGTGATAGAGCTAGCTAGATCTGGGTGTCATCTGCACAACTATGATAGGTAATGTTGTTATTGTGTGACCTGACCCAGGGGCAGCATGTAGAGATTGAAGAGCAGTGGTCCAGGAATTGAGCCTTGGGGGACCCCACATGTCATGGTAATCTGCTTTGATTTGTGATCACCAATAGAAACAACATAACCCCTGCCTGTGAGGTATGATTGGAACCGACTATGGACTGTACCTGGTAGTCCCACCCAGTTTATGAGCCTATCATGAGTTTTGCATTTGCACTATGACTGTAACCTGAAAGAAACAGCAGAGGGCAGCAGTGTGCCCTGGAAGCATGGAGTCTGCCAATTCAACTAAAAAGAAGAAGAAAATAGCTACACCGCTGCTGTACTTGGTTAGTTTGAATAATAAACAATGAAACTGAAAGACACATCAAATTAGTCAGGACCTCATCACGTCCAGCCACATATGATGGTCTCCCCACACGCTATTAGCTGGACACCAGCCTCCAAGCGATGTCCTTGACTCCCTCACTCACCTCAAGTCGCTCTTTCTTCATACTAGAGCTCCCGATCTGGTCCCAAAGTCCTTCTTCAAAACGCCTCCTAAAGTTCCTTCAACTGAAGTCTCTTCTCCTCCCGCAGCCTGCTGTGTCTCTCCACAGCATGTCCCAGGCTCATGGCAGCTTTTCTCCACTTGACAGTGGCTAACACGCAGCCAGTGTTGTCGGCTCCATCTCCAGCGACTCCCGGCTCGTGGCAGTGTTAATCTGTTAGCTGTTAGTTAAGCGGCAGCCAGCTTGTTTACTCCACAGCTGCTTCCCAAGATCCACGGGACATCAGACTCCTCGGCTGACGCGACCCCTCCCCCGTGTGTGAATTGGTGATAACTACATTCTTCAAGACAGAACCTGCTTGCTTCCTTCAGGACTGGTAGGCTAATATATCAGTCATGTTTAAAAATGTTTTTTAATTGCTCGATCGTAGTAGTTATATGCTTTGTGTGGGTTGGACTAGCGAGATTGGTAATTGGTTATACTATCAAAGTCATGCTATTTATAAAGAACGGACCTGATTGCTGCAGTGAAAGCTGGACGTTGTTGACATATGGCCTTTTTGGTGCGTGTGGCCTACCATAGCCGCAATACTTACTCTGAACTCCATGGCGCTAAAGAGTCACATGTTGTCACTCACTGAGCACAAAAAATTACACACTGGGCCTTTAATGCATACTAATGATGACAATAGAAGAAAAGCTGGCACCTGTGGTAACTTGAGAAATAATGTGCTCTGGTATCACAATGAGTGGCATTAAATAGGCATCAAAGTCTGTGTGTAATGTCAGGTCTGACTGCAGTGAGACAGTGATGATGATCCAACAAACTGGCATGAGGCCACAGGTTGGCAGCTGGAGTTGTGAATTAACTGTATAAGTTATGAGGGCAGGGCCATTTTCCTTGTCCAAAAGCATGTCACTGCCAAATGACAAGTAGGGTGGGGAGGGGCGGGGGTGGGTTAATGGACTGAGGCAATTACAGGAAGCTGAGATCAATATCACAACCTGTATAAGCTTCAAGCTAAAACTATCTCTCCCACGCCTTTGTCAAATACTGCAATCATCAATCACTGTAATTGTGATTTTTCCTTACTGTGAGCATAGATACATGATGCACGTGTTCAAATATATTCAATAACAAATATTGCCATCAGATGTAGACAGGCAGGTGGAACTCGGAGACAAAGACAGGAAAATGTATTTTAAGTGGGCCAGAACTGCAAGATCTCCACTGAACATTATTAACTTTACTCACTGAGCCATACTGACAAATTGTTCTGGTAATAACATGATGGCGTGCAGTCAGTGGAGCAGCGCTACAAGATGGTGATACATTCAGAAAAAGGTTGTTTTTCCAACTGAGAGACCATAATGTGATCTCAGAACTCACATCTTTAACACATGCTTTGTCCACCTTTCATTTAGCGTGATGGATGGAACATGAGTGTTCATGCTGCAGAGGCCTGATAAATCACTGGGTTGGCTCACAGTATGGGTGTATGATTAAGGTGTGCTGCATGAGTGTGTATGTGGCCAGGGCCATCATGAAGTTCTTTTCTACCCGGCTGATGGAAACAAATATATTTTCAGCACACTGTAATACCATGTCTTTGATCATAAAGTACCTCTGCAGGTGAGAGACTGCAGCAGTTATTTCTGAAGCCTGCCCATTCTGCCAGGATTGTTGGTTTTTAACGGGCTATTTGTTCAATGCTTGTTGTGAAACTTTTAACAAAACCCTTTTTTGGGTCCTTCCGTTCAACTGCTATAAACACTCAACCCAACTGGTTTGTATCTCTGATAGACTAGAGGTGACACCTGGACAGGTCACCAGCTTTTTATTGTTCTACGAAAAAAAACTTTGATAAACAACAATCACACACGTACTCTATCAAAAAAATACCTAAAGGTGCGGCGTTTGTCCTTGGGAATATGCCGCTCAAGCAAGCTACTTGTTGAAAAATCAAAGGTTCAACCCGTTTCTGCAGGTCTCAGTTTTCGACCGTTGTCTCACCACATAACTGAAGGAAAATAAATGTTTGCTGGCAAAGTGTTTGGTCTCTGAGGTCCACGTCTCCTGATCAGGTCAGGTGTTTGTAATGGATTAACAATAATACTTTGACACCAGCAACTGTAGGAGTCGATTGCTCTTCCCATAATATTATTATGGGCTTCTCATCAAGCCCTTAATCTTTGGCTGATTTTACAGTGGAGCCCGGTCTTGGCCAAACTCACAAACATCTACAGCACATTTCAGGTTCCTTTCCGAGGTAACATTTGAGAAAACAAATAACTCCTACGTCCCTGTGACATTTTTATTTTGGTGGGTTTTTTTTCCAGTTTCCAAGGAAGCGGCCCCCATCTGGAGATGAACTGGTGAGCTCTCCCTGCAGTCTGGTGTCCTCCAACAGTAAAGCATCCTGAGACTGTGTGTGTGTTCTTGTCAGCCAAGGGAGTGGACTGACTCACAGTTCAGCCTCAGAACAGCCATAGATAAAGAATGGTACCTAAACATCCTCCCAGAGGAACTCCTCCAACCATCCAACAATAGTTTGGTGATGAACAATGTCTTCTCCAGCATGATGGCACACTGGGCCAGAAAAATAAAGTCATAACTAAGTGGTTCAAGAACAATATGTAGGCCAGCACCCCAGAGGTGTTAAATTCAGTGAAGGTTATTGGCCAAATATTCTCCAGTTCTCCCTAACAACCACACCTGATTGGCTGTTTAGCTGCATTTCAGGGACACGTTTCCCAGCACCCCAGGTGTTTTATCAGTAAGGAAACACACTGTTTGATAAGAGACAGCTGGCGAAAATAATGTGTAAATAATTCTATATATATATATATATATATATATATATATATATATATATATATATATATATATATATATATATACATACAGTACAGGTCAAACGTTTGGACACACCGTCTCTTTCAATGTGTGTTCTTTATCTTCATGAGCATTTACATTGGTAGCTTCTCACTGAAGGCATCAAGGCTATTTGACCAAGAAGGAGAGTGATGCAGTGCTGCAGCAGTCCTGTCCTCCACAGTCACTGGATCTGAACCCATTGGAGATGGTTTGGGGTGAGCTGGCCTGCAGAGTGAAGATTCACTCAGATAAAGACAATAAAGTTTCTCTGACTAAATAGAACTTCTACTAAGAAATCACAGTGTAGCCATAGAAACACTACTTGATATATATGGTGTGTGTGTGTGGGTGTGTGTGTGTGTGTGTGTGTGGGTGTGTGGGTGTGGGGTGTGTGTGTGTGTGCCTGCTCTGTCTTCTCAATCCCCAGTGAGTCGTAGCGGATGGCTGCTCATACTGAGCCAGGATCCTCTGGAGGTTTCTTCCTGTTAAAAGGGAGTTTTCCTTCCCACTGTCGCTACATGCTTGCTTAGTATGAGGATTGTATCAACACACAGTCAGTGTCTTGATGCAATCTGCTGGGTTCCTTATATAGGAAACTTTTTTACTGATTGGCTTAATGAACTGAACTGTATTGGAATGTTTACTTTGTGAAGAGCCTTGAGACGACTCTTGTCGTGATTTGGCGCTATAGAAATAAACTGAATTGAATTGAATTGAAAGGGGCCAACAAGTGCTAAACACCTCTGGGAACTCCTTCAAGACTGTTGGAAAACCATTTCAGGTGACTCCCTCTGGAAGCTCATGGAGAGAATGACAAAAGTGTGCAAAGCAGTAATCAGAGCAAAGGGTGGCTATTCAGAAGAAAATAGAATATAAAAGATGTTTTCAGTTACTTCACCTTTTCTTGTACATAACTCCACATTCATAGTTTTAATGCCTTCAGTGAGAATCTACCAATGTAAATGCTCATGAAGATAAAGAACACACATTGAAAGAGACGGTGTGTCCAAACGTTTGACCTGTACTATATGTGTGTGTGTGTGTGTGTGTACACAAGTGTGCATGTGTGTGTGTTTGTGTATAAATCTAAAAAGTAACACATCATACCTCAGCCCAACACCTGTAAAACCCTTTAGCCAGTTTTGTGCTTGCCATCGTCAACTGGGTTGACTCCATAAGTTAATAAGCTGTAGATTTTCATCCAGGGATAACTTTCTGAGCATTACATTAAAATCCCTCCAGCTGTTTATTATGGTAAATGGCCTGTATTTGTATAGCACCTTCTTAGGCTTGTACAACCCCCCAAGGCGCTTCACAACACAATCAGTCATCCACCCATTCACACGGTGGTGGGGATGAGCTACAATGTAGATACTGCTGCCCCATATTAGATGTTCTTCTCACAGACATTTAATCATCTGCTCTCAGCTACTACCACACCAAAGAGTGGGTCATTATCTGTGAAAAAAAACTGGTAACATTTATCTTTGTGTTCACTAGTGCTGATCAGCTGTGGTGGCCATCTTGAGTCAGGTTGACTTCAGTAGGTTACTTTAGGAGATTTCATTTAAAACCTTCTAGTGGTTGGTGAGATATTCTGCTAACTGTCCTCCACCAACCTGTCTCTCTGTAGGCAAATATGAGCTTTATTATAAAAACCTGTAAAACTAACAGAACTTGTTAGCTTGTGATAGCAATAGAAACATTGTTGGGTAAGTTTAACAGAGATGCCCGGTAACCGTTGCCTTTTGTCACCTTTGTTTAAAGTTTGGTTCTGATGAGCTAAAGTACTTCACAGTTGTCTCCTTTTCCTCACCTCCAACCTCCACCACATTATCAGGATGACCTTAGAGGCCATTTGAGTCACAAAGGAAACAACAACATGGGACAGAGGAGTTTAGATGTAGACCAGGGTTAGGGTTAGGAAACGACCCTGCTGAGCTCATGCTGTATTTCCTGAGTGGTGGGAAATCTACGGAGGCTTAATTCTCATCCTGAGTTTGGAAAATGCTCCTGATCATTTTAGCAGCTTTTGTCATGAAATTGCTCTCTCACATTAACATATCAACACTTACTCATGTCAGCTTGGCACTTCAAAGTTGTGCTGAAATGCACTGGCTTCAGGAAACCATTTGACAAATGTGGTCTCTCTGTGGTTTCAGTGGCGTGTCTGAAAACAGCCTTCTGAAGTGCTTTAGAGGGGTTCATCCATCCATCCAACATGTTTTACCTTCCCACATGCAGCCCTTTGGGTTCTGGTGGTTTTAAGGCTGTTTCTCCATTTTAACCTAAACAAGGTTCCAGAGAAGCTGAGCTGTAAGCTGCAGACCTCACCTACAATCAGCAACAGGAAGTAGTGACAACCCAGAACCAGACGGTCCAAAACTTAGCGGGGTCATTCCTCACCTCAGACAAACTTCTCCAAAACAGTATTGTGTGTGTGTGTGTGTGTGTGTGTGTGTGTGTGTGTGTGTGTGTGTGTGTGTGTGTGTGTGTGTGTGTGTGTGTGTGTGTGTGTGTGTGTGTGTGTGTGTGTGTGTGTGTGAGCCCACATTCAGAATCTCAGACTATTGTGAAAAGGTCCAATATTCTAGACTCAAAGCGTCACACTCACATCAGCTGATGAATCCAGAACACCTGCAAAGGGATCCTGAGCCTTTAGATCAGAGGTTCCCAAACTTTTTCCATCAGAGGGCCAAATAGAAAATTTATTAGAGGGCCGTGGGCCAAATGAAATTAAATTTTACAAAAGATACAAATATTAATAGTAAATATTTTCTGTATAAAGAACATTTACCAAAATGTTCTTTGCAGCAACCCCAGATCATAGCCCCGCCCCCACAGGCTTGTACAGTAGGCATGATGGGATGCATCACTTCATCTGCCTCTCTTCTTACCCTGCACCAGTTGGGGTCAAATAACTTGTTTCCAGCTGACAGATAATCCCCCATTCAGTAATTATCCAATAGGAGGCTTGTATCTATTTGCTTAGTTAAATCCAGACTCTTACTTGGCCGGGCAGTGAACATAGATGTGTGAATGTTAGATCACATTTCTTTCTTGCATTAGATCCTGTGTCTTTTGGCAACTGCAGGGGTGGGCCAATTCTAGTGGGTCTGCGGGCCAACTTTGACCCACGGGCCCCACTTTGGGCACCCCTGCTTTAGATGGTCTCTCAGTCTGAGCTGCATTACTTGAACAGGAACATGAAGGTAATTCTAGTCTGTTTAGTTTGAATAATGAAAAAGCCAGACCGTAATATGCTGTTCAATAGTTGTTGAAAACAAAGACATTTAAATTACCACAAGCATAAAGGTCAGCTATTTAATGTTTTTCCAAGAAGACTGGCTCAGTCTGCCCATGAACTGCCCTCAGATCTCAGTTTTCCTTCACACAGGATCAGCTGTGAGAGCGAGCGCGAGTGTCTGCAGGAATAAAATAATCTGTGTGGGACATGTTCTCACTTAGCATTCTCCCATTACTAATGAGAATCCTCAGTGCATTGATTATAGGTGATTTCCTTCTCTCTCTCTGAGAGCAGGGATCTTGAACATGCATAGGATAAATTACAGCCATGCTTTCATAAGTAGCCCGTGGATAGCATGAATGTGCTGTCTGTAGCAAGTTCAGTTACACTCAAATCAGAGTGGAATTTAATCAAGAACTCCCTGTAATCACACACGGGTTGTCTTCTCGCTAACAAAGGACAGGATTTTTTGTCCTATCAGAAACTGGCATCATGTCTTTACTGTATTATGAAGAACCCGATAAGCAAAGCGACAAACATGCACTAAGCAGCGGTTAAAGAACCAACATGGAAACCTGCCTCTGAACTGACCACACCACAGCTGACTGATGATTTCACATTTCTAGTTTGGTCATTTCCTGCGTCCTCACCTAGTGACTGTGGTCCCCTAGACTCACTCTGTCAGTGTCTGGAGCAAGTTAATGACTGGATGCAGTCAAACTTCCTCCAGTTAAACAAAGACAAGACTGAAGTTATTGTCTTTGGAGATCAGAAGGATAGATATAAAGAACAGATACATCCAATCATATTAAGTGTTGCTCTGCAATAGACCAATCAGTGGCTGGAATAAAGCCAGAGATAATGTCTGTTTACTGTGGGTAACAGGTAGGACATGGCTAGTAAAAATAGAAAAAATGACATGGTTGAATATTAAGGGACAAAACATTTATTCATGTGTATTTTAGCTAGGTGCCACAATAGCTGCACCTCTAATGATGAGAGAAGGTGCTGACGAAGTCGGGGAAAACCACCGACCTGTTTTAACTCCTAAGTCCCGCCCACACACATGCGTGCGCGCA
Organism: Aphyosemion australe; assembly: GCA_006937985.1. Classification (NCBI taxonomy): domain Eukaryota; kingdom Metazoa; phylum Chordata; class Actinopteri; order Cyprinodontiformes; family Nothobranchiidae; genus Aphyosemion; species Aphyosemion australe. The sequence continues at coordinate 523,498 of SSNS01000005.1, read as the reverse complement.
CACACACACACACACACACACACACACACACACACACACACACTAATGCAGCCATCTGTAGGTGTGTTTTTCTCTGCTAGCCTACTGTGTCGATTGGAGAGAACACACAGAAAACAAAAACGATTACAGTGAAAAACTTTGTTCTGGTTGAATGAATGCTGTTCATGAAGCAACATTTGGCCGTTTTAGTTGTTATTTCTTATATTAAGCACCATGCACTGGCCGCTGCTACAGCTGCTTCTGACCAGGCTTGGTTCTCTACACCCATGGTCTCAATCTCTGACTTTTCCTCTGATGGGTTCAGAACTTCTGTAGAGGATCAAAGGTCAGGAAGTCAGTCTCCATGACAAAGCTAATGCGGACTGATAGTTTTCAGAGCTGCTTGACTGATTTTTAAAGTTGTTCTTTTGAAATCTAATTCCCAGTAAATAAAATAGGACATCTGATTTGGATGAAATGCTTCTAAAGCTCTGACTCATTCACATGTAAAGTGACATGTTTAAATATGCCAAAGAATAAAGAGAATCCATGGGTTTCAGGAAGAGTTTAGTCTTAATAACAAGCAAATATTTCTGTTTGCTGCTATGTCAAAACACTCAGCAGCAGCTGACAGCTCAAAGGTTGTAATATCACCGGCCTAAAGGCAAACTCAAGCCAAGGTCAACAGAAGAGCAGATTATGATGCAGAGCCTCAGAGGCTCAGATCAATGGCATCTCAGTTGGTCCATTAATCTGCGCGTGGGTGTCTGACACGTGGCCCACTTTGGCCACTTACTGCCCATCAGCAGAGCATGGAGCTGAAGGAGCGAGCGTTCATCAGAGCCCTGTCACGTCCACTCCAACCTCATGCTTTGTTCCAGCTTAATAAGCAGAGCTCCATTTCTAGGGAGCTCATCAAAGGCAGCTAACAATGTGGACATATCAGTGGGTCAGGTCCAACGCTGAGTCACACGTCCACTGCTGCTGCAAGGAATCATAGGATGCCCTTTAACTACAAGGATTCAGATGGACTGGGATTCTGTTGTTAGCATGATTCAGCTTTTCTAAACATTAATCAAGTCAAACAGCAGGTCTGTGTTTATTTTGTCAGTTGGCTTAGCAAAGTAGCAACGTGTGTTTATAGTTTCTTGTTAGCTGATAAAGATTTTTTTAAAAGTTGTACCTAGAGTACAAACGTACAAATTACACTCCGTGCTGATCGCTAGGAGACCAACACATGTCCATGAAGCAGCCAGGTTTCCTACCTGCACTTTGAAAGCTGTGTGTGTGTTGTTAACCAGGAGGAGGAGAGAATAAAGAGTGTGTGTGTTGTTAACCAGGAGGAGGAGAGAATGAAGAGTGTGTGTGTTGTTAACCAGGAGGAGGAGAGAATGAAGAGTGTGTGTGTGTGTGTGTGTGTGTGTGTGTGTGTGTGTGTGTGTGTTGTTAACCAAGAGGAGGAGAGAATAAGAGAGTGTGTGTGTTGTTAACCAGGAGGAGGAGAGAATAAAGAGAGTGTGTGTGTTGTTAACCAGGAGGAGGAGAGAATAAAGAGAGTGTGTGTTGTTAACCAGGAGGAGGAGAGAATAAAGAGTGTGTGTGTGTTGTTAACCAGGAGGAGGAGAGAATAAAGAGTGTGTGTGTGTTGTTAACCAGGAGGAGGAGAGAATAAAGAGAGTGTGTGTTGTTAACCAGGAGGAGGAGAGAATAAAGAGTGTGTGTGTGTTGTTAACCAGGAGGAGGAGAGAATAAAGAGTGTGTGTGTGTTGTTAACCAGGAGGAGGAGAGAATAAAGAGAGTGTGTGTTGTTAACCAAGAGGAGGAGAGAATAAAGAGAGTGTGTGTTGTTAACCAGGAGGAGGAGAGAATAAAAAGTGTGTGTGTTGTTAACCAGGAGGAGGAGAGAATGAAGAGTGTGTGTGTGTGTGTGTGTGTGTGTGTGTGTGTGTGTGTGTGTGTGTGTGTGTGTGTGTGTGTGTGTGTGTGTGTGTGTGTGTGTGTTGTTAACCAGGAGGAGGAGAGAATAAAGAGAGTGTGTGTGTGTGTGTTGTTAACCAAGAGGAGGAGAGAATAAAGAGTGTGTGTGTTGTTAACAAGGAGGAGGAGAGAATGAAGAGTGTGTGTGTGTGTGTGTGTGTGTGTTGTTAACCAGGAGGAGGAGAGAATAAAAAGTGTGTGTGTTGTTAACCAGGAGGAGGAGAGAATGAAGAGAGAGTGTGTGTGTGTGTGTGTGTGTGTGTGTGTGTTGTTAACCAGGAGGAGGAGAGAATAAAGAGAGTGTGTGTGTGTGTGTTGTTAACCAGGAGGAGGAGAGAATGAAGAGTGTGTGTGTGTGTGTGTGTGTGTGTGTGTGTGTGTGTGTGTGTGTGTGTTTATCACAGGAGGAGGAGAGAATAAAGAGAGTGTGTGTGTTGTTAACCAGGGGGAGGAGAGAATAAAGAGAGTGTGTGTGTTGTTAAACAGGAGGAGGAGAGAATAAAGAGTGTGTGTGTAAGAGTGTGTGTGTGTGTGTGTGTGTGTGTGTGTGTGTGTGTGTGTGTGTGTGTGTGTGTGTGTGTGTGTGTGTGTGTGTGTGTGTGTGTGTGTGTGTGTGTTGTTAACCAGGAGGAGGAGAGAATAAAGAGTGTGTGTGTTGTTAACCAGGAGGAGGAGAGAATGAAGAGTGTGTGTGTGTGTGTGTGTGTGTGTGTGTGTGTGTGTTGTTAACCAAGAGGAGGAGAGAATAAAGTGAGTGTGTGTGTGTGTGTTGTTAACCAGGAGGAGGAGAGAATAAAGAGTGTGTGTGTTGTTAACCAGGAGGAGGAGAGAATGAAGAGTGTGTGTGTGTGTGTGTGTGTGTGTGTGTGTGTGTGTGTGTGTGTTGTTAACCAAGAGGAGGAGAGAATAAAGAGTGTGTGTGTTGTTAACCAAGAGGAGGAGAGAATAAAGAGTGTGTGTGTTGTTAACCAAGAGGAGGAGAGAATAAAGAGTGTGTGTGTTGTTAACCAAGAGGAGGAGAGAATAAAGAGTGTGTGTGTTGTTAACCAGGAGGAGGAGAGAATGAAGAGTGTGTGTGTGTGTGTGTGTGTGTGTGTTGTTAACCAAGAGGAGGAGAGAATAAAGAGAGTGTGTGTGTGTGTGTTGTTAACCAGGAGGAGGAGAGAATAAAGAGAGTGTGTGTGTTGTTAACCAGGAGGGGGAGAGAATAAAGAGTGTGTGTTTGTTGCTTTGGAGTGATTGGACTGGTACAAAGCTGTCTCCACACTTCCCCTGGAGTCTGAAGGTAGCTAACAGGCTGTTGGTGGGGAGGTTAGGGGAGTGACATATGTGAGACACTCGTGAATGAGCACACCAAGTGAAACCAGTCAGGATGCACCTAAGCACTGTGTCAGATACTAACTCCATTCATCTGGTGCTGGATCCATGTGTTCCAGACCATCCAATGGCCACACCAGTCTAGGGTACAAAGCCCATCAGTTTGACTATAATAGCAGCAACTTTCTAAGCTACACACATGCCACATGCCTGTGTTTGACTTTGGACATTTTTATTACTGAAACATCAATCTTCCATCTCTGAGGACTATCATACAAACGAGCTGGGCTGAGCTCGTTTGTATGATAGTCCTCAAATCCAGCAGTGATAGAATGAAGGTCTGTCATTTTTTACATTCAGTTTTTCAGCTATGAATAATACATGATGCATATATGATACATGATATATGATACACGATACATATACATGATACATAATATATGATAAATATACATGATACATATATGATACATGATATATACACGATACATGATACATGACATATACATGATATATGATACATGATACATATATGATACATGGTGTATGCATGATATATGATACATGATACATGACATATACATGATACATATATGATACATGGTGTATGCATGATATATGATACATGATACATATATGATACATGACGTATACATGATACATATATGATACATGACATATGCATGATATATGATACATGACACATATATGATACATGACATATACATGATACATATATGATACATGACATATACATGATACATATGATACATGACATATACATGATATATGATACATGATACATATATGATACATGACATATACATGATACATATATGATACATGACATATACATGATACATATGATACATGACATATACATGATATATGATACACGATACATTTATGATACATGACATGCACATGATATATGATACATGACATGCACATGATATATGATACACATACATGATACATATATGATACATGATATATGATACATATATGATACATGATATATGATACATTTACATGATACATATAAGATACATGATATATACACAATACATGGTACATGACATATACATGATACATATATGATACATGATATAAACATGATACATATATGATACATGACATATACATGATATATGATACATGATACATATATGATATATGACATATACATGATACATATATGATACATGACATATACATGATATATGATACATGATACATATATGATATATGACATATACATGATACATATATGATACATGATACATATATGATACATGACATAAACATGATACATATATGATACATGACATATACATGATATATGATACATGATACATATATGATGCATGATACAAGAAGCACCACGCATTTGAGAGGATGGATATTCATGCAGGTTACTTTCCTTCTGTAAGCCTGCTAACTTTTCCATGTTACTTATTAGGATATATTAAAGTCTTCTTTTACATTTTAAATAATGTTTGTTATGTTGCAATAATTTCTTTTCAAACTGTACTTGAACCACAAAGTTCTGTTTGAAATGGCAATATGATGTGAATCACCTCAAAACCACAAATCAGATTCTCTGATGCCACTTTGATGGCTTTGAGACAGAAGTTCCAGCCAGTCCAAGGCCAGATAACTGCTGACCTATCTATCTAGCTGTTTTCCAGTGCTTTCTAATCCATCCATCCATGGACCGCTGCCGGTCTCAGGAGGATAGATTTTTGGAACTTCTCAATTCTGGTCCTCAGGCCCCCCTGTCCTGCATGTTTTCCATGTCTCTGCTTGCCTCAGGAGGACATCAAGTGCTGCAGATGCCTGTTAATCACTCATTCATTTAAGTCAGGTGTGTGGCAGCAGGGAAGCACTGGTGTTTGAAAGGGCAACATGGAAAACATGTAGAGCAGGAGGTCCTGAGGACCGGAAATGAGAAACACTGGAATACGTGGATAATCTTTTAGATCCAACCTTTGAGCGTGTTGTGGTTTTCACAAATTACCTTTCTTTACCAGAGCTAACGCGGCTAGCCGTGCTGCTCCAGTGAGAAACTGTTGCAGTCAGCTCACTAAAATCCTCCCCACCGTTCCCGTCACTTGAATGTTGCTACGTTAGCTAGACTCCGACATATGACTCATAATTTTTGCTGCAGCTGTAGACCATTGAGACCACGAAGTGAAACAAAATACAGCTAATCACAGAGTAGCACCAGCGCTTACAAACGCTAATGCTGACGTATGCTAAAGACAGCTCTTCGCTGTGTAGAGAAGGGAGTTTAGATTTTCTAAAAGGATTTCTGACAAAGTTCCTTAACAAAATGAAAAACCGAACAGAATTTATTTTTATGGTAAATGGTAAATGGCCTGTATTTGTATAGCGCCTTCTTAGGGTTCTACAAACCCCCAAGGCGCTTCACAACACAATCAGTCATCCACCCATTCACACACACACTCACACGCTGGTGGGGATGAGCTACAATGTAGCTACAGCTGCCCTGGGGCGCACTGACAGAGGCGAGGCTGCCGAGCACTGGCGCCACCAGTCCCTCCGACCACCACCAGCAAGCAAGGTGGGTTAAGTGTCTTGCCCAAGGACACACAGCAGCATTCTCTGGCCGGAGCCGGGATCGAACCTGCAACCTTCCGATTACTGGACAACCCGCTCTACCT